>CM039307.1:133500700-134100700 GCA_022316695.1 Camellia oleifera
AGTTCTTCTCCTCTCTTTGAAACTCTCTAAAAAGAACGAAGAAGCAGACAAAGGGATTTGTATTGACAGCCATAGCATTTATTGCACCAGCCGACGTAAAGGTACACGAAGCACGACCTTCAGTATGGAATCGACGCACTATCTCTGCACGCCTATCCCATGTCGCCACGTGTCACCTTGAAAGGATGCATGCAGGGATTGTGTGTCAGGATTGAACCGTCACCAAGGCCGAACTGGGGCAAAACCGAAGCAACACGACGCTTGGAGAGCAGAACAATAGCTCCTCCCAAGGGGAACCTTAGCGCGAACTAGGGGGCAAATGAAGGGGCTGAATATGAAATGGGTTGGATCCAAGCCTTGGGCCGGCCCAATCCATTAAAGCCCCAAATCCAAATGAATTAGATGAATATATGGGCAAGCCAATTGAGCCCAAAATCCACGATCAACAGTCTGCCCAAGTCCCCAAGCACTTGGGCCTAACCCGTAGTGGGAAGGCTAATCCAGCCGTGATGCTGGGCTGGGCCGAACTGCAGAACCTAATCCTTGGGCCGAACAGAAATGGGCCGAGCCTATACAAAGATATTCGAATGCATCAGCCCATCTCTATGAATGATCCTGTGAAAGGCCGAGACAATGCATAATGATACCGAGCTGAGGCACAACAGTACCGATTTGAGGAAACCTCGCAAGAAAACGTGGAAGTTGTGAATGTGTGCATGTGCAAGTTACCACCTCAGCTGGTCCCCTACCCCTAGAATCACGGAAGTTGTTGAACCAAACGAATGTGGTTAGTTATCAGCATGACTACAATGAGTATATGCATTCAATGACAACTACCAGGTGGGCCCCCACCTTGAGTAATGCCAAAAGGACACTTGGCAACATCCAAGCTCCATGAAACCACCTTGAGAAGCAAGCATGGAACACTATATATACAACACGAACTTCACATTGAAAGTAACTGAACTATTCCGAGCAAAATCATACTTAGATATAAACTCAACTCTAGATACACTCCTTCTCCGATCACTAATTCCCACACCGGAGGGGTTATTCGGCCAACCTCGGCCGGGCAGCTCTAACAGTGCATCTTGTGGCAGGAACCTCAGTCCCTGGATAGTCCAACCGAGTGCGGGGCCCCGATCCAATTTCATCTAGTGCGGAATCCGGTACGCACATGAGGGCATTTGGATTGAAGTAGCTGAATAACAATCTCATTACCGTCTCGAATCTCAATTAAAGGTTTCCTGCTTGAAATCTCATGCTCCACAATACTCGATTCATCCCCATCTCTCTCTCTCTCTCTCTCTCTCTCTCTCTCTCTCTCTCTCTCTCTCTCTCTCTCTCTCTCTCTGTAGATTTTTCAATTGGCTGTGTTCAGAGACGTCTCAATTGAGTTGGAAACCACAAATTCAAGGATTCATTCCTGAAAAGTGAAAAACAAGATTTAGGGATTTGGTGAGCAAATAAAAGAGGAAAGGGAATTAAGTTATTACTATTTAAATGATTAATGAGATAAATAATAACGAGAAATGAAGGGAAATTGTGAGAAAATGTAATCACACCCCATTTATGTTTTGTTTTTCATTAATCAGAAATTAAAATTACTAATTCATTCAAATAAGAAAGTGAGCAATTACATCATTTTTTTTATCACATAAAAAATTCTAATCATTTTTTTTTTTTCATTTTTCAAATGAAATGTAACAGAATTGAGGAGAGAAAATAAATTAATTGTTAATTTATTTTCACTCTTATTCCTTAAATTATCACAAAATTTACTATGCATAAATAAATTATACTTTTAATTCCTGTACAAAACAATGCCCAATTAATACATGTTAATGTGTATTTTAGAGGAGAAAGATTGAATATACACTTAACATTTTAGTCTGTATTATTTCAAATTGAACAATTTGATTCCTATGATTTAAGTTCAGTTTTAATTTGGACATTTCGTTCAAGTTGAAGGTTAAAATTAACTAATTTTGAATACTTATCAATCTCTCAAGGTGTACCATGTACACATAACCAAAATAATAATAATAATAATAATAATAGAAATTTGGACACAATGATCGACTAAAAACTAGACTTGAAATGTAAGGATTAAATTATTCAAATTAAAATAATAGGGACCACAGTAAAATTTGAGTTAAACTACAAACGTAAAAATGTATATAATTTATCCTTTTTGTATTTCATTCCTTAACTATTAATTTCGTTTATTCAATTCTTAAAGTTTTTAATTTCTATTATCATTGTGGTTCAATTCGAGACGATTGTAATTTGATTGACAAAAATGTAATTTTAGAATTTAGACAACTTAAATCATACAAATAAACACCAATTAAATTGGTTATGGGGTATAATTCATTCAAAATAATAAGAATAATGAGTATTTTGATGCATGATTTAATATAATGCATCTTGCGAACCATTTGGAATCAACCCAATTGTAATCGGTTTTAAGTTTTTGGACCCAGAACCAATCCAATCATACACTAGAACCAACCCAATCCAAACCCAACCCAATGTAACTCGGGTTGGTTTGGGTTGGAACCACGGTTCCACTATATTAAAAATAAGCAAATTAACCAATAAAAAATAAGCAAATTAACCAATAAGAAATAATTAAAACAAAGTCTTTAAGATTTAAACATAATACAAACAAAGAGCAAAATATTGTTTAATGCAAGTCAATACAAATTAAATCTATTAATATAACCAATAGAAATTAAATCTGTTACGAAATCTGACTAAAGCTTCTAGTACTTGTTTCGTTTACTAATAATTCTTGCATATGAAAAATTATTATGTGTAATCAAGTCTATTGTAATTGAGCAATAAGGTGAAAACATCTCAACATAAATAAAATTTTAAAATATATAGTATATAATTAGGTTCGGTTCTTGGATTGTCTAGGTTTAAATAAGACCTAAACCAAGAATTAACACAATCCTATCGATTTGATAATTTAAAAATCTAGAACCAAACTAATACACTAAAAAATCAAACTTAACTAACTCAGAAAGGTCAGTTCAGTTCGATTCTTCAGTTCACTAGGTAATTTGAACACCCCTAATAAGTACCCATTTAAATGAGTAGCATCTCCATCATTGTTGCCACTACTAATACCATCGCCACTACCTCCACCATTCTGCTGCTATCGCCATTACCACCACCACAACCTCCTTATAAAGCAACGGGTTGGTCAAATTAATTTGTCAAACTCGTATCCAATTTAACCCAACCCATTTATTAAACGAGTGGATTTGAGTTTGAATTGGGTTGTTTTAATATTTTAATCCATCTTAACCAACTATATAAGATTAAGAATAGTGCAACAGGAACAATTGCGAAATACTGAAAAGAAGAGAATTCTAATGGTCAAAAGGGTGAGTCCCAAAGCTTTACAGTGCTATTTATAAAGATAAAGGACAGCTAATATGATTGGGGAAAATAAAAAATACCAAAAACGACAAATTTTGAATACTAAAAACTTAAATAAACTTGTCAAAACAAATGGCAAGAAAAATGAAAATTCCGAAACAAATATCTAAATTGGCAATTGAACATGCCTTCTGCAGCAAATTGGACAACAATGGGCTGAACCCTTATTTATCAGTTTGCCATCCATCGATCCAAACGCTCCAAATACCTTGAAACTACATGGTCTACATCAACTCTCCATTTAAAGCAGTGACGTTGCAGCCTCTCTCATCATAATTTCTAACAAACTGTCAGACAACATCAATACTATGTAGAAATTTACCAATGTACGTGTCATAGAAATTCAACCACAACAATGATTCTTTTTAGTTACACATTGAAACTATGTTCTAGCATATCCAAGGAATAGAGATTTCAAATTCAACAACCACAATTGAGTATTAATTCAATGCTAGACATGGTGTGAGCAGACAACTTCAGCGGACAAAGGAAATGAGACGACAAATTCAGCAGATGCTTCATTACCTACACTAAGTGTACCAATACCTGTAGAATCAAGATGTATCTCTGGCAACAAGGCATCTCCATCCAAGTATCGCATCACTTGCCTAATGCTAGGCCTTGCTGCTACATTGGAGTGTGAGCAAAGCAGACCTAGATTCAAAATCAACTTCATTTCATCTTCCGAAAACTCACCTTCCAATCTAGGATCATATGTGAAAAGAATAGTTCCCTGTTTCAAGTTCTCAAAAACCCAATCAGCCAAAACATATCTTCAGGCAACCCTTGTGGCTCTATGGGCCTCCTTTCACATGCCACTTCGAGCATGAATGCACCAAAAGCAAACACATCAGTGCTTGTAGTTGCCTACTCTAGAAAGCTCAGGTGCAAGATAGCCAAAAGTTCCCACCACATGGGTAGTTTCTAGGTTTGCTCCACGATCATACAATCTAGCAAGCCCAAAATCTCCTAGCCGTCCATTTAGATCAGCATCTAGTAAAACATTACTAGACTTAACATCTCTATGAAGAACAACTTGCTCCCATTCTTCATGAAAATACTGAAGGGCAGATGCTATTCCTCTAAGGATTTGAAAACGTTGGGTCCAATTGAGGGTTGGTTTTTCATTGCTAAATATGAACTTGTCAAGGCTTCCATTGGGCATATAATCATAGACCAAGAGAAGCTCTCCCCTTCGCCTGCAATAACCAAGGAGCTGGACTAAGTTCCTATGTCTTAGTCTTCCCATACTAGAAATTTCGGCCACAAACTCCTTCACCCCTTGTTTTGAATCATGAGAGATTTTCTTGACCGCAACTTGTTCCTTGGAAGAGGGAAGTACTCCTCTATAAACATTTCCAAAACCTCCTGCGCCAAGAAACTCTTGGTCTTTGAAACCTTTGGTAGCTTTGTAGAGGTCCTTACAGGAAAATCTTTGAGGGCCATACTCCCGTCCCCAATCTTCAAATAATTCTTCATATTTTTTCCTCCTCACAAAGTATATCGTCCCAACTATTGTGACGATCAACACAATGGATAACGCTATCAATAAAACTATAATTTCTAGACTTTGTTTCTGTCTTGGTATTCTTTGTAGGGGAATTGAAGGAAGCTTTGAAAGGTCTAGGCTATGTGCTTGCCCACTTTTGTTGAAGCTCCACCCAAGTATATAGTGGTTACCTGGAACTGCTCTAGTAGCGGAAGAGAAACCAACATACATAGAATTCAAGAAAATTGTAGAAAGATTTATGTGTGTTGACAGGAGAGATTGATATGGTTTTGGGCTTCTAATAGGAGCTAGTGTTACGTTGAGTAAATTCTCCACTCCATCGTAGTCTATCCAAACCTGCATTGAATTTCCACTTATGGGCTCTAAGCTCCTGTTTATTCCTCCACTATTAGAATAATATTGTTGCAGGAGCTGATACAATTGATTTTAAGCTGTTAACATCAATTCCAACAGGGTTGTCATTTATATCATTGAATTTAGGGCTCCTAATAGTATCAAGCTCAACTGCCAACAGATGGTTTGAAGTGAGGCCATTGTTAGAAAAATTGAGGAGTCCCAAATATTGGCTACTTCAGCTTGGGTGAAGTTCAAAGATGGTGAGATCGTAAAGGCAATTCCATGACCACTAAGATTAGGAATTATAGGAACCATGGAAATGATAAAATTTGTGGAAAATGAAAGAGTTTGGGGTAGTCTTGATGAAGATGCATTGAACATTATGGGAAGTCAGTAGAAAGCATGGCCAATTTCTTGCTTTGAACTGTTGGTCAGCTGGAATAGACCATTGGGATGGATTTGTGCAACCCCATCAAGGTAAATGAAAAATCTAAGTGATTCCTGATTAGATCAAGAATTAATTGTACCAATTCCCAAACAACTAAAACTAACAATCTAAATCATCAAGCACGTACGAATGTGATTTAGATTGTTGTTTTCGAAACAATAAATCAACACAAACAATTTTTACGTGAAAAAAAACCACAATTGGAGCACCTCCAATTGTGATAAAAAAAAAAAAAAAAAAAAAACCACAGGCGAAACGCCACAATTCAATCCACTACTAAAGAAACAAAGATTACAAAGATACCAAACAAATTACCCAAATGCTTCCAATTTGTCTTCAAATCTTCTATATATCTTTCACCGCAACCTTCGTCTCGGAATTGATTAGATTGATGTTGAATCCACAACATCTATTGTCGAATCAACGAATGCACACAACATCAAACTCCTTTGATTACTCTATGCTTGAATCTTCGGATTCCACCGAAGAAGATCAAACAAACTCCTTGATGTGTGTTTATAAGAACATGACTTCAAACTCAATCATACATCAAGGAAAACCAGAAATATATCCCCAAAAGAAAACCCTAAAACCGTTAAAAAAGATCTAGAAAACGTAACCCTAGAACAAGCTTAAGAAAGTATTTATAGAAAACAGAGTCTGCAACGGTCACTCGAGCGAGGAACCAAAAACGCGTGTTTTCCTTAAGTGTTGTCGCTCGAGCGAAGCTTCCTTCACTCGAGCGTACAAGCCTCATTCTTAGAACTTTTGCAAACAAGGCAACTTCTGGGAGAAGAACATATTTGCTCGAGCGAGAACTCCTTCGCTTGAGCAAGCAAGACAAAACTACTAGGAAAATTACAACTTGATTAAACAAAGTTCATTCGTGGGATTGACAAGACTAAGGGACCTAACAATCTCCCCTTTTGTCAATTCCCGAACAAAACTTTCTAACACAATTTCCTAGAAAACACACGCACTAAAAACAACAACCAACCAACTCATGACAACTAACTCAACGAACAAAACAACTTGGACCAAATCACTACAACAAAAAACACATTTGGCGACCCACAAATTTCGTCGCCAAAAGTACAAATTTCGTCGCCAAAAGAATCGGCGACAAAGTATACAATTGGTCGCCAAAGCCCTGTCACTAAAAGTATTGGCGACGAAATCAAAAATTGTCACCGTATGTAGACATTTAGCGACAAGCAAAATTTGTCGCCAAAAATCATATATTTTGTCGTTATAAAATTGCAATTTGTTGCTAAAAGGTTAAAATTTGGATAGGCTATGTAGTTTTAGCAACAAATAAATGCATCGTCGAAAGTACTATTTAACGACAAAATTAATTTGGTCGCTAAAAATCACGTTTTTAGCGACGAGTAAGTTTTGGTTGCTAAAAGCTCCTGGAATAACCACTAACTTTTAGCGACAAAAACAATATGTTGTCGCCAAATATATTAACAGCGACAAAAACACCACCTATTACTAAAAATTCAATACACGTTTTGATTTTAATAATTTTCATGTTCAAAATAATCCAAAACACCTATTTTCCTATGCACAATATATACACAAATGTAATGTAAATAATAATACATCTGTGCAAGACATTCATACTAATTCAAAATTATAGCTATGAAAAATCCCAATAAACATAATTACAATTCTCTGACAATCCAAAACATGCATACCAAAGTACTTACAAACTACTAACATCAAACCCATAAATACATTACCAAATCTTATGTCAAAATATTTTCAAAAACACAAAACTAAATATTTTGATGCTAAACATTTAATCCATATATCATTTACCAAAATCTTATGTCAAAATATTTCAAAAAACACAAAATCAAATCTTCTGATGCAGCCCGAACTGTTTTCCACCATTGCCAATCTGTCACATGAAAAAAGAAAAAACAATATTAGATTGACAAAAAAAAAAAAAATCGATATGAATTTCACAATTTTGATTTTAATTTTGTAATGAGAAGTCCAATCGGGTGCTGTTTGCTCATACAAGTCTATTTAGGCTTGAACAAGTTGCTCGTGCCAAGTTTCGGTGGTTTCAGTGGTCATTTTGCAATTTCGGCCCCCGAACGGGCCTTTTAAGTCTTGTGTTTTACATTTTTTCTTGTAATTTTCTAACCGGAAATCTAATCGAGATTCCATTTGTTCCTACAAGTCTATTTAAGTTTGAACAAGCTGTCCGTGCCAAGTTTTGATGGTTTCGGTGGTCATTTTGCAATTTTAGCCCCCGAACGGGCTTTTTAAGTCTTGTGTTTTACAATTTTCCTTCTAATTTTCTAACCGGGGATCCAATCGAGGTTCCATTTGTTCCTACAAGTCTATTTAAGTTTGAACAAGCTGTCTGTGCCATGTTTTGGTGGTTTCGGTGGTCATTTTGCAATTTCAGCCCCCGAACGGGCCTTTTAAGTCTTGTGTTTTACAATTTTCCTTCTAATTTTCTAACAGGAGATCCAATAGAAGTCCTGTTTGTTCCTACAAGTCTATTTAGGCTTGAAAAGGTTGTCCGTGCCAAGTTTCGGTGGTCATTTCGAAATTTCGGCGGTCATTTCAAAATTTCGGCCCCCGAACGGGTATTTTAAGTCTTGTGTTTTACATTTTTTCTAGTAATTTTCTAATAGGAAATCCAATCGAGGTCCCGTTTGTTCCTACAAGTCTATTTAGGTTTGATCAAGCTGTCTATGCCAAGTTTCGGTGGTTTCGGTGGTCATTTCACAATTTCGGCCCTCAAAAGGGAATTTTAAGTCTTGTGTTTTACAATTTTTCTTCTAATTTTCTAATCGGGGATCCAATCGAGGTCCCGTTTGTTCCTACAAGTCTATTTAGGCTTGAACAAGCTGTCTGTGCTAAGTTTCAGTGGTTTCGGTGGTCATTTCGCAATTTCAGCCCCCGAACGGGCCTTTTTAGTCTTATGTTTTACAATTTTCCTTCTAATTTTCTAACCGGAGATCCAATCGAGGTCCCGTTTGTTCCTACAAGTCTATTTAGGCTTGAACAAGCTGTCCATGCCAAGTTTGGGTGGTTTCGATGGTCATTTCATAATTTCGGGCCCCGAATGGGGTCCACAAACCCACATAAATTTGGGAGACACTATCCTCTTTTTTCCTTCCTTATTTCCCAATTTTCTTTGCCATTTATTCTTTTGTTTCATCACTCATTTTTTAGTCATCATCACCCCCAATACACATACCCTTCCCAGAAGTTCTTTTCTTTTCTATTTCATTGTACACTTTGTTGCATCTCACAGTATTACTCAGCTATCAGTTTTGCATGAAAATAACATTATGTTTATCCAACACCATTATATAATGCTATGTAATGAGAGAGCAGTGATTATAACTATGTTAGATAAGAGGACTACATGATGATAAACAACCACAAAAATCCACCAAAGCGGTTACAATCTTCAAAATGAGCAAAAGTACCTTGCATATTACTATAATGTTAATGGCATCCAAAGGTCGAAGATCAAAGCTAACACTCTCCGTTTCATTACCCAACTGAGATTTTTTTTTTTAAAAAAAAAAAACTTTATCAGTTAAATATTACTATTAAAGCAAGTTCTATGGAAAAATATTAGTCAAACAAAATATTGACTTGTAACAGGAATATGCCTTTGTAAGGTATAACTGACCAAAATATGCTTCATGTACCCTCTTGGTGACTCAAACAACCTTCACCTACATAAGAAACAAAGAGTTATATCAAATGGAGGTCTTACAAAAGAGAAATCAAGGTATGAAAAGATAGAGGCATTGCTAATCATGAGAAGTAATAAAAGCAAATCTAAACTTACTGCATAGCCCATCTTGTCAACCATCTCCTTTACAACTTGATACATAGTGGGCCTAGCCTGAAAAGTCATTGACAATTGGTATGTTTTAAGTTAACACAATAGTTTAGATGGGAAAAAATTTTTAAGTTAACACAATATTATCAATGTTTTTAAAAAAATACTGGAACTCAATTTACTCTATTGGAAAACCCTCCTTTGCCATCAAATCTTAGTTGCTGCTACTTATTCCATCACACATAAAGGATTGGAAAGTTTTGGACACATTACAGATTGTGTGTCAGACACCCCGTACCCATTGTATCTCATGTCCACACAGGGACCTCATAGGAAATAGAAGAGTCCATGAGACACAGGTATGAGCATATATGCTACATTCCACAAAGAATGAGATAGTTTTAACGAGCACTTGGCTCTTCTCTAACAAGAGGAAAGAAAGAAAAAGAATAAAGGGAGTACTACTAGCATGCTAATGATCTATAGAGAATGAGATGTGTATCTAACCACAAAAACGATCAAGTTATCAATAGGCATTACAACCCATTTTCTTCCAACATATCAGGGAAACAAAACAAAAAAAAAAAAACAAAAAACTATTGAGTCATCAATAAGTATTTGAGGTATGTTTATGGGTGCAAAGGGAAATAGAAATGTTTGTGCTCCAAGCCAGCAGCAATAGGTAATGCCATCAAATCAGAAACTTCAAAACATAAACTTTGGCTCTCTTTCTCTTTGCCTTGCAATCATTGTCCCTCCTCCTCCCTTTGACAATTTTATTTTACTATTAAAAATTAAAATAAAAAAGAAGCATAGAGATGCATATCAAATTATTCATGTACAAAATTATGGACTCTCACAATGTTGAAATTCTAGGCTGTTTGGAATCAACCAAGCACAATAGTCCAATAGACTACACATCAAGATGCATGGATTTGAGTATCTAAACATTATGCAATATAAAGAGTTGTCTGCAATTATTTTCCATAAATTGTTTTGTCATACCCTAACAGCTACTACAAGTCCTTCAAGATTAAACCAGGTAAATTTTATCCAAGGGAATAAAGATAACAAAAGACTTCTATTTGACCTCAATAAAGTTGAGAATGGCACTAATATCAGCTCCATTTGAATCTTGTATGGCTGTAAGTGCTTCAAAGATCATTGCAACTACAGGGAGTTTGGGAATGCCACCACTTTGTAATGAGTTTATGAAGTTTAACTAAACTGCTCATACTGTTGCATTAACTATTGCATTCAGGGGTTTCACATCCCCAAGTGTCACATTTGAATCCAATGGAAGTCTTATGGCAATGTGATTGGTGATAAGGTTCATATACTAAGATTCAAATTCTGAAACCAACGAAGCCTAAAGAAAAGATAAATAAAACTGAAAGCAAATACTATGATGCCATCTTTTGGACAAAAAAGGATTTCAATTCCATGGGGCCAAAAGCCTCTATCGTAGGTTTGTAAATCCTAGTTTGCTTAGCCACTCAATACATAGAACAACGCTAGTAACAGTGTTTCCTGTTTTTGTTGCCTAATTCTTATTTATCCTTTTGTATTAGTTATTTTCCCCACAGCTGAGTGGAGGCGCAGAATAAACATATCAATAGAAACAGAAGATTTATGCACATAAAAGTTTCTCTCACCAATCAGAGCAACGCCATGAGATTAATTCTATATTCACAAAAGAGAACCAAAAGAAAAGCGCACCGTGGAGCAGTTTTCCCATCCTTGTCATCATCAATAAGTGAAGCAGAAGCAGAATTTTGACCATTGGTGAGTGGGCCAACAGTAATAGCTTTTACTCTAGGAATTCTTATTTTTTCTTTAGAACTGTGTGCAGCTGTACTAATACCCATGTTCCGCCATTTGTCCTGATCATGTAAATAGGCATGAAACTAGTAAATAGCATGCTGGTGTAAATGAAAATCATTCAATAGAAAACATGAGCAAACTAATGATAATTCCTGTTTCAATAAAAAAAAAAAAGACAAGAAATACAGAAATTACATGGATTAGCAGCTGCAACTAAAAACATTCACATACTGGTAAAAGAAACAGACAGAATCAGATGCAAATAAAACCATTATCATAGCAGCAAATGAAGCAGAGAGTTGATGTGGCAACATCAACCCCATAAAGATCTTGAATATGTTAAAGAAAACTTGCACAAGCATCATCTTTACCACACAAGATGATTAATAATCCACTAACTACAAACTGAAATCCACCTAAAAAGGGCCCACAGCATAATGGGTCGTGTGAGGAAATATGGACCGAGAAAGGGCCACAGCAAAACCTCGAATCAGCCCAATATCACTTCCACTGCCCGGTCCACCAGCACTCTGCAAACAAAAATGGGTCTAGGCCCAAAAAGAAAAAGCTAAAAATAAGGTTACATATCTTTCAATGTACTTAACCAGATATTTTTCAAGATAACACAAGAAGAAAATGGAAATTTGAATTACAAGCTACAATGACCATATATGGTTTTTATGAATGGTCTACTACTCAATGTGAGTTTAAAATTTTCTTCAACAAGATTGTTAAGAATGAATTTTCCCAAGATTGAACTCACTTTAAGAATGGTTAATTAATCCAATGCTATTCACGCAAACAATTGTGCAGGACTCAGAGGGAATTTCAGATCAGTTGTTGTCAAGGGTTCATTATTTGAGACTCCTTAGCTTCCCTTTGCCAACATACTTCCGAATGCCATAGATACTAGAAATGCAACTGCATTCCCCACTTGTATATACCTACAAATTAGATGGAAATAGACAAATATTAGACACCAAGGAAACAATTTAGAGTGCTGCTATTTACCTCAGACCTTTTTTCTTTTGGACCCTCATCTCTTAATATTGATAATTATTTATTTATTCACCAAAAGGGTCGGTCAAGTCTTAAAAAAAAAAAAAAAATGCAAAACGACGTAGTTTCGGCTTCTAATTTATTGACTCCAAACTAACAAAATTTAGAATGGCTCAAGAATTTATAGAACTTACTGATCAAAGATCAAGTTCAGAAGTTTCCTGGGTAATCAATATATTGGGGTAAAATTGAAACAAGTATTTGTGTACACTACGTGAGCTTTTACAACACAAGCACTATTTGAAGTTATCCCATGTTGAATATACAAATTACTTTTAGTGCCATAATGCTATGATGATTACATCTATGTACCATGTTTTGTTTACCATTTCGTGTGACACCACTCTATTAATTTAATAGATCTCTTCAATCATGTCTGTTGCTAATTCAAAGGAAGTTTGGCTGACCCTTAGTGGGGGCACTTTATTGCTTTGAGGATTTGAGAGAAAAACTAATTAAAAATTATACAGAATTATCTGAGAATGATGATCCATTTTATGTACATTGCATTCCTTATTTTAATAGATCTCATCAATCATGTCCATTGCATTGCTTATTTGAATTATCTGAGAATGATGATCCGTTTTAGAAGATGGTGTTTTGTGTAGTTGATGCTGATTTACTATTTACTTGGGTGACATTTGTTCTTTATTGAGAATATGATTGATAATCTAGTCAAACCTTTGGCAATTAAATTGTGCAAATGTTCATGAACAACTGTTGTTTTCTTGTCTTTTCGTGCATATTTCTTCTACAAGGCATCTCGTGACATGGATACACGATTTGGGATTAACAAAGAGCAAAGAGATTCTACTACTAAAGCATGGCTTGAGAAGATGAAAACCCTATTTATCAGAAGGGGTTGTGGATTCTCCTCACGGAGTGTTATTACAGGTGATGCATATAAAGGAGTCAATGAGATTGGACTGCCTTTTGAAATTGCTCAACGGATAACATTTGAGAAGAGAGTTACTCAATATAACATGCAGTATCTGCAGAAGCTGGTTGATGAAAAGTTGTGTTTAACCTATAGGGATGGTTTGTCAACCTACTCGCTGAGGGAAGGTTCGAAGGGGTATACTTTTTTAAGACCTGGTCAAGTGGTACATCGACGGATAATGGATGGGGATATTGTTTTCATCAATAGACCTCCGACAACGCATAAACATTCCCTGCAAGCTTTGTCGGTTTATGTTCACGATGACCATACAGTCAAGATCAACCCTCTTATATGTGGGCCACTTAGTGCTAATTTTGATGGTGACTGTGTCCATATATTTTATCCTCAATCCCTTGCTGCAAAATCAGAGGTTTTGGAACTGTTCTCTGTAGAGAAACAGTTGCTTAGTTCTCATAGTGCAACTAACGAATGTATTTTGGACTCTTTTTAACTCTAAAATTAGACATTAACCATACAGAGGGAAACATAAAACTTAAACCTTCATCTCTGCAATACAGAGTAAACTCATTCCCCATGTAGTGTACACAACCAAAGACCAACAAGAAAATAATAAAACAAAAATAACATGTGATTTTTGGCAACGCAAAATATACATATTAGCCATAATGAGATACACAAAACTTTTGTGACTAATAAACACACACAAATTTCATCAACAAAATTGTTAGTTATATTCTAGCACAAGCACAAATCACTAGTCCCACATAAATCAATTTATAAGAATCTTCTTCTAACAAGAAAACTATTATTTATATATATGTGTACGTACCTTATCGGGATAAAGATAGACTTTGTCTCTGAAGAGAAGAACAACACTGGCCTCATCAAGAACACGGGTGAAAGCAGCGACTGAGTGTTCCTGAAAATCAAATAATTGTAGTATTTCAAATAATTCATGTACAATTACAGACTCTCGCTGAAAACACAATAACTGAAATACATGGAGTGACAAATACTAAAAAATGATTAATCAAAGATCCCTAAATTTACTATATATACATACTTCCACAACTTCAATTTGTAGATAAACACAAAAAACAAACCCATCAAGAAAACTAAATTATATTCTCCTAAATTGTATTTGAGTCCAAAATTCTCCTAAATTATATTCTCAAAGATCCAAAAGTCAAAAAAAAAATGGATCTAATAAACAAAATCACAGTAGGCCATCATTGATGCATTTTATCGAACATTTGACAGACAAGAAAAATGGGATTTGAACTCTAATGAGAGAAACCAGACATCACAACAACACCCCTAAAAAAAATTCTAAAAAGGCACTTGGCAAGAAAAAAAATCAATTAAGGCATAAAAATTGCAATTTATAGGGCAAAGAGAGACAAGCACAATTTGTCAACAGAAAAAATAAGAAGCTGAAGAAGGGGGGAGAGAGAAAGAGAGAGTCCCTCCCTCCGGCGACCCTTACCCTACGGCCACGCCTAACAAACCCACGACTACGCCCCTCCCTGCCTCATCTATGCCAAACACCTCTGCCGTTCTCGCCATTCGCTACCTAGCTCATGCTTGACAATCGTTTGGGTATGCTATTTGGACTCTTGAAGTCTACTATTTGGATGTTGAATGAGAAGAGAAGAGAATAGATGAGTGCGAACCGTTGATTGTCACCGCTGCCGAATCAGTTTCGCCGTACCGTCGAAGTGTGCACAGAGAGAGAGATTGAAACCCTACCCTTCCCTTCCATTCCCTTTTGAATCCTCTATCTTCTCCCTCTCTTCTCGTTTTCCTCTGAATACAATGAGATGAGGCTTGGGTGTGTTTATTCAGTAAAAGGGTCGGTCCAGTCTTTAAAAAAAAAATTTGAAAAATGAAAAACGACGTTGTTTCGTTTGCTAATTTATTGGCGACAAAAATTCTTCTGTCGCCATAAGTACCGTTCATCTTTTCCTCGACTATTTCATTTCCGTCGCCAAAACTTTACAATCGGCGACCAAAATTTTGTGGCTATATGTTCATTTGGTCGCGAAAATATTTTTGGCGCTCTCGCCCAAAAAATTAAGTTGGCGCCAAACCTTTTGGCGACTAAAAATATTAACTCGTCGCCAATAGTGTACTTTTGGCGACAAACAATTATATTGTCGCTGATTATGTAAAATTGGCGACTAATTTCAGTTTGGTTGCTAAAAAACATCGCCAAAAATGTTTTTTGTTGTAGTGAATATCTGCAAAAAAAATAGAAAACCAACACCATGGGAATAAATAGAGTAGTTATTCAAAATTAAAAAAACCATATCATGACATAACAAATCAAAACTATATTATCATGCGAAAATAGTATGAAACTATATCACCATGCAAAAATAACATGTCTAGTAGTATGTCCAGTCTGCAAAAAACCACAATGAGTATGCACAATACAACTATATATCCCAACTACCCCAACCATCATCATGCAAACAAGATATATACCTATATACCCTAAAACATATATAACCCCAAACAATTACTCCCCATTTTTTGTCCAAGAGAGACAATAGAAACAGCATATACAAACCAAATAAAAAACTGTCCAAAAACCATCCAAGAATAAACAGAACTATGAGTCTGGTGGAGGTGGCGGCGGCATCTGTAACAAAGACAGAATCTGAGTCAAAAGAGTAGTCTGCTGATCGAAATGGCCATCAAGAGTATCAAGCCTGAAATCAAGCTAATCAAGGCGCTGAGTAACAGACTGCTCGAACTACTGCAGCTGACCACGAAATGAACGAGGGTGTATCTTAGGTGCACCGGCAACGGCTGCATCAATCTCAGCCTCATCGGCTAGGGGATCATCACTTGTATCAGAAACCCCGACGCCCAACGGACCCCTCCGAACATGAGCTTGACTCTGAGACACGGTCAACTTGGTGATGGGTTTAATACGAGAGGCAACGTCATCCTTAAAAATGGGGACACCAAGAGAAGTGAGAAATCTAGTAAGGAAACAACCATATGGAAGACCCAAGGACTTGCGACCCTTAAAGGCAGTGATCATTTTGGTGACAATCATCTCGGGCAGGTCAATGGGAAGGTGATGGTCAATACAATATAACACATACCTGGCACAAACAATAATGTTAAGAAGACAAAAACGAGGAAGAAGCTCATTTTGTTGAATGAGCGCCCCGGTAATCCAAGTCCGGGGAGTGCCACAAAGCTCAGTGGCTACTTGATCAAAATCAACACCACTGCGGGTAATGAAGGGATAATGACAATTCCGGACTTCCAGAAGGCCAAGAAACAACCTAAAAGTTTCGTCACTGATGACCAAAGCTTTGTTCCTAACCTAGGTGTGAAAAGAGGAAGCTATTTCCTTGCTTATTGAGTGCATATTACAATAAAATTCAGGAACCAAACTGAGATTTTGTGGCTCAAAAAAAAAAAAAACAAGACGTAATCACCCCCTAAAGAATCAAACAAGGAACAGATGGGAATCGACTTAAAAGCACTAGGATGGACATTCCGTTCTAGGTGAACTTTCCTAGAGGCATAGAAATCTCAAAACATATTGGATTTTTCCTTGGATTCAAATTTTTCAGTATTGTAATTTGGATGGGACACAGTGGATTTACACGTTTCGAAGGCTCAGCCATGACTGACCAAAAAAAGACAAGACAACCACAAAAACCACCCACCAAGCCACAACACAAGGTACCCAAAAACCCATTAGAACCCCCAAAATGAACATAAGATCATAGAACAAAACAACCATTATTCCAACAGGGTTAGAAAAGCCAAAAAACACAAAAACAAAGCAGTATATTCAAGACAGGAAAATCAGAGAAAGCATAGATCCAGTGTTAGGACAATTTCCAAAAAACAATCAAAAGCATCAGGAGGAGAGATATAGGCAATAGAATGTGGAAACCAACAACAAGGCAATACACTGAGATCATCATGTAGCAGAAATTGAAGCACATGGCAAACCCTAGCACAACCTTAGCACTAATGCATCAAACTATGACCAAACTACTAAGCAAAATTAAATAGAGAGAGTGTAAACAAAAATGATTGAAAAACACAACCAAATAACGAAGACAGTCCCTAGAACCCATATACAGAGCAGAGCAAACACAGATAGAGAAAGAACAACAAAAAAAAATAAATAAATAAAGAAACAAAAGAGAGAAAAACATACCAATAGACGATGCATGATGGATGGATGAGGGATGCCTCCAAAAACGAGGGAAGATTAAGGAATGAAACACCAATGGGTGCGAAAACACCCTAGGAGAGAGAGAGATCGAAGCAAGTGGGGAAAAAATGGAATAAAAGGACGCAGAGACAGTATTTATACCACGACAGGTCACTCGAGCAAAGACTCTCTTGTTCGAGTGAAGTCACTTATGCGCACAAGGTCCCTCGAGCCAAGAACTTGTCACTCCACCTAGAAAAACATGCTCCCATAATCTTGTTCTATCTGCAAAAATGCTGGGTTGAGAGAAAGCTCACTCAAGCGCAAACTCCCTCGCTCGAGCGAAGAGAAAAGAACAAAAACACTTCAAAACATCTTTCTGAGCAAAAACAAACACTCACACTAGTAAGTGGAACCTGAAACAAAAAGGAGTGAGCACAATAGCATGAATGTGACTCTAAGATGAGATAAACTACAAACCATGAACCCTGCAAACTCACAAATTTTGACATTATAAACCACAAAATCATGAGCAAATCTGAAAAAATTGATCAATGAGCATAAGCAACATGAGAATGCGCAACTCAAAAAAAAAAACATGAGAGCTCACATGATGAAAGAGTGTGTGTGCAATCCTTGAGAGGCCACAGAGCTAGAGTTAATCCTCGTAGTGATCGGATAGCTAGACCTCTGGCAAGAGTAACTAAGCATCACAAAGAAAAGTCAAACTACTAGGAATCAAGAGGTATTTGTTGAGTAAATGCGGAGGCTCCCCCTCAATCAAAGAGTCTTTTTTTTTTAATATATTTTTTTCTTTTGTGACTTTTCTTTTCTGTGGGCACTCATTGGTGGCTTGCACGCTCAAGAGTATGGAGACCAAACCAGAGAAGCATGAAATCATAAAGGATAGCCTAGTTGGTGCCTCTGAGGTAGCCTTTTCTTAATGCCCGGACTTCAATGAACTGAGGGAGGAACCGTGAAAGTGAAAGAACGATGGTAGATGGTTAAAAAACTCAACATCACCCATGATATGCCAGTATAGATCAATTCCTCTTAAAATAAATAAAACACTGTTAGTGGTCCATAGAGAACTTTGATCACTTGTGCGAAAACCCCTGCAACAGTTTAACTCAAGGATGTGTACAGAATGAGATCATAAAGTCAATGAGCATGGACATTCAAAATGAGCTATGAACAAAGAGGAATAAAATCTTGTAAGCAGCATGAGAGATGTTCATATGAGTCTAAATGCAGGGATGACAAGAATCAATGAAAAAGAGATTATAGCATCCAAGTACACATAAAAGCAATCACTCACACCTACTCAAGTAACAGGTAACACCCTAGTAACTGAGCACTACACCCAAGGTCTTTCTAAGGAACTCAAACCTAAGAAGATCAAGGGATTTTGTAAAAATATCATCTTTTTGATGCTCAGTGGGTACATGTTCAAGAACAATAAGGCCTTCTTCAACTAACTCTCGAATAAAATGATAACAAATGTCAATATGTTTGGTGTGAAAGTGTTGGACAAGATTTTTAGAAATATTAATGGCACTTGTGTTATCACAAAAAAGAGTGAGAGTGTTCTGGTCAATTCCATAATCATGAAGTATTTGCTTCATCCACAGCATTTGTGCACAACAACTCTCTGCAGCAATGTACTCAACCTCAGCGATCGAAAGAGAAATGGCATTTTGCTTTTTGCTATGCCAAGCAACCAAATTATTCCCAAGGTAAAAACACCCCCCAAATGTGCTCTTACGATCATCAGGACACCCTGCCTAGTCGGCATCAGAAAAACCAGTGATTTCAGCTGTAGTGTCAGTCGATAACCAAATCCCATAACCCAATGTCCCATTCACATACTTAATGATTTGTTTGACAGTAATTAGATAAGACTCTTTAGGACATATAGCGACCCCGGTCTTTTCCCATTCGATGTTTGTATCCGGACTTAGGTTCCGTAGATTCTATCTTTGTGTAATGGTTGTTGTCGTCCTATATTTTCTTATTTGGAGTTATAGGATGTGTTGGGCGGGTTTGGAACAGTTTGGTTGAGCTTAGGAACCAAAACTAGTTGCCCAGATTTTGGCTTGTCCGCTCGAGCGTGGAGTTTGACGCTCGAGCGGGGACTTGTTGTTGCTTGTCCGCTCGAGCGGGGGTTTTGGCGCTCGAGCGGGAAAAACACCCATCCAGTATTTCTTGCGCAGGGTTGTACGCTCGAGCGGGAGTGGGGCCGCTCGAGCGGGAGTCTGTGAGTGTCCGCTCGAGCGGGGGTTTGTCCGCTCGAGCGGGACGTCTGGGTATAAAATCGTGTTTTGACGTTTTAAAACCGTTTTTCAGCCCCTTTCAGTTTATAAAACCCTACGTTACGAGTTTTCTCTCTCCCAACTCATCTTCTCTCCTAGGATTGATCTAGTTAGGGTGGTTTTTATCCTAGTTGCTTTACAAAAAAAGATAGAGGAGAGTGAGGGCTTTCATTTAATCTGAACAAACTTGAATTTGGAACACTTTGAAATTTGGGCTATCATCTTCGTCTTCTTCTTTTTGGATTCTTGCTTCGAGGTAGGGATTTCCTACTCCATTTATACGCTTTAATCCTAAGTGTTGGTATTTTGGTATGTGGGGGTAGTTTGGTAATTTTGGGAGAAACCTTAGGGTTTTGGCTTAGATTAATTGGTATAATTAATTTAAGGGAAGAATGTGGAATTGGGTTTAATTCATGAAGTTGGGGAAATTATGAGATTAATGATATAGTTGGGTAGTTTAAATACTCACATATGAAAATGTTGATTTTTACATTCATTGTGTATTTATTTCTTGTTTAGAAATAATTGTTTTGGGCTATCGGTGGAGGATAGTCGTGATTGTTGTAGACCTTGCATGTGGCTTAGGTATAACTGGAATTAAGTCACTTATGTTGACTGTTGAATTAATACAGAACATTACTTGTATTGATTATGTGTTGTATATGGAAATTGTGTGTTTCATTGCATATGCATGTTGTTTGGAGGAGATAGGGGATGAACTCCACGGTTTAGGGGAAGATAGGGGATGTACCTCTAAACCGGATTTGTTGGGAGGAGATAGGGGATGGACTCCAGTAGCATCACTCATATGTGTGCTTATTGATAATAGCAATATTGCTATTTGTGGTTGATATGATACATCATTATAATGTGTATCAGTTGGAAGTATGGAAGTGTGATGATTTGAGCTTTAGTCTCATTTATTATTGTGATATCTGGATCACTATTATAGTTGGCCAGGTTCTGAGCCATAATGATATAATTGAAAGTTGAATAAATATTGGGAAGTGAAAGGTGTCATAGACAATATGTCATAGACAATGTAGACATTCGTGTCATGAAATTGGAAATTGATTATCTTGTGCTAACCATGTATCGAATGCTAATGCTTTAGTTAATTCATATGCTTGGTTTAGTATTTCTCTACTGGGCTGTGGCTCACCCTATATGGGAACTTCATTTTCAGGTTCAGGTGGTTCACTACCTCCAAGGACTTAGCTTGTGAGGATTTGGACTCGAAGACTTGCTTTATTTTATTTGTTTTATTTGAACAACTTGTAAACTTTCAAGCCTAGGGCTTTATTTGTTTTTGAGTTAGAACTCATGGAATTGTGTCCAAGTGTTGGCTTGGCAAGATGTAAGCCCATAGGGCAGTTATTATGATGTTTTTATTTCATGGTACTTTGATGAATGGAATAAGATACTTTATTTCCTTAAAATCCTGCATGTTAATATTATGTATTATGGGTTTATTTTTGAGGGCGTTACAGGACAAGCTTGGTAATGGGCACAAACACCTACACTAAATGCATTGTAAGAACGACTGGCTGTGAGGTACAAGAGACTCTCTATCATACTCCTATAAAGGGTAGGATCAACATCAGTACCAGAGGAATCTTTAGAAAGGTGAAGACTGGTGCTCATGGGAGTGCGTGTATGTTTGGCCGACTCAAGACCGAACTTTGACACAAGGTTTTTGGCATACTTAGTCTGAGAAACAAACATACCCGAAGGAGACTATTTAATTTGCAGACCTAAAAAATAAGACAACTCTCACATCATGCTCATCTCAAACTCATGTGTCATGCAATCTGAAAAGTATTTAACAAGATGATCAGCAGTGGATCCAAACACAATATCATCAACATAAATCTGTGCAACAAGTATATGAGACTTAGTATGTTTCACAAATAAAGTCTTGTCCACACTACCCATTTGAAAATCATTATCAAGTAGGAAGGTAGTGAGTCTATCATACCAAGCCCGATGGGCTTGTTTCAACCCATACAAAGCCTTGTCTAACTTGTAGACATGGTTTGGACATTTAGGGTCCTCAAATCCTTTTGGTTGCTCAACATAAGCCTCTTCTTTTAAGTACCCATTCAAAAAGACACTTTTCACATCCATTTGAAACAGTTTGAAACCAAGAAAGCATGCAACACCAAGTAAAATACGAATAGATTCGAGACGTGCAACTGGGGCAAACTTCTCATCATACTTAACACCCTCTACTTGTGTGTAGCCTTGAGCAACCAACCTAGCTTTATTTCTAACCACAGTACCATTCTCATTAGATTTATTCTTAAAGATCCACTTGGTACCTATCATATTCATGTCTCTAGGTCTGGGAACAAGAGTTCAAACATTGTTACATTCAAATTGACCTAATTCTTCATGCATAGCATTGACCCAGCTATCATCTAGTAAGGCCTCTTTTATATTCTTAGGTTCAATTAATGAAACATAACACATATGAGATATCTCCTCCCGAATTTGTCTTCGAGTTTTCATTCGATCCGAGACACTTCCAATCACCTGTTGAGCTGGATGATTCAGTTTCACCCTTGCTGATGGTTTGAACTCAGAACTTGTGGTGACAGAAGCATCAGGAGTGGTGTCTCTTTGTGCACTCTTTGGACTCTGACTTACCTGAAAAGTTGGTGATGTCTCAATTTCTTGTGCTTGGACCTCAATTTCTCTTTGACTTTGTGGTTCAGTATCCAGGATTGGAGACTCACCATTTTATTCCTCATTTATCGCTGAAGCAGGAGAACCTGTGTCATCTATAACCATATTGATCGATTCCCTTAAAGATGAAGTTCGCAAGTTATAGACACAAAAAGCTCTACTAGTGGTTGAATACCCTAGAAAAATACCTTCATCACTTCGGGAGTCCAATTTGCCCAAAGGCTCTCTATCTTTGAAAATGTAACATTTACTCCCAAAAGTTTTGAAGTATTTTACATTAGGTTTCAATCCCTTCCCCAATTCATATGGAGTTTGTAAAGTGTCAGGCCTTAAATACACACGTTTTATGACATAAACAGCAGTATTTAGGGCTTCAGCCCAAAACTTTAGAGGACCTTTCTTACTAAAGAGCATGACTCTAGCCATCTCTTGAACAACTCTATTCTTCCTCTCAACAACTTCATTTTGTTGTGGAGTAATAGGTGCTGAAAATTCATGCTTAATTCCATGCATATTACAAAAATCCGAAAATGAACTATTTTCAAACTCACGACCATGATCAGTTTGGATTCTTATGATACACCTAATAGAAACACCTTGTTCATTTTGGATTTTAAGGACTAAGGCTTGGAAAGTATCAAACGTATCAGATTTTTCTCTTAAAAAATTTACCCATGAAAACCGAGTAAAATCATCAACGGTTAAAAAAATGTATCTTTTACCTCTAATGCTTTCAGTGCGAGTGAGGCCCATAAGATCCATATGAACCAATTCAAGAGGATGTTTGGTTAAAGCTGTTCACCTTTTTATGAGGGGCACGAGTGTGCTTCCCAAGTTGACATGGTCCACACACATGGTTCATATTTTTACCTAGTTTAGGTACTCCTCTCACAAGCTCTTTATTGGCTATAAGAGTTAGGTCTTTGAAATTCATGTGACCTAATCTTTGATGCTAATATTACTTATGATGGCTAAGCGGCAAGTGAGATCATTAGTGGTAACAATCCCATAATAATTATCAGATGTACGAACCCCATGCATGAATGTATTTCCCTTTTTATCTAAAATTTCACATTTATTTTTTGAAAATAATACTTCATAGTTGGAATCACACATTTGACTTATGCTAAAAAGATTTTCTTTAAGGCCATCAACAAGTAATGCATTTTCGAGCTTGGGAAGACCAGCCACACTTATAGAGCCCTTACCAATGACTTTAGAAGTGCCATCACCTCCAAAGGTAACAATTCCTCCTTCATATTTTTCAAGGGAGGTAAAGTAGGATTTGTCACCTGAAATGTGACAAGAGCACCCACTATCAAGGTACCACATGTGTGAGTCATGTGCTTTTAGGGTAGTGTGAACAACTAAACAAGTCAAGTCATATTTTCTCACCCATATCTTTTTGGTCTTAACAAAATCAGGATTAGCGGTCTTGGTAAATGTCTTAGTGTTGTGAACACCCTTATGAATCTTGGTGTTCCGCTTAGACATGTAAGGTTGTCTCCTAACCCAAAAAGTATTAGAATTTCTACCCTTTTGAGACACCTTACCAAATAACTCAAAGCAATAAGGATGAATGTGGCCATACCCACTACAATGATGACAAACAAAAACAGGTTTTACCTCTCTTTTGTTGATCTTACCTCCATTAGGTAGATGAAGAGAGGGATCACCCTGGTGCACCTTTAGTTTTCCTTTTGCTTGAGTCTTCAGGTCATGAGATATAGAGGCCTGTCCCTTGTGAGCTGTCGCATAACCATAGCCTAGCCTACTTTTGTCATAACCCATTTGTTGAGACCCAAGGATGTCTTCTAATGACTTAGAACCTTTGTTCCACATGGCAATTGTGGCTCTAGCATCTTTGAGTTCTTCATCTTTTTGACAAACCATTTCTTCCAATGTAGCTTGTGATATCTCAAGGCTTTTAATCTTCTCTTCATATGTTGCATATATTTTCAAAAATTCATTCCTTTCGGTCTCACAAGATAGAAGTTTCCCACATAGGTATTGCTTGTCATTAGAGATCTTGATGACATTCTGCTTTGCTGTTACAATTTCTTTTTTTAGCTTGACATTCTCGCTTTCAATTGCTTTGAGCTTGAGAGTGAGTTTGTCATTGATCTTGGACAAATTTAGAGATTCATCGTAAAGCTTTTCGTAAGCTTGTTGTAGTTCATCACCATCAATCTCATCATTGTCTTCTAATGTTTCATCATCTTTTTTTTGCTCCTCTTTCTCCTGGACCTCATCCAATCGAGCAAATAAGGTAGGAAATGTGATAGATGGTGGTGAAGATGACTCTCTTCTTTCATGAAATTAACCTAGAATGTCCCATTCATCTTTGGCCTTTGTGCAGTGAGCAACCCGTTGCTGTTCTGATTGCTCTGATTGTCAGTGCTTTCAACATCCTCTTCAATAGCTTGCCAGCCTTCAGGGTCAAAAGCTCTTAGAAACGCCCTCATTCTGATCTTCCAGTACAGGTAATTACTCCCATCAAAGGTAAGAGCACGGTGCAGATTCTGACCAAGAGCAAATTCCACTGGCTTTGAAGGAGGTTAAGTGAAAGTGGACCAAAATGCCATGAAAGCATTATCCTCGTCTTTACCAGATTTGGTTTCTCCGGGTTCTTGCTTTAACCTGTTTTCATTATCCCAAGTCACTGTATAGACTTTCTTCCAATTCTTTTTTTATGGACATTCAAGAGCAATATGTCCAATGTCACGACCCAAACCCGCCCCTATAGGTTTAGCATCATAACCGGCCAATAATCCTTGGATCACCGAAGGCCTCTGAACTAATTAACAAAATTAAGGGGCTAGCGAAAGTAAATACATAAATATAATTGTCCAATGAGCTGTGCTGACTTATATGAAACAGAATATTTAAAACTTTATATACATCTCCAATAGTCAACTGTACGGGAAAGAAATACACCTCGTATAATCCTGTTGATCAAGTCTGCTTTTCTCGTACGACGTCGTTCTACCACCTGAAAATACAAACGTGAGCTAGCCGGCGGGTGTGTGCCGGAAACCTCTCCGATGCCTAAGTCAGTAAGCAAGACAGGAAGGCAAAAGCTCAATGTATTCAGGGAGCAAAAGTTGCATTACCTCTCCAAAGGTGATATTGGTGAGCTTATATAGGTTTCGAGTGGCACAATCCTGGTAGGACTCTTTACTCTTCCATGTGTAGAGTCCTTCTAGGATTACTCCTCCTAGCGTAGAGTCCTCCTAGGACTCATACTCTTGGAAGATAATGCTTATCCTCCAACACCCTCCTCACTGCTTAAACCAAGTGAGATGGTTCTTCTTACGGCCGGACTACTTTCAGGACCGAAGTAACACTGTTGTAATGAATAAGTAAATGAGAACCGAGCTAAACATAAGGGAATGAGAACCGAGCTATATTCAGAACCATAACTACTTCGGTTCCTCTCATGCTAAAACCGAAGTATCCATCGAAGACCGAAACCTCCATGCTACTCCACTCAACCGGAGTAGAGCCTAGTCCTTCCAAGACCGAACTAAACACCTTGGTTGTCTGACCGATCTACCTGCCAAGTCACTTCTTCGAACCGGAGTAACTTCAAGGCTATTTCCCCAAACCGAAGTAACCCATAAGGCCATTCTACTCGGCTTCTTTTACCATGGCCCAATACCCAGCTCGGCCCAATTTGCATATAAATTGCCCTCTCATCAACCTTGCATTATACCCACACACATTAAAGCAGCTTAAGTACAGCCAACAAAACAAACAAGTCATATATACATAAGTAACCAAAACTCATAACATGTGACACATCCGGAACCTCCACGTAAGGCGCAGTAGTTGGTTGACAACAGAACACAGATTCAGACAAAAACCTTCAGGCTCGAACTCCAAAATGTCCACCTATACATATATATACACACAGTGAGCTAAAGCCCAGTGAATAACATTAAGGTAAAGAGGTTAGTGAACGAAATCCGAACTTGTCATAAGAGTAAAACATATCGTAGCATAAACATTCTCGTATCTGGACATAGTAATGGTACATCCCATAGAACACATCACATATTGTCTTCCGACTAGAGTAATCGATTCCGGATACCGATTAAACACATATCACCACAATGAAATGGCTAACGAGATCCTGTAATCACATATATGTCATGGACCCGCATTAACATGCCGTCCCCCACGACTTGGGACTATTTATAGATGCCATAATAGATTTCAAACATAGGACATTCGTTCACGTAAATCATCATTTTAGAAATTATAACTTATCATATCTCATTTGGAACATAAGTCATATGAACATATCTTTACAATAACGTTACTCACAGTGGGTTCCCGTAAACGGTCAATCAATCTTCAGACGTTGACCTACAAATACAAGGTACATAACACAAACATATCTTATCATTACGCATTCATGTGGCCATTACGGCTTAGCTTTCATTACATTGATTCTTGTTCCTTCTTATCACATTGCTTAAAACACGCTCTTGCAATCTCTAAACTTAGTACATTCCTTTCTTAGTGTGTTTCTAATCCATAACCTCATTACTATAGCTTAATTAACGCTTAGGAATGCCTAAGATACAATGAGGATGCCAAAATGCATTGGAAAACACTTAGTCAAATTTCTGAAAATAGGGTCCCCGCTTGAGTGTATCTTTCCTCGCTCGAGCGGACATGCAAACATGTGAGGGATCGCTCGAGCAAGACTTCCTTCGCTCGAGTGGTCTGCAAACTTGGAAAAGTACTGGTTGGTCTCAAACTACGCTCGAGCCCTAACTTCCTCGCTCGAGCGGTTCAACAAAAATAGAAAGGGTTCACTCGAGCGTGACTTTGGTCGCTCGAGCGGAGCGCTCATGCCAGCAAAAATAATGAGAACTCGCATTCTTCGCTCGAGCGTAGGATTCCTTGTTCGAGCGGACTGCGAAATTCTAGATTTCCAAAAATAGAGTTTTGAGCTTCAAAATGCAATTTCAATGGCTACACTCATGCATAGCTTGATCAAAACACTTGAAAACCTTTCTAAAACACAAATATATGATCATTTTCAAACCCTTAGCTCAAAACTCATGGATTTAGCAAATTTGAACTCAAAAGCTCATGCATGAAAGATTTTCAGACTATTTTCTTGATTTCTTCAAAACATGCAAATGGTTTATATGAATCCATGAATTTCCAAAACATGATGCAATATATGAACTCACATGCTTGCAATGACTTCAAAACTCAAACTCAAAATGATGGAACCAAAGGTTAATCTCCAAGAATGCACATGCAAGTCATCTACAAGCTCAAATACCCACTTCTCTTGCTAATTTTATGAAATTGGCTCAAAGATGTGTTGAAATCATGATGCATGGAAGTTAGCTACAGAAAATATGCTCAAGACTCTTACCTAGAGCTTTGATTTCAGAAATGTGAGATGAATCTCCCTAGTTTCCTTCCTCCTCTTCAAACTCTTGAGCTCCCACTCTCTCTAGCCAAACTCTCTCAACACAAGGGACCAAAGGAGCAAAAGGAATGATACAACACTCCCTCACTCAACTGAATATACATATACACACACCTCACTTCTCATCAAACATTCCTACGTGGTTATGCATGCAAGGCTCCAACACACACACAAGGGTTGTGATCCTCTACACTTAACATCACCAATGCCTTAGCACATCATACACTTAATCACATCTTGGATCATTAATAGGATTAGATAGGTACCAATCGTGCATCATTTTAATTAAACACAAGTAGCCTTAATTATTCAAGGTTAGCACATTACTCAATTACTCCAAAATAGCTCCAATTAAGGCTCAATTTAATCACATGCGATTTTATTGAACTAAATAAATTTTTAACAAAACTTCTCGTATGGTTCCAGATATTCTAGTTAGTCAATTCATGAACTCAAATTTGGTTTCTGAAAGCATTTAGGCTAACAATTTCAAATTCAAAGCAGAGATCATGACAAATAGCTTTCAAATCAGATAGATATGTACAAATTACCACAAAGCACATATCACCATTAATAATAACACAAAATTCCATTTAAAACACTTGTTAACCTTCTAAATTACGGATTAGTATTTAATTACAGATCCGGGTCGTTACATCCAAACCATTGACATTCATAACACTTGACCCCTTGCCCCTTCACAATCTTCTTTTCAGTTTTTGGAGCAAGTTTTGGTGGAAAAGTTTTGGATTTTTCATTACTCTTATCTTTTGAAATAGGGTTCCTAAAATTAGGCTTCTTTTTCTTTAAATATTTTTTGAACTGTTTAGTAAACATGGCCATCATCTTGGGCTCTATATCAAACTCAGTCTCAGGAGTTTTTGCAGTCTCTTGAACACTAGTGAAAGCCACACTATCTTTTTGTTTTTTCTTAGAAATCTGGTAGGCTTCATCAGTCTGCAAGTTTCTAACCAACTGATCAAGCTTGAGGGTATCAACATTCTGAGCCTTCTCAATAGCTGTCACTTTTGATTGGAACCTCTCAGGTAAAGACCTCAAAATTTTTCCAACAACCTTAGCTTCAGGGATTTTTTCACCAAGTGTGAAACAAGAATTCACAATGTCACTAAGTTTAGCATAAAAATCATCAAACGTCTCATCATCACGCATAAAAAGAGTTTCAAAGGTAGAGGTGAGACGTTGAAGTTTTGACCTTTTAACATAAGTAGTACCCTCGTGAATCGTTTCAAGAATGTCCCAAGCCTCATTTGCTACCTCACACGTGAAAATACAACGAAACTCTTCAGGTGTAATGGAGCAAAAAACGGAATTGAGAGGCTTACTGTTCCAACTCGAGTTTTGATAGTCGAATGCGTCTTATTTATCAAGGGGTTTGGAAATATCAACACCATCAATGGTGACAATAAGTTCACTCCACCTATAGATCACACAGTACCAAACTTTCTCATCGATAGATTTTAAAAACGCTCTCATACGAGCTTTCCAATAAGAATAGTTTGTACCATCAAGTAACGAAGGTCTGTGGTTTGAGTTACCTTCACGAATTGAATCCATATCACCAATCACACAAAATCACAGTCCTATTGTTTTGATAAAAACAAAGAGTGTCCTGCTCTGATACCAATTGAAAAACCTAAGTGATTCGTGATTAGATCAAGAATTAATTGTACCAATTCCCAAACAACTAAAACTAACAATCTAAATCATCAAGAAAGTATGAATGTGATTTAGATTGTTGTTTCCGAAACAATAAATCGACACAAACAATTTTTATGTGGAAAAAATCACAACTGGAGCACCTCTAATTGTGATAAAAAAAAAAAAAAAAAACCACGGGCGAAACGCCACAAATCAATCCACTACTGAAGAAACAAAAATTACAAAGATACCAAACAAATTACCTAAACGCTTCCAATTTGTCTTCAAATCTTCTGCATAACTTTCACCGCAACCTTCGTTTGGAATTGATTAGATTGATGTTGAATCCACAACATCTATTGTCAAATCAACGACTGCACACAACATCAAACTCCTTTGATTACTCTGTGCTTGAATCTTCGGATTCCGCCGAAGAAGAATACTCTCAAAGAAGATCAAACAAACTCCTTGATGTGTGCTTATAAGAACATGAGTTCAAACTCAATCAAACATCAAAGGAAAACTAGAAATATATCCCCAAAAGAAAACCCTAAAACCCTTAAAGAAGATCTAGAAAACGTAACTCTAAAACAAGCTTAAACAAGTATTTATAGAAAACAGAGTCTGCGATGGTCGCTCGAGCGAAGACTTTCTCGCTCAAGCGAGGAACCAAAAAGCGTGTTTTCCTTAAGTGTCGTCGCTCGAGCCAAGCTTCCTTCGCTCAAACGTACAAGCCTCCTTCCCAGAACTTTTGCAGACAAGGCAACTTTTGGGAGCAAAACATCTTCGCTCGATCAAGCATGACAAAACTACTAGGAAAATTGCAACTCGATTAAACAAAGTTCGTTCATGGGATTGACAAGACTAAGGGACCTAATAGTAAAGATTGGGTCCATGGAAGCCATTGTAGATGAACTGGTTTTCTTCTTCAGCTAAGGCCAGAATTTTAAAGTATACATGGAAAAGTATAAGTAATTGAACTAATATTGGAGTGGTAGTCATTTAAAAAAGTAAGAAAGCTTCTTCCTTGTGAAAATGGATGGGTTAGTTTTGCTTGTTTTTTTTAATGATTTTCTATGGTAACACATCTTCTTGATTTATATTTATGGGCTGAAATGTTAGGATCTCCTCCTAGTAGGGGTAATGGGGGAATCAACAATCCTCACATTGAAGGCAGCAAGTCAATCAAGAAACCAAAGATTGTGACTCGGATGACAATAGCTCCACTTTTCAATAATAATTCCCATGTCATTTCCATCATTATTATCCTTTAGGTTGTGTTTGGATCATAAATTTGGATAGAGATTTAGAAAGAGAAAAGAAAAAGATAGGTTAAATGTGAATTAAATATAATTACATTTCACCGACATTTTACCCACTTTTTCCCTATTCCTTTCAAAATGCCTACCCAAATCTATAATCCAAACACAACCTTAACGATTTGAGAAGAGGTTTTTTTGAAGTGAAGAGAAAAGAAAAAAAAGAAAAGAAAAAGAGAATTAAATTGAAGTGTTTTCTTTATCCCTTTTAAACTCTTTTATTCTTGTTTTATTTCTCTCTATAAATATATATATATTTTTTTCAAATTGTTGATCTAGGGCCTGGCTTCCCTCCAATCCGAAATCGGACAAGAGGGTGTTGTTGGGCCTGTGGAGACCCACCACGCGTCCCGTTTTGATAATCCGAACCGTTTAATTTGTAGAACTCGTCAAGTATTATATGCTTATAAAAAATCACGTTGATTGGATATCGATAGCTATCTCATCGGCTTAGTTTTCTATTAACCGTTTATTTTTTCACCTTTCATTTTTTTAATACAAAATTGATTTGATCACGTAGCTATCGATATCTGATCAACGTAATTTTTTGTAAATAGATAATACTCAACGAGTTCTCCACATTCAACGATTTGGATTATTGAAACGAAACTCGTGGTGCGCCTCCATGGGCCCAACAACACCCTCCAGTCCAATCAGGAATTGGAGGGAAGCCAATGCCTTGATCTAAATACAACTTAAATCTACTTTTAATTTCATAATTAATTTAAATGGAAATGACAATATTAAAATTTAAGTTAATATTATTCAACTAATATTACAGTATTTAAAAATTTAAATCAAAGAGTTAAAAAAAAAGTGTAATTTATATAAATTAAAAGTATAAATCAAAATATTTTTTTTAACAATGTATAGGAGAGTATAAAGGTAACTGCATTGTTATTTAAAAAAAATAAAAATAAACCTCGAATTTAAACATTAGTTTTAAAATAAAAATAATAAAATAATAATAATAAATTTTTTTTTTTTTTTTTGTTTCTTTTATCAATAGAAATTTTCATTAACGAGATCAATCCAACAAAAAAAAACTTACACCAAACAAAATAAAATACTTTGAAAACAAGTTATCAATTAATTATTTGAAGTTAATAAATAGATATCCGGGACTTTTGCAAGAAAGTAGGCATTGTACTACAAATGTGAAATATGTTAAATGAAAGGCTGAAAGTAATTAACTAAGTTAGTTGAGTTGTCCATTTTATAGACTTAATTAAAGGTTAAAATATAAGGACTAATAACTGAGTTAGAGTTGTCCATTTTATAGACTTTAATCAAAGGCTATATAATAGGAGTTTTCTTAAGTGTGCAAGTGCACACCATGTGTCACTTATACAAAAAGTGTAAGTGTAAGGTGTAAGTATAAGTATAAGGTGTAAGTATAAGGTGTAAGGTGTAAGGTGTAAGTAGGTTGCATATGGTGTGCAACCTCAAAAAAGGTGTAAGTGTAAGGTTTAATGTTTCACAAAAGGTGTAAGTGTAAGGTGTAAGTGTAAGGTATGAGGTGTAAGGTATAAGTTGCACACCATAACCAAACCCGCTATAATATAAGGACTAATAATTTCTTTACATTACAGGACATTTATTTATTTAGTTACTTGATAATTTCCTTTTGACTATGAGGGATTTTTGTAGGCTGATTGTTGGGTTAATTTTTTTTTTTTTTTTCTCATTATGAAAACTTTTTATTGAGTTTTTGAAAGATAATTGTTTAGACAAAATTCTTTTCATTCAAAAATAAAACTAAAAGAAAAAAAAAATTTCAATTTGGAGTTAGAATGTGAAATATCTTAAATAAATCTTCAAGACGTTTCCAAGACAGTGGCAAAGGCTTACTACTAAAAATATCTAGAATACAAACAACTAACCAAATTCAGTTTGTGGTTTGATTGTATGGTATTAAACAGGTCTTCAAGGCATTTCAACACTGCAAGTAAAAGTACTAAAAGAAAACGAAAAAATTGGATGCACTTGAGGATATTTCAACCACTACTTTTTAGATATTCTGAAATCAACATTTGGATAAATTTTCATAGTCCTTTCGAGGATTCAAATTTAACACCTTAAATCTTATTTTTGGATTTTTTTGCTTGACCAATCCCTTTTAGGGGTCGTTTGGCAATGACTTTTTTAGTTACTTTTTTGACTTTTTTGATTTTATTAACCCGAGACATTTTTGTTTGTTTGGTTTTTTTGACTTTTTGACTTTGGAATAGCAATTTTTTTTTTTTGGTCCTTTTGTGACTTTTGATTTTGACTTTTTAGACTTTTCTTTGTCCTTTTGTGATTTTTTAGCCAAAAATGAAAACCAAACCGGGGCTCAGTGTAATTTTTACTTTTTGCTAAATTATTTCACAAACAAATTTTCTCTTCCATTGGATCCACCTTAAAGAATTGACCAGCCGAAAAATTGGTCGTAGATAATCACAAGAATCATAACAAAGTGAAATTGTGAATGATTGAATATGCCAAACTCTCAAATAGATTACTAATTAAAAATTATCCAATGATAGATTAATTTAATAGATTGCAATTTAATGTGCCAATTGCAATAAATCTTAGTACAAAAAGAAGCCCAAAATTCACTATCAATATTCAAGAGTTAACAAAGATTAAACTAAATCAACTTGCTACAAAAATTTGAAAGTAATACTCCAAGATAGACACAGTTTACATTGATGTTGTGAAAACAAGATGAAGAATGGTTACCTTGCATGGTTTATAGTAGGGGTGGGTAACGGTTTATCTGATTCGCAAAACCTGCCCAACCCGCATATAAATGGGTGGTTTCACAGACACAATGCAGGCGGATGCGGTTTGGAATATGGCATGTTTGCAGGTTGCGGGTTTAACCCGCACCCGCAAGAACCCGCCCGCACTTTTTTTTTTATTATATATATTTATTATTAATTTTAACCATTGATTTCATTCCTATAGCTTACCAAGATATTTTTACCAAAAACAAAACACCCTTTATTCTTTAAACTTACTCTAGCATTACATTTGCTAATAATATTATATCAATTGAAATTGAATAAATATTGATCATATTATTATCGTTTCATAACTGAACTTGTCCCGGATGAAGTGTGATTTGGAATTTTAAATTCCTTAATGAAATGGAGTTGTTGTTTAAGATTTTGAAATATGTACTTGTGTTAGTTTAGGATTTGATTTAGGATTTTGAATGATTTGTTTGTCTTACGAATTGATTTTGTTGTATTTTTAATTTTATAAATTTTAATTCATTAATTATTAATATTGGAGCATTTTAGAAAATGGGGGAAAAAGGGCCCAAAATAAATATTTACAAAATGGGAAGAAAAAAAAAAGGCTCAAAAATAAAATTTTGAAGAAAAAAATCCAATCTACAAACCGCTTGCATATCCGCAAACCCTATCTGCACAAGCCGCAAACCGCACTACGGGCGGTTGCGGATTGACTTTTTCCCAAACTGCATAGATGCAGGCGGGTCCAAACCGATCCGCAAACCGTCCAAATCCGAACCGCGAACACCCCTGGTTTACAGTTGAGTTGAACATCGTTTCACTGGCAGGCTTATACAGGGAATTATAGCTAACAATATTGGATGATTGATGCATGATAAAAATATTTGCAATCTTTCTATCTCATGTGAGGAATCCATGGGATTGTTAAAAGCAAAGTCTAGGATCACAAACAAAATGCTACAAAAACCCTTTAATCTTTCATTAATTCTTAATACCAGTATATAGATTATTGAAAAAAAGGAGACTCAATGCACAAGACTTCTATTAAAATAGAGTCTGAGAAGGATAATGTATACACAGCCTTATCTTCATTTACAAAGGTGGTTTCCATTATAGCTATATAGATGACGCTTCAAAAAAAAAAAAAATTGCCTAGCATATCCAAGCATGAATCTTTTCCAATTCAACGGCCACCACAGAGGATGGAATCACTGCTAGATACGGAATAAACAAAATAATTTCCAGATGATGAAGGGACTGACTTGAAAAACTTTGTAGATGTTTTATTATCCTTCACAAGCATGTCAACGCCGGCACCCTCAAGAATTGTCTCTGGAAAGCAAGTATCTCCATCTAGGTATTGCTCACTTGCTTCATGCTAGGCCTTGTTGCTAGACTAGAGTGAGAGCAAAGGAAACCTAGCTTCAAAACCAACTCCATTTCATTTGCTAGATAATCACCTTCCAATAGGATCACATGTCTCAAGAATAACACCTTGTTTTCATTTTTCAAATACCCAATCAACCAAAATCATCTCGTCAGCCAATCCTTGCAGATCTATTGGCCTCCTTCCACAAGCCACTTCAAGCAAAAATGCACCAAAAGCAAAGACATTGGTGCTTATAGTAGCCTTGCCAACTTTAGTAAGTTCCAGAGCAAGATAACCAACAGTGCCAACCACATGGGTAGTTTGTGGTTTTGCTCCACGATCGTATAATCTAGCAAGCCCAAAATCTCCTAGCTGCCCATGTAGTTGATCATCCAATAGAACATTGCTAGCCTTCACATCTCTATGAAGAACAACTTGTTCCCACTCCTGATGTAGATGTACAAGGGCAGATGCTACTCCTTTGAGGATTCTATAACGCTGAGCCCAATTGAGGTATCGCTTTCCGTTGCTAAATAGGAACTTCTCAAGGCTTCCATTAGGCATATAATCATAAACCAAGAGCATCTCTCCCCTTCGTCGACAGTAGCCAAGCAGTTGTAACAAGTTCATGTGCCTTAGCCTTCCCATGCTAGCAATTTCAGCCACAAACTCCTTCATCCCTTGCTTTGAATCATGGGAGACTTTCTTGACTACAACTAGTTGCTTAGAAGAGGGAAGCACTCCTCTATAAACCTTCCCAAAGCCTCCTGCTCCAAAAAGCTCCGTGTCTTTGAAACCTTTGGTAGCTTTGTACAGATCCTTATAGGAAAATCTCTGAGGACCATATTCTTTTTCCCAACCTTCATGTATTTCGTCATATTTTTTTCTCCTCACAAAGCAAACAATCCCTAATATCGTGACAATCAGCACAATAGACACCATTACCAATGAGACCGTAATTTCTAGATTTGATTTCTCTTTTCGGTTCCTTTGTTTGGGAAATGAAGGAAGCTTTGCAAGTTCTAAGCTCTGTGCTTGCCCACTCTTGTTGAAACTCTACCCGAGAATATAGTTGTTGCTTGCAACTGATCCAGTAGCGGAAGTGAAACCAACATACATATAATCCAACAAAATTAGAGAAAGATTGATGTGTATCGACAGGAGCGACCAATTTGGTTTCTGATTTTTAATCGGAGCTATTGTTACATTTAGTAAATTCACCACTTCATCGTAGTCTATCCAAACTTGCATTGGATTTCCACTTATGAGACCCAAGCTCTTGTTTATTCCTTCACTATTGGAATAGTATGTAACAGGAGCCGATACAATAGAATTTAAGCTGTTAACATCAATTCCAACATGGTTGTCATTTATATCATTGAATTCAAGGTTCTTAATAGAATCAAACTCAATTGCCAACAGATGGTTTAAAGCAAGGCCGTTGTTAGAAGAATTGAAAAGCCCCAAATACTGGCTCCCTATAGCTTGGGTGAAGTCCATAGATGGAGAGATGGTAAAGGCAATTCCATGACCACTTAAATTTGTGATTTCGGGAACCATGACAAAGATAAAATTGGGGGAAAATGAAAGAGAGCGGTACCGGGATGAAGATGTATTGAATTTTATAGGAATTTGGTAGAAAACATGGCCAACTTGATGCTTGGAAGTGTTGGTGAGCTGCAATAGACCATTGGGATGGACTTGTGCATCTCCATCAAGGTGAAGATTGGCTCCATGGAAGCCATTGTAGGTAAACTGGTTTTCGTCTTCAGCAAAAGCCATGAGTTTCAAGTAGAGATAGAGAAGTATCAAAAAATAAACTGACAGTGTGGTAGTCATTTGCAAAAGTATAGCAAAGAGTTTCTTCCTTGCAAAGATGGTTGGGTTAGTTTTGCTTGTTTTGTTTGTGAGTTTCAATTGTGAAGACATCTTTCAAATTCATTTTTCTTGGTTGAAACATGAAGGTCTCTTTCGAAGGGCAATGTGAGGTCAATAACCTTGCATTGAAGGCAGAAGGTCAATCGAGGAACCCAAAGATCTTGACTCAGATAACCACTCCACTTTGCTGAGGCCCAGGAAATTCTATTCCACCACCCTTATAAACTCAGGGCAAATCTTTTCTCAATACACATCTCTACTAATTTAATTATTAAGTAATTATCTCAATCCACATCCTTAAAATTACAAATAAATCCTTCACTCATATGTACACACACTTTACCCTCAAAATACACACACTTTAATTTATCTCAATTTACAATTCTACTTCCACCCACTTTCGTGAAGACCAAAGTAACCCCAATTTACATTTCTACTTCAAACAGGAAGGAAGAATAAGTTCAAACAGAAAATCCAAAAAAAAAAAAAATCTGGATAATGATTATTAGTTCAACGATTTAGCCTTGATGGATTTCTCTGTTCAGAAAAAGTCAGAATGGTTTGGACATCCTGGCACGACTTCAACACAAACTTCAGAGTTGGAAATGTCAATTTTTAAATTTTGCTGGGAGGGTGTGTTCTTGTCAAGCATGTTCTTGAAGCTATTCCCATCTACATTTTTTCAGTTTTTAAAATCCCTAGCAACGTCATCAAGAAAGTGCAATAAGATCACGCCTAACTTGATAATCAATAAGATCATAGGTCTAAAATGCGATTGAAATAAGGAAAAATAAAATAAAATAAATGCCAAAGAGAGACAGACAGAGGATAGATCTATGTCCGAGTAGAAGGTGAGAAGAGAGATGAAAAGCTGGTGTTGGTGGTTTTAATCTTCATCTTCATCTTCATCAGCGTCAAAAAATCAACAAAGATTTGTGAAAGATGATGTCAAGCAATTACACTACGATTGATAATCAGCAAGTCTTCGGATCTGTACCTGTAATTTCTCATCAAATTCAATTCAATTAGCCTCCTCAATCCTCTAGATCTCTGTTTTTTCCTCTCTAAAAGATGTGTATAGAGAATTTGTATATATAATATTAGGAGTGTTGATCAATGGCTATTATAGTAATTTTTAATTAGGATATAATTGTCATTAATTTAATTTTTCATTAAGTGTGTTCACTGAGTTTATTAGGGTGGTGGAAATAGAATTTCCCCTGAGGCCCGCCACTGAAGAGATTGCTTCACACTCGTTGCTCCAACTATCATTTCTATGTACACAGATTTATCATTTCCGATAAGTCATTCTCATAATTGTTAAACAATAAATTAGGAACTCTACCATTTCATGGCTGAACTAATTTTTACCGGAAGTCCTTCAAATTGTGCCAACCAATCTTTTATTAATTTAGAAGTTAATTATATTTATCATCCCAACAGTTCCTCTAAAATCTCAATTTAATCTTTTCACTTTAAATCAAAAATCTCATTTTAGTTTTTTCATATTTAGTTGTAATGGTTAACCTCATACATTTTAAATCAAGTTGCAATTAGGGATGGCAATTAAATCCGAATAAGATGGAACCCCCCGCCCCGCTATTATTAGAGCAGATTTCCCCAAATTTCCCCCCCACAGGTCGGATATAATATTGGTTGGTGAATCTCCTATTTTTTCGAGGCTGAGTTGGTGAATACCCAATGGTGAATAACCCGTACCCTTGTCTCCAAGTCAAGGTAAAAACAAAAAAGTCTCCCGTGACTCAAACGCCATACCTGATGAAGCTGCTAACCAAACTATGCTATGACAAACTATTGGTATTTTATGCTAAAATAATTTATATATACTATTGTTATCTTTATACTCTCACACACACACACACACACACACGTATATATATGATAAGTTATCAATTACTGCTTCTAAATTTAATTATATTTTCAATGGGATTGTTAAACTTTTAATTCTTTGAAATTTTAAGTGTAAATATCATACTTTTAATTTTTTTGTTTATGCCTTTCAACTTTTATAATTAAGTCAATGTAGTCCAATTTATAACTAAATATAGGAAAATAATAATAATTCCTTTATGTTATGCGCTTCCTAATTTACTAAATTTAGAATTAAAAATATAAAAATAAAAAATCACGAATATTTTCACATGAAATTTTTACCCATTCAGGGTAAATTGATATTATTATTATTACTGCTACGAACTATTTTTATTAAAGCTTTTTTTTTTTTTTTTGGACGTAAAACATCTTCTTCTTTTTTTTATTTATAAATATTCTATTCATTTTTTATTGTTTGGTTGAACAAAATATAAGTTAAAAAATATATATATATTCATTATAGTTCCAAAAACTACTTGACATTAAAAATTTTGTAATCAAACTCTTTTAGCACATTTGACTTTTCAAATAGATATCCTAACTCTTTCATGCATTATAAATTTTTCATTTTAGTTATGAACTAAATGTCGAAAAACAAATACAAATTTTTTTTTTTTTTTTTTTGTGTGTGTAAAATCAATTTATATGAAAAATATTTTATTTCAAAACAAATGGAACCTAAATCAACTTATTCTTGGTGTAACAGTAGAAAAATCATCGAATACGATCTACACAATTTTTAGTTAATTTTAATTAATATTTTTTTTGGTATGAGATTCTTTCGATAATTTGAAAGTTATTTCTTTCTTTTAATTGATTTTTCCTTTACCTCTTACTTTCCTTCTTCTTAATTTTGTTTGTTTGTTTTTATTAAACTCAAGTAGTACTCGATCTAAAAAAGAAGGAAAAAAAAACTGTAGTAGAAAAAAAAAATTGAAACAGTATAGTTTTTTTTTTTTTTTAAATTATTATTTTTAGATTGTATTCGGTTCATGAATTAGAGAAGAGATTTGGAAAAAAAAAAAAAAAAAAAAGTGTATAAAATCTATCAAAATCTGTCTTCAAATTCATAAACCAAACACAATCTTAGTCAATTTGTCTCTTTCACTCACTTTTTTCAATTCTTAATTTTTGTGCTTTTGTTTTGTTTTGTTTATATTAATGGAGATATACCTAAAGCAAAGCAATGAAGCAAATGCAATGGGGCGGCGACGTTAAGGGTGGGGAAAACCGATCCCCATGAGGGGTGGAGGTGTTAGTAAGAAATTGGTCTCTATTGGGGATTGGGGATGGAGGATGGGGAAAAAATAAAAATTAGGGATTGGGGATGGGAAGGGTAAAACCCACTCTACCCACCCCATTGCCATCCTTAATTGCAATGTCCTACTTTTATCTATTTGTTGTTATTGAGATTAACAAATATTAAAAATTGAAGGATGAAAGTCAGATTTTGATAAAAATATAGAAGTGGTAAATGTAATTAATTCTAAATTTAGCAAGTGTGAAATAAATTGGGAATAAGGACGTCCAAAACGGTTTAGTTTTGTGACATAAGAAAAGAAAATGTTAGCCTGCCAGAACACAAGAAACCCATGTAAAATAATTGTCATATTTCAGTTGTGCCAATATGATAGTATGAAAGTTTCATGTTAACAAAGGGCTAAATACAACTCCCATATAACAATGGAAAAATGAACCATCACTATAACAGAAAGTATTAAACTCCTATTCATAAGAGTTGAATTTAAAATCTCACAACATACAAAAGGTGTTAACACAACGACTAGACCAAATATCCTTATTTTGTGGTGTGTGTTAGGTAATTTTGTAGTAAAAGTTACGAATAGGAAAATTTATGATATATACCCCTAAATTGGATATCAGTAGTTACATGATCGAAAAATGAATTGCTAGAATTAAATCCTGAGAATCTTAAACATTGGATCGCGTATCATGTTGTATTATTAACAGATCGAAGAGAGATGTGCACCCAAATCCATTATGACAGTTGAGTGGAAGCGTGATTTCGAGATAGTCTTCCAATCAATCTTCCTCACTTTAATGCCTTTTTGTTTTCTCCAAGAGAGGAACCGGAGAATATGTATATGTTGGACAGGATTTGGGACCATTACCCCTAAATATTTATAGTTTTTTCATCTAGCGGTTGGAAACTATCATAATTTCTATTTCTGCCCCTCATAGAACTAGAAATTACACAATGGTATCTACACATTAATTCCATGACAAACATACCCTTAAGCCTATTTATAACTAAATTAGATCACTTAAGTTTAGGCTTCTTATAAATGATAACACACATTTAAATATGTGGACCCAATTAGAAATTAATCTAACAATCTCCCAATGAACCACGTATGTTATTTGATAAATGTGTTTAATCAAAAATTTGTTATCATGACCTGAGGGTATCCAAACAATCTTGTCCATTAACTATATTGATATGGGATCAAAGCAGTCTTTGTTACATTAATCGTAACTTGACCCATCAATGGTTACGTATACCAACACAACCAAATGACATAGATCAATCATGGCTGCGTAGCATGGAAATTACATGTAATGTGATCCACACAAGCCTATTTCCAATTGGTCCTACTTAACTTTATTGAGATCAATACTTCAAAATATGTAATAGAGTGTAATAAACTGAATACTTCACTTCTGCAGAAAACAATCCAAGTACATAGATAAAACTCAAGTCTAAGATAAAATAGTAATGCAAACACAAACTCCTACTAAACCAGAATGTTCTCAAATAAAACAACACCCATATAAGCAGTGTGCTCATAAAAGACCTTGGGTGGTACACCCTTCGTAAGCGGATCTGCTATCATGGAGTTTGTCCCAATGTGCTTTATGGAAATCTGTCCACTCTGTACTCTTTCTTTTACAACTAGGAACTTGATGTCAATATGCTTCGACTTTGTCGAACTCCTATTGTTATTGGAATATAGAACCGCTGACTTATTGTCACAGTATAACTTGAATGGTCTTTCAATACCTTCCAAAATGCATAGCCCAATGACAAAATTCCGCAGCCATATTCCATGATTTGATGCCTCGTAACATGCTACAAACTCTGTGGCCATGGTGGACGAAGCTACGAGCGTCTGCTTTGTAGACCTCCAAGAAGTCGCTCCACCGGCTAACAGATAAATATAGCCTGATATGGATCTCTTACTGTCTTGGCATCCAACAAAATCGGAGTCGGAATACCCAACGATCTCTAACTAATCTGAACTCCTATATGTGAGCATATATTCCTTTGTTCTCTGTAAATACCTCATAACTCGCTTGGCTGCTTTCCAATGATCCATGTCGGGGTTACTTAAATATCTGCCTAACATGCCAACTATAAATGCAATATCCGGACGCATACATACTTGGGCATACATTTGACTCCCTACAGTCGAGGCATAAGGAATCTTTTGCATTTCTTTAATTTCAAGACGATTCTTCAAGCATTGGCTGAGGCTAAACTTGTCTCCCTTAGCGACCGGGGTTTCACCTGGTTTGCAATTTTGCATGCCAAATATGATGAGGACTTTATCGATATAGCTCCTTTGTGATAATCCTAGAATACCTCGACAATGATCTCGGTGTATCTCGATTCCTAATACAAAGGAAGCGTCACCAAGATCTTTCATTTCAAAATTCTTTGATAGAAATCTCTTGGTGTCGTGCAATAAGCCTATATCATTTGTGGCAAGCAATATGTCATCGACATATAAAACCAGGAATATGTGTTTACTCCCACTAAACTTGTGATACACACATTCATCAACGACATTTGTTTCAAAGTGATACAAAGTAATGACTTGATGAAATTTGAAGTACCACTAATGAGAAGCTTGTTTGAGTGCATAGATGGATTTGGTCAATTTGCAAACCATATTCTTTTGGTCTCCCGACACAAAGTTTTCTGGCTGCACCATATAAATTGTTTCTTTAATGTCACCATTGAGAAATGTTGTTTTGACATCCATTTGATGTAACTCAAGGTCAAAATGTGTGCAATAAGCGCCATAATTGTCCTAAAAGAGTCTTTTGTAGAAAACGGAGAGAAAGTTTCTTTAAAGTCAATTTATCCCTTTTGAGTAAAGCCTTTGGCTACAAGACGTGCCTTATACCTCTCCACATTACCATTTGAATCCTTTTTGGTTTTAAATATCCATTTACAACCTATAGGCTTCGCACCAACTGGTAATGGGACAAGTTCCCAAACTTTATTGTCTTGCATAGACTTGAACTCTTCATTCATGGTTTCTATCTATTTATGAGAGTTGGAACTTTGCATGGCTTGATGAAAGTTGATTGGAGCATCTTTCGACATTGCACTTTCTGCCTCATGTTCATGGAGATATATGATATAATCGTCCGAAATTGCAAATCTCCTTTCTCTCGTGGATCGCCTTAATGGCACAGGTTCTTGAGGTTGTTGAGTTTGTTCCTCAGGAACAATTACCTCATCTTAAATGAGGGGTTGAACAACATTGTTTGGTTAAGGATCTAAATTTACTTCTTGATCAATAACAGGTATAGGAACCTGCACTTTGTCAAAGGTAATAGTAGGAATTGGGATTGCTACCTCTTCCTCCTCAAAGACAATGTCTCTAACTTGATTTCTCCCCACAAACTCAGCATCCTCAAAAAACCTTGCAGTTCTCATCTCAAATATTGACCTACTTGTGGGATCATAAAACTTGTAGCCCCTTGATCGCTCGGCATAGCCAATAAAGTAACTACCACGGTTTTGGAGTCCAATTTTTTTTCATGAGGTTTATAAGGCCTCGCCTCGGCAAGACACCCCCACACATGCAAGTGCTTTAGACTAGGCTTTTGCCCAACCCAAAGCTCATAAGGTGTTTTTGCAGCTGCTTTAGTTGGCACTTGATTTAAGATATAAATTGATGTCTTCAGAGCCTCACCCCAGAGGGACTCTGGTAAAGTAGAATGACTAATCATACTTCTTACCACATCCTTAAGAGTCCGGTTTACCACCATAGTCAGACCTGACATAGTATTCACCACCACGGTCAGACCCGACACTCTTTATCCATTTGTTGAGTTGTAACTCAACTTCGGCCTTAAACCTTTTGAATGTGTCCAAAGGCTGTGATTTTTCATGTATAAGAAATAAGTACCCATATTTCGAATAGCCGTCTATGAATGTTATAAAATGATGTTGACCATTCCAAGATGCCGTAGGGAATGGCCTACATATATCCGTATGAATTAATTCTAAGACGTCCGTAGTCTGATTGGCACCTAACTTCTTCTTTTATACACTCAACACAAACATCAAAGTCTAAAAAATCAAGAGAGTCCAAAATCCCATTAGACACAAATCACTCAACTCTAGATTTAGAGATGTGACCTAGGTGTTTGTGCCATAACGAGGCTAAATTTTCCTTATTTAATTTACGCTTCGTACCTCGTGATTCCACATGCAGAGTTTATTATAAGATAAAATAGTTTCCAGCAAATATAGATTATCAACAACATTAAGTAAATCGGTACCAACAATATTTGAATTAATAGACAAACTGAACTGCTTATTTCCAAAAGAACAACAATATCCAAACTTGTCCAATACAAAAATAGAAACTAAATTCCGTCAAAAGGACGATACAACAAAAGTGTCTTTTAAATCCAAATAGTAACCAGTCTTAAGTAATAATCTAAAGTGCCATATTGCCTTCATTTCTAGTGACTTGCCATCACCCACAAAGATATGTCTTTCAGCATCAGTTGGCTCTCGGTAGTTCAGGCAACTCTGCATAGAAACACATATGTGAATAGTAGCACCAAAATCTACCCACCAAGTGTTTCTTGGTATTGAATCTAAATTGGTCTCAGAACAGACCAAAACAGGAAATGTACCTTTCTTTATACGTTAGGCAACGAATTTGGCACAATCCTCCTCCTTGTGTTCGGGCTTGCCATAAAAGAAACAACCATCCTCCGTTTTCTGTTTCTTTTGCTTCGGACCCTTAGGAACAGCAACTTCTTCTCCCTTATTCTTCCTCTTGCCCGTATTCTTTGAGGTGCTAGCCAGACGGGCACGTTCGGTCCTTTCTTGCTTCAATCTCTCTTTCTCTTGCACACAAAATGAAATGAGCTCATTGAGAGTCCATTTCTCCTTCTGACAGTTGTAACTGACCTTAAATTGGTTAAATTGTGCAGGAAGAGAGATGAGAACTAAATACATAAGCAAATCATCAGATAGGTCGAGCTTTAGTGCCTTAAGCTTTGAAACAAGATGAGACATCTCCATGATGTACTCTCGAACATTACCCTTACCCTTATACTTCATTGAAATCAAGCTTGCTAAAAGCGTGCTTGTTTCAACCTTGTTGTTTTTAGCAAAACGTTTTTGAATTTCTGAAAGAAATTGACTAGCAATGGTAACATCATCTGTTATTGCACTCCTGAAAACTTCTGGAATCCCACGCTTCATAATCATAAGACTTAGCCTGTTGGAACGATCCCACTTGTCAAGGTATGCAATTTCCTCATAAGTACTTTGTTCAGTGAGATCATTCGGTTTCAGCAATCTTAATGCCAAGTCTATGTCCATGCAGCCGAGAACAATTAATATGTTCTCTTTCCAATCCTTAAAGTTTGTTCCATTTTACACTAGAACATTGTTCATGTTGGCAGATATTGAAGTAGTAGACATTAAAGCTGAATAGAGAACAAAACAAAACGAATAAACAACCATGTTCACATCAAATAACCAAAAATCCTCAAAAAAAAAAATAACCAAAAAAACAATCTCTAAATCGATTAATTTTATGACAACATTTCAGGATACCTAGCACAACATTAATACCAAGTCTTTGGACAGTGATATTAACTGTAAGTGATACTCTTGTTATAATGATCAAATATTGACAATAAGTTATGTCAAATAACAGGTTACCTTGATAATTGTCACATGTTTACCACCACAATTATGTGTGCAATTATGCCAAGTATTAATCCTTTCTTTGGACTAGTTAATACCCGCATGATGTACACATAAACGAACATCCAAACATTCCATACAAAACAATCTAGACAAGAGAAGTCACTTTGGTGATATCTTATTTTAATTGATCTATAATCAGAATGTTAGACAATTGATATCATTTGACGTAGATGTTTCATGAGATTACTTAAATTTAAAGACTCATTAATTCATAAACCGTATATATAAAAATAGTACAAGCGGATAATAAAAAATAAAAAAAAAACTACATACATATCTATATATATATATGTATGCATCATTCCTACCAAGTTCTTAAACAAAAAAAAGAAGGTATTTTGCTATATATATGTTCTCAACTGTTTCTGAAACCAACAGCCCCTGGTTTTGTTTTGTTTTTGAAAAATCTAAAAATCTCATAAATATTGATTTGTGATTATGTATCAATTTTAACTAGTAAAAGCAATCCCAATCAAACAATCAAAGACAAACCGGCACAACGATTTTATGTGGAAAAGTCACACTTAGAGCACCTCCAATTGTGATAAAAAAAAAAAAAAAAACCACAAGCAAAAGCCACAAAATAATCCACTAAGAAGACAAAAATGAATTACACAAGTGTACTCTCAATTACCTAGCAAATCCATGCCCAAATCGAACCGACCCCTATGTGCCTCTTCTAGCCCCGTCTTCACCTCGGAATTGTCTTGCCCAACGTTCAATCCACAACGCCAATGTCGAATCCAAGATGATGAACCACTCAAGAATCCACCAAAGCTTCAGACCCAAATTTCCTGGAATCTACCGAAGAACAACTCTCTCTTTTTGAATAAAACAAAATACACAAACCCTTAGATATAATCCACTCAATTCATGACATAAACACTCACAGATATTAAAGGAAACAAGCAAAAAAGCTCCAAATGAAAATCCTAATTCCCAAAAAGAAGATCTAGAAGTCGTACCCTAAAATCTGACTGAACCGCACCTTTTATAGCAAACAGATCCGCGATCTTCGCTCGAGCACAGGAATGGCCGCTTGAGTGGACTGACTAAAACGCGTGTTTTAGAACAAGGGGCTACGCTCGAGCACAAGAAAGGCTGCTCAAGCGGAAAAAAACAACTCCCACTACTTTTTCAGGCGAGTGAAACCTCTGAAAGAATTGCATCTCCGCTCAAACCCACAATTGGCCGCTTGAGCGGACAAACAACTTCGACTGTAATATTGCTTTATCCCCGACATAGTCAACGAAGTGGCAAACATGAAAGAATTAACATTACAAACTTCTTTGCACGGGTACAATTCAAGTTGGATTCGCATCTAAAACTCATAGCCTCACTGAAATAAAAAATCGAATAAAATTACAATTGAAAAGAGTTTTGTTAAACGGGATTACCAATAACAAAAACCTAACAATCTCTCCATTTGGCAATGCCGTGACAAAACCCACCTAACAAATAAAATTCTAATCATCCCAACCCATTATAGCCAATAAAAGCAAACTTCTTTCTCAAGGTCATGATCTGCAAAACAACTATTAGTGCCATAATCTTCAAAACAACTATTAGTGCCACAAGAGTATATGAAAAAGCAATAGACATAGACATATGCAAGATTATCTTGAAGTAAGAGATGGAAATATGAAAAGATGTAAATTGGAGATTTTAAGAACATGTAGCATGTATAGATGAAAATCCTACAACACATGCATCCTCAAACTTTCTCCCTCTTTTTGTCAGGAATCGTCAAAGAAAGCTCAATCAACTAAAGTAAAAGCATAAATCACACAAGGATATGATGATGTAATTAGCAGTAGCGTGCAAGAAGGAAACAATAAAGAAGCAATGCATAGCAACATGCAAAACACCTAAAGCCAATCTCCCTTGCCAAACAAATCAATGTAAGTTCATGCTAACAAACCCTTGCAATGATAAACCAAACTCTTCCTCACTAAAACCAACCACAAACACTGAAAACAATGAACAATAAGAAAAATAATATGATAGAGCAAGCAAGGAATTTCATATTAGTACCTTAAAAACACACAAGAATATCCAAGAAACACAATTACTTGAAAACACAATGTGCACAGCCTCTACAAGATTTCTCATAAAAGAAAGTGATGCATTACGTGAAAAGCATAGATCCCATGATAAAAGTGTGTGTATGACTCTTGGAGTTCGACAAATACAAGATTCAAATCCTAGTAGTAATCGGAAAGCTGGACCTCCGGCAAGAGAATTTAAGCACAGCTAAGGAAAGTCAAACCACTAGAAATCAAGGAGTATTTGTTGAGTAAAAAGCGGAGGCTCCCCCTCAATCTATGAATCATATTTTTATTTTATTTTTTCTTTTGCACATTTCTTTCGTTTCTTTCTTTTGCATTTTTTTGTTTCTTTCTTTTGCACAACTTTTTTTTTTTTTTTTTTTTTCTCTTTTGCACACTCATTGGCAACTTTTACACTCAAGAGTATGGAAATCGAACCAGAGAAGCATGGAAACAATAATGATAGCCTGATTGGTGACTCTGAGGTAGCCTTTGCCTCATGCCTTGACTACAAAGAACTGAGGGTAAAGCCATGGAGATGCAAAAAGATGGAAGGTGGTTAAGAGACGCAATATCACACATGATGTGCTAGTATAGGTTAATTCCTCTAAAAAAGCAAAAGACACAATGCTAAAAGTCCATATAGAAAATTGATCACTAAGGCAGAAGATTCCTATATTTGCTAATCCAAGAGTGTGTACAGAATAAGACATACTAATCAAAGAACACAGACTCCAAAATGAGTAATCACCACAAAAAGCACACACATATTAATATGTACTGAATATTCTCATCAATTCTAATATGCAACAAAAACTTCGCAAAAATTTCAAGCTTGCAAAACCATACTAAGAAAATCTTTTGTTTTTTTTTTTTTTTTTCAAAACAAAGCAAGACATTAAATGAACAAGCACACACTAAATGACCCAAAAAGAAAAAGAAAAAAAAAAAAAAACACACACACACACACACACACACACAGAAACCCAAAAATAAAAACAAAAAAAAACAAAACGAATAAACAAATTAACACAAGTCAAGTTTTCTCACCCAAACCGCTTTAGTATGAACAAAGTTGTGAGAATTGCGGTTCTTGGGTGGTGTCTTGACGTTGTGGTTCCCTTCCTCTTCAATGAGAACCCGTCTTGACCTGGTTTCCAACTTCCTATTCCTAGGTCTAGGCAAATACAACCTCTGTTCATGTTTGGTCTCTAGCAAATCAAAATAACGAGGTCTAATATGACTCTTAACCTCATTACCACAAATAAAGTGTCTCTACCACACGAGATGTTGGAATTTCTTCCATCTCTATAAGACACTCTCCCATGCAACTCATAACAATAAGGGCGCATATGACCATACATACCACAATGATGACAAATAAAAACAAGATGTACCTTTTTGAATCTTTCCTCTAGTTGCAACTCAAAACAAGTGTGCTAAGTCTAGGAGAAGACTTTCCTCTAGTTGAATCTTTTGCTCCCCTTACCCTTGAGTTCTTGTATCATCAGATGTGGATGCACTCTGTTTTTGCTCTTTGTAATCACCAAAGCCAATGCCTCTCTTGTCATAACACATTTGTTGAGACACAATGATATTGTCCAAAGTCTTTGATCCTTTGTTCCAAAGACTAATGATAGCCATAGCACACTTGAGCTCTTTCTCTTTCTTGATCATTAGTTCTTCCAAAGCAACTTGAGACATCTCGAGAGTTTCAATCTTTTCTTCATACGTTGCATAGATTTCTTGTAGCTCATTCCTCTCTGTCTCATAAGTCAAGAGTTTTGCACAAAGAGCCTGTCGATCACTAGAAATCTTAATGGCATCATTCTTAGCCTCGGAAATCTGCTTCTTTAATTTAACATTCTCACTTTCATAGACTTTGAGTTTGATAGTGAGTTTGTCATTTAATTTAGATAAGTGAAGAGATTCCTTATACAACTTTTCATAAAACTTGTTGAAGCTCTTCATCATTACTCCCCGAGGATTCATCATCAGTAACATTCTTAACCGGCCTCTTTAGATACTCTATTTATCCTTCAGTTTCGGAAGCCGCCATAAAAGCAAGGAATTGTTCATGCCCCGCTTCACTTTGTGCTTCGTTGTCACTTTTATCTTTATCATACTCGAATTCATCATCCCAAGCGATAACAGAGGCTTTCTTCTTCCTCAAACGATTAGGGCATTCTTGAGCAAAGTGGCCAAATCCTTGGCATTCATAGCATTGGACTCTTTCAGAGTTCCATTGTATCTTTCATTTCTCCTTCTTGGTTATAAAATTAATTTTGAGTTTATCTTTGCCTTTGGATTTATGAGTTGATTCCAAAAGATTAGGATTCTTTTTCAGAAAAGGCTTTTTAAATTGTTTTACGAAAGCATCCGTGATCTTGGAATAAATCTCACAATCCTCATCCAAATCCTTTCCAACTCTATAAGCACTACTAAAAGCAATATCATCTTTTTGTTTCTTTTTGAAATTCCTATGTGCCTCATAAGTTTGGAGATTTCCAACCAAATGATCCAGCTTGAGATTGTCAACATCTTGAGCCTCCTCAATAGTCGTAACTTTTGGTTGGAACCGATCGGGCAAGGACCTCAAAACTTTTTCCACAATCTTGGATTTCGGTATTTTTTTTCACCTAAATTGAAGCTGGAATTTATAATGTTACTCAACTTCGCATAAAATTCATCAAAGGTATCACTATTTTTCATTGAAAGGTTTTCAAAACTAGACATGAGCCTTTGAAGTTTTGAGCGTTTAACAGAAGGAGTACTCTCATGAATAATTTGTAAGATATTTCAAGCTTCTTTTGCGACTTCACAATTGCAAATACGACTAAACTCTTTAGGTGTGACGGCGCAAAAAAGAGAATTGATAGCTTTACTATTACAGCTACTATTTTGGTAATCAATTGTGTCTCACTTATCAATTGGTTTAGGAAAGGTTACTCCATCAACGGTAATCATCAGTTCGGTCCACCCATACATAACAGATTGCCAAACATTTTCATCAATAGACTTTAAAAACGATCTCATCTAAGTTTTCCAAAAAGAATAATTAGGTCCTTCAAGTAGAGGTGGTCGAACCATAAAATTTCCCTTACGAATTGAATCCATTATCACAAATCAAATAAGATCTCGCTCTAATAGTTTTTTTTTTTTTAACAAAAAAAAATAGAGCGACCCGCTCTGATACCAATTGAAAAATCTAAAAATCTCCTAAATATTGATTTGTGATTATGTATTAATTTTAACCAGTAAAAGTAATCATAATCAAACAATCAAAGATAAATTGACACAACGGTTTTATATGAAAAAACCACAATTGGAGTGCCTTCAATTGTGATAAAAATCACGGGCAAAAATCACAAAACAATCTACTAAGAAGACTAAAAAAAATTACACAAGTGTACTCTCAATTACCTAATGAATCCATGCTCGAATCAAATCGACCCCTATGTGCCTCTTCCAGCTCCATCTTCACCTCGGAATTGTCTTGCCCAATGTTGAATCCACAACGTTGATGTCGAATCCACGACAATGAACTACTCAAGAATCCACCAAAGCTTCAGGCCCAAATTCTCCGGAATCTACCGAAGAACAACTCTATCTTTTTGAATAAAACAAAATACACAAACCCTTTGATATAATCCACTCAATTCATGATATAAACTCTCACAGATATCAAAGGAAACAAGCAAAAAAACTCCAAATGAAAACCCTAGTTCCCAAAAAGAAAATCTGAAAGTCGTACCCTAAAACCTGACTGAACTATACCTTTTACAACAAACAGATCTGCCAGCGATCTCTGCTTCAGCGCAGGAATGGCCGCTCAAGCGGACTAACTAAAACACGTGTTTTAGAACAAGGGTCTACGCTTGAGCGCAGGAAAGGCTGCTCGAGAGGAAAAAAACAACTCTCAGTACTTTTGCAGGCGAATGAAACTTCTGAAAAGATTGCATCTCCGCTCGAGCCCACAATTGGCCATTCAAGCGGACAAACAACTCCAACTACGATATTGCTTTATCCCGACATAGTCAACGAAGTGGCAAATATTAAAGAATTAACATCACAAACTTCTCTGCAATGGTACAATTCAAGTTGTATTCGCATCTAAAACTCATAATATCACTGAAATAAAAGATCGAATAAAATTACAACTGAAAGGAATTTTGTCAAAAGGGATTGCCAATAACAAAAACCTTACAATTTTGCTTTATATGACATATACTTGTTGCCATGTATGTACAGGAAAAAAAAAAAAAAAAAAAAAAAAGGAGAGCATAAAAGTAGGCATACCAATTCAATACTCCACATGAATTTGATAAAATAATGGTGCCCAGTTTCAAACACAAATAGTTTGTATTTATAGTTAAATGACGGAAACAATTCTATCAGTTTGACCGTGAAAGATTCTCACAAAAATTGATCGACCGACCAAATTATATGATTATCCAATAGTCTTATAAACATATAACAATATATCTATTACAAAGACTCCACATGCGAATATATATATATATATATATCAATTCCTTTATGAAGATGTAGGAAGACAAAGCCATAAAAATTCCGTATATCGAAAACCACACAAGTAATCGGAATACTACAATCAAGATATATCGATTTCTAACAATAGACATAATACAACCGCTCTGATACCACTTGCTAGGATTAAATCCTAAGAATCTTAAACATCGGATCGCATAATATGTTGTATTATTAAGAGATCGAAGAGAGATGTGTACCCGAATCCATTATGACGGTTGAGCGGAAGTGTAATTTTAGGATATTCTTCTAATCCTTCTTCCTTACTTTAATGCCTTTTTGTTTTCTCCAAGAGAAGATCTAGAGAATATGTATATGTTGGATAGGATTGGAGACCATTACCCATAAATATTTATAGTTTTTCCATCTGGCGGTTGGGCGGTTGAAAACTATCATAATTTCTATTTCTACCCCTCATAGAAATAGAAATTACACAATGGCATCTACACATTAATTCCATGACATACCCTTAAGCCTATTTATAACTAAATTAGATCACTTAAGTTTGGGCTTCTTATAAATGGTAACACACATTTAAATATGTGGTCCCAATTAAAAATTAATCCAACATGAATAAACAATGTGATTTTGAAAATTATTTTTTTATTTTTTTAAATCCAATATGATTCAAACTATAACATATTTCATACAATAGGAATCAAATTAACATAATTTAAACATTAAGAACTAAAATGACATGCATAACTTGAAAATTAAAAAAATAATTAGCTCAAAAAAATGAAAATTATGGAAGTTTGTTTTTTGCTTTGCTTTTTTTTATTTATTTATTGTTTGATGCAAAATGTTTCTTTGTTTTCATTGTACTTGTAGTTTCAACGCCATGACTTTGGATGTTTCCAAATAAAGAAAAAAAATTCCATTGATTTTTTGTTTTTATTTTTTATAGGGAGGTTATTTAGAACGAGCCTTCTGAAACAGACTTATTATGTATGGTCCGCAACTCTAAGAGTATGTTTTATTAGTAGGATTAATAGTGAAGGGATTAATAATCCATGATATTAGTGTTGGATTGGTTATGTAGCTGGATTCGTGAGATACATAATTCATTTTTATCCACTTTTGTTTTGCAATAGATATGAAAATATATAATCTCAGTTATACATATATTTTTGCATCATCAGTTGTAGATTAAAAAATCTGTCAATTTTGTTGAATAGAATGACCATTGAAATTTAATCCGAATAATAAAATTTATAACCAAACAATAGAATGTGAGCCCCGTGTATTAATAAGCCAAATCATATTCTATTGTCTGCTCAATCAAACAAGTCTTAAAAATTTTGTTAGTGAAGGGAGCCAAACCTAAGACTTTCAAAAAAGCAAACTCTCAAACTCTCAAGTCTCATACAGTACGACAAACCTTAGAATTATTTGCCATTGATTTGGCTTTCATTGCACCTCAATCTTCAAGATGCTAGATCTAACAGAAGTAATGAAGAATCAATCTTGTTCTCATTGTTCTATTCCAATGTTATCATTTTATTCTATAATACCAAATTACAATCAACACCCAAGCAAAATAAAAAAGTAAAATAATAAAATAAAATAAATTACAATCAAATACTATTCAAACAAATCTATCCATTCAGTTCAATTTTACTATAGAACCCATCACACTGAGATTTATGGATTATTTTAATTAATTTTTTTAATTTTTTTTTTTTTTTTATAAAAAATAAAGAGATTGATGTAAGAGCATCTCCAACACTAGATCAATTTTGAGTAAAAATTTGATAAAAAGTTTAATTTGATATGATGCACTCCAACAGTGATTGTTGGACAGTAAGTTTTCATCAATTCGGTTGGTCGTCTTGTTGGTCATCCGGTGAAGTGTAAATTTTTATCAAATCGTTTTACAAAATTCCTAATTTATCCCAAAATCCAATTGTCGGGGAGGTCGTCCGGTCAAACGCCCACCAACGGCCACCTGCAAAATTTGATAAAAGGATAAAAACTCCCTATATCTGATGAAATATCTAATTTTTCCTCAATTTGATATTAAAAGGGTTAGAGCTAACATTTAAAGCATTTTTTTTCATCAAATTTAAATTTGATAAAAGATTTGATGTAACGTTAGAGATGGCTTAACAATAACTTATAATAATTTTTTGACATTTTAGTAACAAACCCTCCTTTCCGAAGAAGCCACAGTCCACCTCTAGCTTTCCTACCAGAAGCAGCAGCTTCCCACTGCCTGCTTCTCTTCCTCCCTCCAACAATGGCTCCCTTACCTTTCACTTAGCCACAATCACACCTCTCTACTTCTTCCCCAAACCCTTTCCTTTCTTTCCTGCTCGCTTGCCCCAATCTCTCTGCCGCCTTCACAACTGCCCTACCCTTACGCTGCCGATTTTGGGGGTAAGTTTTTCAATGGTTGTATGAGTGGATCGTTGACGGTTTAAATTCTGAGGAATGAGGTTCAATCTTGATCTAGTATATCTATCAATACATATATACTAGGGGTGTCAATGGGTGTGCTATTAAATTTATAAAATATAAATTTTGATTTTTAATTAAAACTATATGTAGTATTAGTTGATTAAGTGGCAAGAGTGTATTTTTTAAACCCAAGATTTTAGGTTCAAATTTTGTGCACTTTACTTTATAATTTTTTTTTTTTTCTTGATATAAAAAAATTCTACTTGGCAAAGGGAAATAATAGTAGGGGTGTAAATCTGGCCCAGCCAGGTCCATGTCGGACCTCGCAGGCTCCTACCAAAATTCAAGCTTGGCCGGGTCGACCAACGGGCAAAAAAATAAGGCCCAAGCCCAAGGGTATTTGGGCCTTGGGACGGACCGGTGGGCCGGGCCACGAGCCAGTCCGGTGGGTCTAGGCCTGGCCTCTAGCTTGGCTGGGCCTGACTTTTTTTTTTTTTGTTTTTTTAAAATTTTTTCAACCAAAATTTTATTTTTTTCCACTAGAAAAGACACTAAGCCTCGGGTGGGCAAGGCCTTGAGTGGGCCTTAAGCGAGCCAATGGGTCGGGCTTCAAAATGATGGCCCAAGCCTAGGCGCTCAGGTTGTACTCGAGCTTGGGCCTAAACTGGCCGAGCCCACCCCCCAGCCGCGGGTGGGCTTCAGGCCGCCCACGAGCCGCGGGCCATTTTTACACTCCTAGAGAATAGGCTTTAAGAGACTAAAGTGAGTTGTTCACGGTACATATCTACTCTTTATCATTTAATAGTGAATACAAAACCAAAATTATTGAAGAGCAAATTCCCAGTACATATCTACATCTACCAATGTCCTAAGGGCTTTCTTCTAATTGGTGAAAATGCATTATAATATCCCAACCATTCCTTCACAGTTGTGGTTATTAATAACCTCTCTCGTTGTGACAATAGCTCGTGACTTCCCCATAAAGTCACTCAAGTAAATATTTGATATTTCTAACTTAAGATTTAGGTAAATAAAACTTTTAACTCAAATTTCATTTTGGTCCCTAGTTTTTCAAATTAAACAAATTTTAATTTGATCCTTCTATTCAATTGGAGATCAAAATTAATGATTTTGAGAAACTTGTGACTCTCCTGAGATCCACACATAGAAAACAATAACGAAAATTTGGATGAAAAGATCAAATTGAAACTAGACCTCAAGTGTAGGAACCAAATTGTTCAAATAAAATTAAAACAATAGGGACCAAAGTGAAATTTGGATCAAATTACGGGGGTGAAAACTATAATCTACCTACAAATTTCTTCAGCAAACCTAATTACTGAAGACATGAGTGGTGGTGCTTTTGTTGATTTTATGCAATGTTTGTTTTGACCTAGTCTCATTGATAGTGAGAGGTTTTCTTTCTTGCTAGGTTAGGTTAGACCTCTTGTTGGAACGATCTTCTGTATAAATAAAATACATTGAAACTAAAACAAACAAATAAAAATAAATAACGTACCGAATTTATTTTTACCGAACCGAATGAATATTTAAAGACCAAGTCGAGTGTGTGACACTCTGTCCTTAAGACAGATTCGCCCTGCTTCGGTGCTTACAGACTAATGGCGTCTATCTCCCAAGATACAATGATCTTCATAAATTTGTAGTAGCACTCCAAACAAATTTGTCTGGCGAACTAGAACCTTGTGTTCTATACTCTATAAAAAATTCCTAAAACTAATACGAAGAAAATATACAATAGTGCAGAAAATAAGATAGCAAAAAATGAATTTTCAGACTGTTTTTGGATACCCCAACACTACTGGAAATGAAGGTATTTATAGGCAAAAAAGTCATGCCCAAACAAGTATGAAACCAACCTGAACATGTGTGAAATTGAATTGAACAGATGCTGGATTCAAACTGCAACAGATCTGGCAATTTATGGACAGATAACTACCCAGCAGTTTGAATCTGTCCGAGTACATGAAACAGTTTTAAACTGTTATGAAAAGGAAAAGGAAGAGACACAATTTTTGGACAATAATTTGAATTCAAATTCAAATTACAAAATTTAAATTAATTTTTCCCGCAAGAAATTTAGGAAAAATTCAAATAAATTTTGTCTAAAAAATTAATATTAGAACCAACCAACCACCTACACCCGCGGCCAGCTCGGCTCGGCCGGCCGGCGGCGGCAGCGCACGTGTGTGGTGGTTTGGGTCAAGGTTCCATTTGTCCATAACTCCTCCCTTCTACAAACTTAGGGTACCCCTTGAAGCCCAACCCAAGTTAGTATACCAAGAGCTTATATACATACACAAGCTCTCTTAAAATTTCAATGTGGGACAAGCCTAACAAGAAAACCCACATTTGAATCTTTAAACGTCCATTCAACGAATCCGAAAACGACGTCAACTTCTCATTCACTCATAAATGGTTTTGACGAACCATCTTCACCGTGTTCCTTGCCGCATGACTTGCCGTGCAGCAAGGAACATGTTACCTTTTCAGACCCACCCAAAAAGACGTTTGAGGCTCACTCAATTTTGAGCTCAAATTTGGCCCAAAATAAGCCTTATAAAACCAATTTTCCAACACCTCTTACTTGGTCTCTCTTTAGAAAGTTTTTTTGTGAGAATATCTATATATATACAAATGTAGCGCACTTCCTAAAATTTCTAAACTCGCAAAACTAACATCTCATTCAAAGTTGATGTTATCTCTCCTGCACAGCAGTATTTGTAAGCTTCCTTCCCTTTTTCCTAATTCCTAATAAAAAAGTTCCAAAATTAAAATAGAGAGTTGAATTATGTAATTTACTAATGAGTCTTTTAAGAATGAAAAAACACAACAAGATGATGGCAGAAAAACCATCAGAGAGTATCCTAAACTTAGGCTTGTAGAATGTGACAAGTCTTCAAGACTTTTCCAAGTCTTTAATATACAAGTCTTCAAGACTTTTCCAAGACCGTGGGCATGGTACGACAAATATCAAGAATTGAAGCAACCAAATAAAACTTGTGGTTACAAAGCCACATACCTTAAATAGGTCTTTAAGACTCAACCAACACAGCTGGAAGGGTACTACCAATAATATTCAGAGTTGAACCAACCAAATAAACTTGTGGTTGTGGGTAGATGAGAAAAACATTCTTGGCATAGAGGTAAATGGAAAGTGAGTCCTTACTTCATGTCATGCGAAATGTGCCATACTATCCCAACCAATCTTTCAGAATGAGACTTCTATTCAATAGAATTTGCAAGTGTGAACTGAGAGTTAAGAATCTCAACACAAAAACTGCCTACCTGTGTCAACAAAAAAAAAATTAAAAATTAAAAATTGAAAGAAAGAAAATTCTAATGGCAAAAAAAAAAAAAAAAAATCCTATAAAAAATTTCAAAATTGTTGTACTTTCTTTTTGAGCAATTCCAATCATACTATTTATTTTTTTGTAGCTAAAATATAAAAAAGGTAATTCTTTATTTTGCTTAATTCCTCTTTTATCTTTATACGCTAATCTTTAGTTTACCTATTTATAGACACAAACTGTTTAAAGAGCCATCGAAGACTCTTCAAATGTAGTTAGCATTAAAGAATTTTGTTAAAATAACTATGGTAATAGTTAGACTATTGAAGTGATTAAAATATGATAATACTAGCTATTATAGCTAACAAGCCTCATTAAAGAGTCCCTTGGAGATGCTCTTAGAAAGGGAAAAAAGAATGACCAATACTATAAACACCAATTAATACACTAACTAGTGTACCAATTGATGATGTGACATAATTTAAGATGTTTTTAGTATTTATAATTTGTATAATGAGTGAGATCAATAATAATGTCATAACTAGTGTAGTTAGTACATGCGAGTGTTTTAGCGAAAAAGATAAAAAGTTATTAAAAAAATCAAAAAGTCTATAACTTATACTAAAAATTTAAATATTCAATTTTCTCTCTACTTTTTGCACATCTTTTGTTAAAAAAATTAAAAAGTCATTCCAAACATACTAGTTTTTTTTATCTCATATTTTAGCTAAAAAGAAAAAAAAATTACTAAGATAGTTTGTTCCCAAACGAGCCTAATTAGTGAATATAGCACCACTCAAAAAGAATGGGAATTACAATAAGTAATTGACAAATGAAAAGCTTCATCTTCGGTTTTGGAACAATTTCTGGAAGTTTTGAAATGATTTAATAAGTTCAATTTGTAAGGCTTAGGAATTATACAAAACACAAACATGACTTTTAAAAAAAATGATTCATGGCAAAGGAGATCTTAATTGCATTGAATATTGGGTTTGTCAAGTTATAGATGCAACAGATTGATTATGCAAACAAATTTCAGGTTTGAAAACCCATTAAAAAAAACAAGGGCATTTGGATTAAAGTAGCTGAATAACTATCTCATTACCGTCTGGAATCTCGATTAAAGGTTTCCTGCTTGAAATCTCATGCTCCACAATACTCGCTTCATCCCCATATCTCTGCCCCTCTCTCTCTCTCTCTCTCTCTCTCTGTGTAGATTTTTCAATTGGCTGTGTTCAGAGACGTCTCAATTGAGTTGGGAACCACAAATTCCGGAATTCATTCCTGAAAAGTGAAAAACAGGATTTAGGGATTTGGTGAGCAAATAAAAGAGGAATGGAGGTAAGTTATTACTGTTTAAATGATTAATGAGATAAATAATAACGAGAAATGAAGGGAAATTGTGAGAAAATGTAATCACACCCCATTTATGTTTTGTTTTTCATTGGTTAGAAATGAAAATTACTAATTCATTCAAATAAGAAAGTGAGGAATTACATCTTTTTTTTTTTTCACATACAAAATTCTAATCAATTTTTCTTTTATTTTTTTATTTTTTTTATTTTTCAAATGAAATGCAACAGAATTGAGGAGAGAAAATAAATTAATTGTTAATTTAATTTCACTTTTATTCCTTAAATTATCACAAAATTTTCAATTTGCAAATAAATTATACTTTTAACTCATGTACAAAACAACACTCAATTAATACATATTAATGTGTATTTTGGAGGAGAAAGATTGGGTATACACTTAACATTTTAATATGTATTGTTTCAAATTGAACAATTTGATTCCTATAATTTAAGTTTAATTTTAATTTGGACATTTCGTTCAAGTTGAATGTTAAAATTAACTAATTTTAAATACTTATCAATCTCTCAAGGTGCACCATGTACGCATAAATATATATATATATATATAGAAATTTACACAGAAGGATTGAATAGAAACTAGACTTGAAATGTAATGATTAAATTATTTAAATTAAAATAATAATAACTAAAGTAAAATTTGAGTTAAACTACAAACGTAAAAAAGTATATAATTTAATCTTTTGGTATTTCATTCCTTAACTATTAACTTCATCTATTCAATTCTTAAAGTTTTTAATTTCTATCCATGTGGTTCAATTGGAGACCATTGTAATTTGATTGACAAAAATATAATTTTATAATTTGGACAATTTAAATCATATAAATAAACACCAATTAAATTGGTTATGGGGTATAATTCGTTCAAAATAATAAGAATAATGAGTATTTTGTTGCATTATTTAATAAGATGCATCTTGTGAACCATTGAATAGGGCATAAGTACTAGGGGTGTTCATGAGTTGGTTTTGTTTAGTTTGGCACTACATTTGGAACCAATCCAATTATAATCGGTTTCAAGTTTTTGGACCTAGAACCAATCCAATCATACACTAGAACCAACCCAACCCAATGTAACTCGGGTTGGTTCGGATTGAAACCACATTTCTACTATATTAAAAATAAGCAAATTAATCAATAATAAATAATTAAAATAAAAAAATCTTTAACGTTTAAACATAACACAAACAAAGAGCAAACTATTGTTTAATGCAAGTCAACACAAATTAAATCAAACTCAAGCTTAAATGTAATCAATACAAATTAAATCTATTAACACAACCAATACAAATTAAATCAGTTATGAAATATGAAAAATTATAATTCTTGTATATGAAAAATTATTAGGTGTAATCAAGTCAATTGTAATAGAGCAATAAGGTGAAAACATCTCAATATAAATAAAATTTTAAAATATATAGTATATAAATAGGGTCGGTTTACGTAAGACCTAAACCAAGAATCAACACAATCCTATCAATTTGATAATTTGAAAATCTAAAACTATACTAATGCACTAAAAAACCAAACCAAACCAACTCAAAGAGGTCGGTTCGGCTCGGTTCAATTCTTCAGTTTACTAGAGAATTTGAACACCCCTAATAAGTACCCATTTAAATGAGTAGCACCTCTACCTCTGCTGCCACTACCAATACCATTGCCACTACCTCCACCATTCCACTGCTACCTCACTACTAACCTCCTTATTAAGCAACAGGTTGGTCAAATTAGTTTGTCAAACTCGTATCCAATTTAACCCAACCCGTTTATTAAATGAGTGGATTTGAGTTTGAATTGGGTTGTTTACAGGTTTGGATCCATCTAAACCAACTGTATAAGAAGAATAGTGTAACAGGAACAATTGCGAAATACTCAAAAGAAGAGAATTCTAATGGTCAAAAGGGTTAGTCCCAAAGCTTTACAATGCTATTTATAAAGATAGAGGACTGCTAATATGATTGGGGAAAATAAAAAAAATACCAAAAACGACAAATTTTGAATACTAAAAACTTTAATAAACATATCAAAACAAATGGCAATAAAAATGAAAATTCCTAAACAAAGATCTAAATTGGCAATTGAACATGCCTTTTGCAGCAAATTGAACAATAATGGGCTGAACCCATATTTATCAGTTTGCCATTCATCGATCCAAACACTCCAAATACCTCGAAACTATTTGGTCTACATCAACTCTCCATTACAAAGCAGCGACATTGCAGCCTCTCTCACCATCATTTCTAACAAACTGTCAGACAACATCAATACTATGTAGAAATTTACCAATGTACATGTCATAGAAATTCAACCACAACAATGATTCTTTTTAGTTACACATTGAAACTATGTTCTAGCATATCCAAGGAATAGAGATTTCAAATTCAACAACCACAATTGAGTATTAATTCAATGCTAGACATGGTGTGAGCAGACAACTTCAGCGGACAAAGGAAATGACATGACAAATTCAGCAGATGCTTCATTACCCACTCTAACTGTACCAATACCTGTAGTATCAAGATTCAACTCTGGCAACAGGGCATCTCCATCCAAGTATCTCATCACTTGCCTCATGCAAGGCCTTGCTGCTGCATTGGAGTGTGAGCAAAGCAGACCTAGATTCAAAATCAACTTCATTTCATCTTCCGAAAACTCACCTTCCAATCTAGGATCACACGTGGAAAGAATAGTTCCTCGTTTCCAGTTCTCAAAAACCCAATCAACCAAAACCATTTCTTCAGGCAACCCTTGTGGTTCTATAGGCCTCCTTCCACATGCCACTTCGAGCATGAATGCACCAAAAGCAAACACATCAGTGCTTGTAGTTGCCTTGCCTGTTCTAGAAAGCTCAGGTGCAAGATAGCCAAAAGTGCCCACCACATGGGTAGTTTCTAGGTTTGCTCCACGATCATACAATCTGGCAAGCCCAAAATCTCCTAGCCGTCCATTTAGATCAGCATCTAGTAAAACATTACTAGCCTTAACATCTCTATGAAGAACAACTTGCTCCCATTCTTCATGCAAATACTGAAGGGCCGATGCTATTCCTCTAAGGATTTGAAAACGTTGGGTCCAATTGAGGGTTGGTTTTTCATTGCTAAATATGAACTTGTCAAGGCTTCCATTGGGCATATAATCATAGACCAACAGAAGCTCTCCCCTTCGCCTGCAATAACCAAGGAGCTGGACCAAATTCCTATGTCTTAGTCTTCCCATGCTAGAAATTTCGGCCACAAACTCGTTTACCCCTTGTTTTGAATCATGAGAGATTTTTTTGACTGCAACTTGTTCCTTGGAAGAGGGAAGTACTCCTCTATAAACATTTCCAAAACCTCCTGCTCCAAGAAACTCTTGGTCTTTGAAACCTTTGGTAGCTTTGTAGAGGTCCTTATAGGAAAATCTTTGAGGGCCATACTCCCGTTCCCAATCTTCAAATAATTCTTCATATTTTTTCCTCCTCACCAGGTAAATCGTCCCAACTATTGTGACGATCAACACAATGGATACCACTATCAATAAAACTATAATTTCTAGACTTTGTTTCTGTCTTGGTATTCTTTGTAGGGGAATTGAAGGAAGCTTTGAAAGGTCTAGGCTCTGTGCTTGCCCACTTTTGTTGAAGCTCCACCCAAGTATATAGTGGTTACCTGGAACTGCTCCAGTAGCCGAAGAGAAACCAACATACATAGAATTCAAGAAAATTGTAGAAAGATTTATGTGTGTTGACAGGAGAGATTGATATGGTTTTGGGCTTCTAATAGGAGCTAGTGTTACGTTGAGTAGATTCTCCACTCCATCATAGTCTATCCAAACCTGCATTGAATTTCCACTTATGAGCTCCAAGCTCTTGTTTATTCCTTCACTATTAGAATAATATGTTGCAGGAGCCGATACAATTGATTTTAAGCTGTTAACATCAATTCCAACATGGTTGTCATTTATATCATTGAATTCAGGGCTCCTAATAGTATCAAGCTCAACTGCCAACAGATGGTTTGAAGTGAGGCCATTGTTAGACAAATTGAGGAGTCCCAAATATTGGGCTACTTCAGCTTGGGTGAAGTTCAAAGATGGTGAGATCGTAAAGGCAATTCCATGACCACTAAGATTAGGAATTATAGGAACCATGGAAAAGATAAAATTTGTGGAAAATGAAAGAGTTTGGGGTAGACCTGATGAAGATGCATTGAATATTATGGGAAGTCGGTAGAAAGCATGGCCAATTTCTTGCTTTGAACTGTTGGTCAGCTGCAATAGACCACTGGGATGGATTTGTGCAACCCCATCAAGGTAAAGATTGGGTCCATGGAAGCCATTGTAGATGAACTGGTTTTCATCTTCAGCTACGGCCAGAATTTTAAAGTATACATGGAAAAGTATAAGAAAACGAACTAATATTGGAGTGGTAGTCATTTAAAAAAGTAGGAAAACTTCTTCCTTGTGAAGATGGATGGGTTAGTTTTGCTTCTTGTTTATGATTTTCTATGGTGACACATCTTCTAGATTTATATTTCTGGGCTGAAATGTCAGGATCTCCTCCTGGCAAGGGTAATGGGGAATCAACAATCCTCACATTGAGGGCAGCAAGTCAATCAAGAAACCAAAGATTGTGACTCAGATGACAATAGCTCCACTTTTCAATAATAATTCCCATGACATTCCCATCATTATTATCTTTATGTTGTGTTTGAATCATAAATTTGGGTAGAGATTTGGAAAGAGAAAGAAAAAAGATAAGTTAAATATGAATTAAATATAGTTACATTTCACCGACATTTTTCAAAATGCCTATCCAAATCCATGATTCAAATACAATATTAACGATTTGAGAAGGGGTTTTTTTGAAGTGAAAAGAAAAAAAAAAAAAGAATTAAATTGAAGTGTTTTCTTTATCCCTTTTAAACTCTTTTACTCTTGTTTTATTTCTCTCTACAAATATATATATATATATATATTTTTGACATTGTTGATCTAGGGCCTGGCTTTCCTCTAGTACCAGATTGGACTAGAGGGTGCTGTTGGGCCTGCGAGAACGCACCACGGGTCTCATTTTGATAATTCGAACTGTTTAATGTATAAAACTTGTCAAATACTATATGCCTGTAAAAAAATCACATTGATTGGATATTGATAGCTGTCTCATTTGCTCAGTTTTCTATCAATCGTATATTTTTTCCCCGTTCATTTTTTTAATACAAAACTAATTTGATCGCGTAATTATTGATATCTGATCAACGTGATTTTTTATTGGCATATAGTACTCGACAAGTTCTACATATTGAACAGTTCGGATTATCAAAATGAGACCCGTGGTGGGCCCCCATGGGCCTAACAGCATCCTCCAATCCGATCTAGGACTAGAGGGAAGTCAGTGCGTTGATCTAAATACTACTTAAATCTACTTTTAATTTCATAATTAATTTAAATGGAAATGACAATATTAAGATTTAAGTTAATATTATTCAACTAATATTACAGTATTTAAAAATTTAAATCAAAGAGTTAAAAAAAAGTGTAATTTATACCAATTAAAAGTATAAATCAAAATATATTTTTTTTAACAATGTATAGGAGAGTATAAAGGTAACTGCATTGTGTTAAAAAAAAAAAAAAACCTCGAATTTAATCATCAGTTTTAAAATAAAAATAATAAAAAATATTTTTTTTTTTTTTTTTTTCATTAAGGTAAGATAAGCCAGACGACACTTACAACGAGATCAATCCAGCAAAAAACTTACACCAAACAAAATAAAATACTTTGAAAACAAGTTATCAGTTAATTATTTGAAGTTAATAAATAGGCATCCGGGATTTTTGCATGAAAGTAGGCGTTGTACTACAAATGTGAAATATGTTAAATGAAAGGCTGAAAGTAATTAACTAAGTTAGTTGAGTTGTCCATTTTATAGACTTAATTAAAGGTTAAACTATAAGGACTAATAACTGAGTTAGTTGAGTTGTCCATTTTATAGACTTAATTAAAGGTTATAATATAAGGACTAATAATTTCTTTACATTATAGGACTTTTATTTAGTTAGTTGTTGATAGTTTCCTTTTGACTATGAGGGATTTTTGTAGGCTGATTGTTAGGTTGATTTTTTTTTTTTTTTTATTTATTTATTTTTTTGATTTTTTCTCATTATGAAAACTTTTTATTGAGTTTTTGAAAGGTGATTGTTTAGATAAAATTCTTTTCATTCAAAAATAAAACTAAAAAAAAAAAATTCAATTGGAGTTAGAATGTGAAATATCTTAAATAGATCTTCAAGACTTTTCCAAGACAGTGGCAAAGGCATGACAGTACTAAAAATATCTAGAATACCGACAACTAACCAAATTCAGGTTGTGGTTTGATTGTATGGTATTAAATGGTTCTTCAAGACATTTCAACACGGCAAGTAAAAGTACTACAAGAAAACGAAAAAATTGGATACACTTGAGGATATTTCAACCACTACTTTTTAGATATTCTGAAATCAACATTTGGATAAATTTTCATAGGCCTTTCAAAGATTCAAATTTAACACCTTAAATCTTATTTTCGGACATTTTTGCTTGACCAATCCCTTTTAGTGTAATTTTTACTTTTTGCTAAATTATTTCACAAACAAATTTTCCCTTCCTTTGGATCCACCTCAAAGAATTGGCCAGTCGAAAAATTGGTAGTAGATAATCACAAAAATCATAACAAAGTGAAATTGTGAATGATGGAATAGGCCATACTCTCAAATAGATTATCAATTAAAAATTATCTAATGATAGATTAATTTAATAGATTGCAATTTAATGTGCCAATTATAGTATCTGCAGCAATCACACATAAATCTTAGTACACAAAGCCGCCCAAAATTCACTATCAATATTTAAGAGTTAACAAAAATTAAACTAAATCAACTTGCTGCAAAAATTGGAAAGTAATACTCCAAGATAGACACAGTTTACATTGTTGTTGTGAAAACAAGATGAAGAATGGTTTCCTAGCATGGTTTATAGTTGAGTTCAACATTGTTTAATTGGCATGTTTACGCAGGGAATTATAGCTAATAACATTGGATGATTGATGCATGATAAAAATATTTGCAATCTTTCTATCTCATGTGAGGAATCCATGGGATTGTCAAAAGCAAAGTTTAGGATCAGAAACGAAATGCTACGAAAACCCTTTAATCTTTCATTAATTCTTAGTACCAATATATAGATTACTGAAAAAAAGGTGACTCAATACACGAGCCTTCTATTAAAATAGAGTCTGAGAAGGGTAATGTATACGCAGCTTTATCTCCATTTACAAATGTGGTTTCCATTATAGCTATATAGACGACGCTTCACAAAAAAAAAAAAAAAAAAAAATGCCTAGCATATCCAAGCATAAATCTTTTCCAATTCAACGACCACCACAGAGGATGGAATCACTGCTAGATACGGAATAAACAGAGTAATTTCCAGATGATGAAGGGACTGACTTGAAAAACTCAGTAGATGTTTTATTATCATTCACAAGCATGTCAACGCCGGCACCCTCGAGAAATGTCTCTGGAAAGAAAGTATCTCCATCTAGGTATTGCATCACTTGCTTCATGCTAGGCCTTGTTGCTGGATTAGAGTGAGAGCAAAGCAAACCTAGCTTCAAAACCAACTCCATTTCATTTGCTAGATAATCTCCTTCCAATATAGGATCACATGTCTCAAGAATAACTCCTTGTTTCCATTTTTCAAATACCCAATCAACCAAAATCATCTCTTCAGGCAATCCTTGCAGATCTATGGGCCTCCTTCCACAAGCCACTTCAAGCAAAAATGCACCAAAAGCAAAGACATCGGTGCTTGTAGTAGCCTTGCCAGTTTTAGTAAGTTCCGGAGCAAGATAACCAACAGTGCCAACCACATGGGTAGTTTGTGGTTTTGCTCCATGATCGTATAATCTAGCAAGCCCAAAATCTCCTAGTCGCCCATTTAGTTGATCATCCAATAGAACATTGCTAGCCTTCACATCTCTATGAAGAACAACTTGATCCCACTCTTCATGTAGATATACAAGGGCAGATGCTACTCCTTTGAGGATTCTATAACGCTGAGCCCAATTGAGATATCGCTTTTCGTTGCTAAATAGAAACTTGTCAAGGCTTCCATTAGGCATATAATCATAAACCAAGAGCATCTCTCCCCTTCGCCGACAGTAGCCAAGCAGTTGTACCAAGTTCATGTGCCTTAGCCTTCCCATGCTAGCAATTTCAGCCACGAACTCCTTCATCCCTTGCTTTGAATCATGGGAGACTTTCTTGACTGCAACTAGTTGCTTGGAAGAGGGAAACACTCCTCTATAAACCTTCCCAAAGCCTCCTGCTCCAATAAGCTCCGTGTCTTTGAAACCTTTGGTAGCTTTGTAGAGATCCTTATAGGAAAATCTCTGAGGACCATATTCTTTTTCCCAACCTTCATGTATTTCTTCATACTTTTTCCTCCTCACAAAGTAAAAGATCCCTAATATCGTGATGATCAGCACAATAGACACCATTACCAATGAGACTTTAATTTCTAGATTTGATTTCTCTTTCCGGTTTCTTTGTTTGGGAAAGGAAGGAAGCTTTGCAAGTTCTAAGCTCTGTGCTTGCCCACTCTTGTTGAAACTCCACCCGAGAATATAGTTGTTGCTCGCTACTGCTCCAGTAGTGGAAGAGAAACCAACATACATATAATCCAACAAAATTAGAGAAAGATTGATGCGTGTCGACAGGAGGGACCGATTTGGTTTCTGATTTTTAATCGGAGCTATTGTTACATTTAGTAAATTCGCCACGTCATCGTAGTCTATCCAAACTTGCATTGGATTTCCACTTATGAGATCCAAGCTCTTGTTTACTCCTTCATTATTGGAATAGTATGTAACAGGAGCCGATACAATAGAATTTAAGCTGTTAACATCAATCCCAACATGGTTGTCATTTATATCATTGAATTCAAGGCTCTTAATAGTATCAAACTCAATTGCCAACAGATGGTTTGAAGCGAGGCCGTTGTTGGAAGAATTGAAAAGCCCCAAATACTGGCTCGCTACAGCTTGGGTGAAGTCCATAGATGGAGAGATGGTAAAGGCAATTCCATGACCACTAAAATTTGTGATTTCGGGAACCATAACAAAGATAAAATTGGTGGAAAATGAAAGAGAACCGTACCCGGATGAAGAAGATGTATTGAATTTTATAGGAAGTTGGTAGAAAGCATGGCCAGCTTGTTGCTTGGAAGTGTTGGTGAGCTGCAATAGACCATTGGGATGGACTTGTGCAACTCCATCAAGGTGAAGATTGGCTCCATGGAAGCCATTGTAGGTGAACTGGTTTTCGTCTTCAGCTAAAGCCACGAGTTTCAAGTACAGATAGATAAGTATCAAAAAATAAACTGACAGTGTGGTAGTCATTTGCAAAAGTATAGCAAAGAGTTGCTTCCTTGCAAAGATGGTTGGGTTAGTTTTGCTTGTTTTGTTTGTGAGTTTCAACTGTGAAGACATCTTTCAAATTCATTTTTCTTGGTTGAAACATGAAGGTCTCTTTCCAAGGGCAATGTGAGGTCAATAACCTTGCATTGAAGGCAGAAGGTCAATCAAGGAACCCAAAGATCTTGACTCAGATAACAACTCCACTTTTCTGAGGCCCGCCACTGAAGAGATTGCTTCACACTCGTTGCTCCAACTATCATTTCCATGATCAATTTTGTGGTTTAGTAATATGTACACAGATTTATTATTTCCGATAAGTCATTCTCATAATTGTTAAGCAATAAATTAGGAACTCTACCATTTCATGGCTGAACCAATTTTTACAGGAAGTCCTTCAAATTGTGCCAACCAATCTTCAATTAATTTATAAGTTAATTATATTTATCATCCCAACAGTTCCTTTAGAATCTCAATTTAATCTTTTCACTTCAAATCTAAAATCTCATTTTAGTTTTTTCATATTCAATTGTAACGGTTAACCTCATACATTTTAAACCAAGTTGCAATTAGAAATGGCAATTAAATCCAAATCCGATGGGGACCCGCCCGCCCCGCTATTTATTAGAGCAGATTTTCCTAAAATTTCCCCCCACGGGTCAGATATAATATTGTTCGGTGAATCTTCGATTTTTTTGGGGCTAGGTTGGTGAATAGCCAAAGGTGAATAACCCGTCCCCTTGTCTCCAAGTCAAGGTAAAAACGTAAAAGTCTCCCGTGACTCAAACACCATACCTGATGAAGCTGCTAACCAAACTATGCTATAACAAACTATTGGTATTTTATGCTAAAATAATTTATATATACCATTGTTATCTTTATACTCACACACACACACATATATACATATATGATAAGTTATCAATTATTGCTTCTAAATTTAATTATATTTTCAATGTGATTATTAAACTTTTAATTCTTTGAAATTTTAAGTGTAAATATCGTACTTTCAATTTTTTTATTTATGCCTTTTCAACTTTTATAATTAAGTCAATGTGGTCCAATTTATAACTAAATATAGGAAAACAATAATAATTCCTTTATGTTATGCGCTTCCTAATTTACTAAATTTAGAATTAAAAATATAAAAATAAAAAATCACAAATAGTTTCACGTGAAATTTTTACCCATTCAAGGTAAATTGTTATTATTATTATTACTACTACAAACTATTTTTATTAAAGTTTTTTTTTTTTTTTTTTGACGTAAAACATCTTCTTTTTTTAAAAAAAAATATTCTATTCATTTTTTAAAGTTTGGTTGAACAAAATATAAGTAAAAATGTTTTTCATTATAGTTCCAAAAACTACTCTTTTTTTTTTTATCAGCAAAAGAAAAGTTTTATTGATGAAAAAAGCACAATACATGCAAAATTTTTACATCAATAAAACAGGAAAATGCACAAAGCATCATAGATAACTTTAACAATCCCAACTAGGTTGGCACCGCAAAGGAAGTACAATCATATGCTAGTATTTGACCCAAAATTGGCGAGATACCAATTAAAAGCACCAAACAAAAGAAACAAAAACAACATAACAAATAATAATACAGTAGCGACACAAAACTACGATCTACCAATCCAAACTAGCAACAACACCAGCAAGCAATACTACAGCAGCAGTCCCTCTTCAATAGCACCAGACCAGTCAGCCACCAACAGCATCAGCTGGACCTCTGCACCTCATAACATTGGCACACACCAACAAATCTCCTGTAAGCAACATCTCCCCTGAATCCACACAGCAAGAACATCAGTAGCTTACAAACATCTTCTGACGTGCTTCAAATTTGCAACAACATCATGCACTGAGTAGGTAACACCCTTCATATTAGCCTTAACCCATAGAGCAATTCTGACTTTCACCAACTCTCCCAATCCTGCAAGATCAGCATTCCCTTCCTTAAATAGACACTCATTTCTTAATTTCCAAATAGACCACAGCATTGCCAATGGGACAATTTTCCAAATTATGTAATCAAACTCTTTTAGCACATTTGATTTTTCAAATAGGTATCCTAACCCTTTCATGCAATATAAATTTTTCGTTTCAATTATGAACTAAATGTCGGGAAAAAAAAAATACAAATTTTTTTTTTTTTTTGGTGTAAAATCAATTTATATGAAAAATATTTTATATCAAAACAAATGGAACCTAAATCAACTTATTCTTGGTGTAAAAGTAGAAAAATCATCGAACGGGATCTACAAAATTTTTAGTTAATTTTAATTAATATTTTTTTGGTGTGAGATTCTTTCAATAATTTGAAAGTTATTTCTTTCTTTTAATTGATTTTTCCTTTCCATCTTACTTTCCTTCTTCTTAATTTTGTTTGTTTGTTTTTATTAAACTGAAGCAGTACTTGATCTAAAAAAGAAGGAAAAAAACTGCAGTAGGAGAAAAAAGAACTGAAACAGTATAGTTTTTTTTTAAAAATTATTATTATTAGATTGTATTTGGTTCATGAATTTGAGAAGAGATTTGAAAGAAAAAAAAAAATGTGTATAAAATCTATCAAAATCTATCTTCAAATCCATAAACCAAACACAATCTTAATCAATTTGTCTCTTTCACTCACTTTTTTCAATTCTTAATTTTTGTGCTTTTGTTTTGTTTTGTTTATATTAATGGGGATATACCTAAAACAAAGCAATGAAGCAAAGCAAATGGGGCGGCAATGTTAAGGCTGGGGAAAACCAATCCCCATGAGGGGCGAAGGTGGGGGAGGTAGTAAGAAATTGGTCTCCGTTGGAGATTGGGGGTGGAGGATGGGGAAAAAATAAAAATTAGGGATTGGGGATGGGGAGGGTAAAACCCACTGTACCCGTCCCATTGCCATCCTTAGTTGCAATGTCATACTTTTATCTATTTGTTGTTATTGAGACTAACAAATATTAAAAATTAAAGGATGAAAAGTGGTAAATGTAATTAATTCTAAATTTAGCAAGTGCGAAATAAATTGGGAATAAGGACGTCCAAAACTATTTAGTTGTGTGACAGAAGAAAAGAAAAGGTTAGCCTGCCAGAGCACAAGAAACCTATGTAAACCTATGTAAAATAATTGTTATATTTCAGTTGTGCCAATATGATAGTGTGAAAGTTTCATGTTGACAAAGGGCTAAGTACAACTCCCATATAACAATGGAAAAATGAACCATCACTATCACAGAAAGTATTAAACTCCTATTCATAAGAGTTGAATTTAAAATCTCACAACATGCAACGAGTGTTAACACAACGACTAGACCAAATATCCTTATTCATTTTGTTGTGTGTTTAGGTAATTTTGTAGTAAAAGTTACGAATAGAAAAATTTATTATATATACCCTTAAATTGGATGTCAGTAGTTACATGATCAAAGAATGAATTGCTAGGATTAAATCCTAAGAATCTTAAACATCGGATCGTGTATCATGTTTTATTATTAAGAGATCGAAGAGAGATGTGTACCCAAATCCATTATGACGGTTGAGCGGAAGCATGATTTCGAAATAGTCTTCCAATCCTTCTTCCTTACTTTAATGCCTTTTTGTTTTCTCCAAGGGAGGATCTGGAGAATATGTATATGTTGGATAGGATTGAGGACCATTACCCCTAAATATTTATAGTTTTTCCATTTGGAGGTTGGGCGGTTGGAAACCATCATAATTTCTATTTCTGCCCCTCATAGAAATAGAAATTACACAATGGTATCTACACATTAATTCCATAACAAACATACCCTTAAGCCTATTTATAACTAAATTAGATCAATTAAGTTTAGGCTTCTTATAAATGATAACACACACTTAAATATGTGGTCCCAATTAGAAATTAATCCAACAATCTCCTACTGGACCACAGATATCACTTGATAAATGTGTTTAACTTTAGTGAGCTCAGAAATTTGTTATCATGACCTGAGGATATCCAAACAATCTTGTCCATTAACTATATTGATTTAGGATCAAAGCAGTTTTGTTACATTAATCGTAACTTGACCCATCAATGGTCACGTTTACCAACACAGCCAAATGACATAGATCAATCATGGATGCGTAGCATGGAAATTACATGTAATGTAATCCACACATGCCTATTTCCAACTAGTCCTACTTAACTTTATTGAGATCAATACTTCAAAATATGTAACAGAGTGTAATAAACTAAATACTTCATTTCTGCAGAAAACAATCCAAGTACATAGATAAAACTCAAGTCTAACATAAAGTAGTAATGCAAACACAAACTCCCAGTAAACCAGAATTTTCTCAAATAGAACAACACCCATATAAGCAGTGTGCTCACGAAAGACCTTGGGTGGTAGACCCTTCGTAAGCGGATCTGCTATCATGGAGTTTGTCCCAATGTGCACTATGGAAATTTGTCCACTCTGTACTCTTTCTTTTACAACTAGGAACTTGATGTCAATATACTTCGACTTTGTCGAGCTCTTATTGTTATTGGAATATAGAACCGCTGACTTATTGTCAGAGTATAACTTGAGTGGTCTTTCAATATTCCATAGCCATATTCCATGATTTGATGCTTCATAACATGTGTAGCTCGACTTTTCGTGCCCCTTTCGGAAGACGAAGAAGCCCTACAGTATCCGACTCCCGCGGGTCTAAATCTGATTTCACAAGTGCAATGTGAAATAGATAAACACCAAAGAGTCCAAATTCAGCAAATCTTTTGAAAAATCAATTTTGAATCAAATTGCCAAAAATAGACTGCTTTTCCAAATACAGAGTCACCACCTAAATATTTTTGAAAAATTTAGGAAACCCATGACTTGTGCCAAAGGCCACGTGTCCTTTATCACCAAGATTGTCTCGGCTCAAGAACTTAGGTACAAGAGGGGAAGGTCATGAATTGATGAGCACCCCCGCTCGCCCAATTAAAAATTGGCCTCTACTAATCATGATATAAATCTTATCTACATTATATGCTCTTGTTCCGATTATTAGGCTAGTATTACTATGTAATGCACACACACAAGTATAGACTAACTTGCAAGAATTTGGAACATTTGGCTCATGTTTCTTTGCAAAATTGTTCGAATATGTACCACTTGAAAAAGTGATCGCATATGAACATTACTCAAATTATTCCAATTCAAACAATTCACCTTCATCCACATGCATTCAAGCAATTTATCAAGTAAGCACTTAGTCTCATGGTGAACATGCTTTGATATGGCAACAACCACATTCATGCAATATGCTAAAGCGAGTAAAGGCTTACATAGTACTCCAAGCCAAAAAAGATGATAAAGTTGGAAAGATTCATGATCCTAACTAGGCAATATGATTAATGCAACGCATGCAATATGCAATCTAAATAGGCTTGGCTACTAATATGGCATATGAATCAATTTGATAGCATGCGGTCTAAACACGTATTTAAAGAAGTATTTAACTAACTATGCAAGTTAGACTGATGAACCGAGCCTCGGTGCACACAATACAAGTGGATGCAAATCATGAAATGTGTTAAATTAAACATGATGCCCTAATCTAACCATCATAAACTACTAAATAAAAGGGAGAAAGATGTAGGGTTGGGAGACATACACGTTATTACAACATTGCGCCTTCACACATGAGAGTCCGAATGAACTAATTAGCTAACTAATTAAAACTGAGCTAATTAATTAACTATTACAAACCCAAATGAAGCTTACTATCCTAGCTAGTTATTACAACATCACAATCTAACTAATTGATTACACTAATTAATGAATTACAAAATTCTAATTAGCTAACTAATTAATTACAACATGAAGTAACTAAATTAACTACTTCAAATTACTCCTCCTAGGGAAACGGGGAATGCTCATCCATGTGCGGACGTTTCACTCGAAAAGCCACTGTTTCTGCTGCCAAATGCCTTTGTTGCACAGTAGAACACTTGCACTGTTTTCCACCTCAAGAACCAATTTTGTTCTACTTCAAAAGTACATTGCTGATTTTGCACAGGTGGCCGACAGGCTAGAAGTGATGGCCTGCCGGCCACCAATAGTGGCCTGCCAGCCATTGATCATTGGATTTCCCTGCTGCAACAGAGAGCAAACAGAGCAGGAACAAGGTATTCTCAAGAGTTGTTTGCACAACTCACCCCTCCTTATCATCAAACAGCTCAAAGGAGTGGCAAAATTTGATTCACAAATCATCAACGGATGCAATTTCATTACATGATGACTTATGAACCAAAAGGGTGCAAGTTCAATGAATGCAACAAAACATGACTCTCAAAACCACCTCCCTATCATGAATGATCAAGGAAAGTAGTTAACAATAAATCTTGAGCCATTTGCATCACTTATGAGTATGAAACAACTCAAAGCTCAAGAGTTCAATTAACGTCCGATTGAACCTAAACCGAATTATTACCTTGCGCCTTTTTAGTAACCAATTTTATTACTCCATTTTAGTTATCTTTCAATTCTTTAATCAATTAAGTCCAAAAGTGAGTTAAGTCCTCTAAAGGAGAGAAGTGTCAAACCAAGAGTTGGCTTAAGGTATGAGAGAGATGTCATGCCATTGATAATGAACCCCTAAAAGGGATTAAACCATTAAGCATGACAACCTCAATCTCAAACTTAAAAGAACAATAGGCTTGAAACAAGTCTCAAAGCAAAGCAAAAGCCAAGAAAGGATGGAGGTTGCAGAGGTGATTAAAGGTGATCACAAGTAAGGAAAGCATGAAATAAATGCTATCGACTTAAATAGGATGGTGGCTAATGCCTAAACCACCAAACCTATAAGGACAATTGCACTATAAGCATGCAATACAAGGCTCAAATGCAATGAACACTTAGAAATAGTCTTAAAACGGTGCTAAATAAGTCCTAAAACATACTGGAATTAAGACAAAAATTGCTAGAACAATAAGCTAAGACATGGATCATCCTAGGCTAGTAAGCAAGACACAAGGAGATGAGGCTAATCCCTCCAATTTTGGACTTCAAACCATGATTTTAGCCACTAAAATAACTCTAAAAATCAGTGTTTAAAAGCTCAAAAAAAGATAGTGTAAAGGTGGGAAACACAAGGATAAAGGCCTTGAAAGCAAGGTGTAAAGAAGGGTGAACCACCCCTCAACCTTTATTAGCCTTAAACCACAAGTTTCAGCCCAAAAATACAAAGTTTATAAGGCCCAAAAATGGTGGGAATACAGTAGGAAAAAGAGAAAATAAAGCAAGAAGAGAAGCAAAGCTTTATACCTCTTGAAGAGGAGAACCAATTCTAAGAAACAAATCAAGGCAAACACACCCTCAAGAGCCCAAACAAGGCTCAAAGGTACCTCAGCTCAAAGATGGAGAGGTTTGGTTGAGAGTGTATAGGCAAAAGCTTGCAAAAAACTAAGAAATTGTAAGAGAGAGATAGAGTTTTTGCTCTAAAAATTCCAACCTTAAAAGTGGAATGGGAGGCCTCCTATATATAGAAAACCATGCAACTCCCTTAGAAATATCAATACATACACGTGTAAAAAGGTGCATGCATCTGTGCCAACAGCTGTCACAGCTGGGAGAAAAATAATCTACAAAACACACTTGTGGCTGGTAGGCCACTAATAGTGGCCGACAACCAGAAACAGTGGTCGGCAGCCAATAAAAGGGGCCAACAGGCCACAAGAGATTGTAGGCTTGAAAATCTCTGGTTTTGGTCCAAAATAAGGCAACAAGTGTGTAGGGTTTGAAAGGTTCAAAGTTGTGGCATTCCGCTGAAGACTTCGAGCACTTGACAAGCATATACACTCATCATTGGGTGTGCAAGTGGTGACGTCCAAGTCGTAAGGGCAGTCAAAAATAGGGTGTCTACAACATGCTACATACTTTGCGGCTATGGTGGACGAAGCTACGAGCGTCTGCTTTGTAGACCTCCAAGAAATCACTCCACCGACTAACAGATAAATATAGCCTGATGTGGATCTCCTACTGTCTTGGCATCCAGCAAAATTAGAGTCAGAATACCCAACGATCTCTAACTGATCCGAACTCCTATATGTGAGCATATATTCCTTTGTTCTCTGTAAATACCTCATAACTCGCTTGGCTGCTTTCCAATGATCCATGCCGGGATTACTTAAATATCTACTTAACATGCCAACTATGAACGTATTATCCGGACGCGTACATACTTAGGCATACATTAGACTCCCTACAGCCGAGGCATAAGGAATCTTCTACATTTCTTTAATTTCAAGACGGTTCTTCGGACATTGGCTGAAACTAAACTTGTCTCCCTTAGTGACCAGGGTTTCACCTAGTTTGCAATTTTGCATACCAAATCTGTTGAGGACTTTATTGATATAGCTCCTTTGTGATAATCCTAGAATACCCCGAAAACGATCTCGGTGTATCTCAATTCCTAATACAAAGGAAGCATCACCAAGATCTTTCATTTCAAAATTCTTTGATAGAAATCTCTTGGTGTCGTGCAATAAGCCTATATCATTTGTGGCAAGCAATATGTCATCGACATATAAAACCAGGAATATATGTTTACTCCCACTGAACTTATGATACACGCATTCATCAATGACATTTGTTTCAAAGTCATACGAAGTAATAACTTGATGAAATTTGAAGTACCGCTGACAAAAAGCATGTTTAAGTCCATAGATGGATTTGGTCAATTTGTAAACCATATTCTTTGGGTCTCTCGACACAGTTTTCTGGCTACACCATATAAATTGTTTCTTCAATGTCACCATTGAGAAATACTGTTTTGACATCCATCTAATGTAGCTCAAGGTCAAAATGTGCAACAAGCGCCATACTTGTCCTAAAAGAGTCTTTTGTAGAAACCAGAGAGAGAGTTTCTTCAAATTCAATTCCTTCCTTTTGAGTAAAGCCTTTGGCTACAAGACGTGCCTTATACCTCTCCACATTACTATTTGAATCCCTTTTGGTTTTAAATATCCATTTACAACCTACGGGCTTCACACCAACTGGTAATGGGACAAGTTTCCAAACTTTATTGTCTTGCATAGACTTGTACTTTTCATTCATGGCTTCTATCCATTTATGAGTGTTGGAACTTTGAATGGCTTGATGAAAGTTTATTAGATCATCTTTCGACATTCCACTTTCTGCCTCATGTTCATGGAGATATACGATATAATCGTCCGAAATTGCAAATCTCCTTTCTCTCGTGGATTGCCTTAATGGCACAGGTTCTTGAGGTTCTTGAGTTTGTTCCTCGGGAACAATTACCTCATCTTGAATGAGGGGTTGAACAACATTGTTTGGTTGAGGATCCAAATTTACTTCTTGATCAATGATAGGTATAGGAACTTGCACTTTGTCAAAAGTAGAAGTAGGAATTGGGATTGCTCCATCTTCCTCCTCAAAGACAATGTCTCTAACTTGATTTCTCCCCCCAAACTCAACATCCTCAAAAAACGTTGCAGTTCCTGTCTCAAATATTGACCTACTTGTGGGATCATAAAACTTGTAGCCTCTTGATCGCTCTACATAGCCAATAAAGTAGCTACTAACGGTTTTGAAGTCCAATTCTTTCATGAGGTTTATAAGGCCTCACCTCAGCAAGACAACCCACACATGCAAGTGCTTTAGACTAGGCTTTTGCCTAACCCAAAGCTCATAAGGTGTTTTTACAGTTGCCTTAGTTAGTACTCGATTTAAGATATAAGTTGTTGTCTTCAAAGCCTCACACCAGAGGGACTCCAGTAAAGTAGAATGACTAATCATACTTCTTACCATATCCTTAAAAGTCTGGTTTCGTCGCTCAGATACACTGTTCATGCTAGGTGATCCTAGCATGGTGTATCGTGGGATGATTCCACATTCCTCTAGGCATTTAGCAAATGGTCCTGGACATTATTCACCTGATCCATCGTATCTGCCATAATATTCACCACCACAATCAGACCTGACACTCTTTATCCATTTGTTGAGTTGTAACTCAACTTTGGCCTTAAACTTTTTGAATATGTTCAAAGACTGTGATTTTTCATGTATAAGAAATAAGTACCCATATCTGGAATAGTCATCTATGAATGTTACAAAATACTGTTGACCATTCCAAGATGCTGTAGGGAATGGCCCACATATATCCATATGAATTAATTCTAAGACGTTTGTAGTCTGATTAGCACCTAACTTCTTCATTTTGGTCTGTTTTCCCTTTATACACTCAACACAACATCAAAGTCTGAAAAATCAAGAGAGTCCAAAATACCAACAAGCACAAGTCGCTCAACTCTAGATTTAGAGATATGACCTAGGCGTTTGTGCCATAATGAGGTTGAATTTTCCTTATTTAATTTACGCTTCGTACCTCGTGATTCCACATGCAGGGTTTCATTATAAGATGAAATAGTTTCCAGCAAATATAGATGTGGGGAAGTGGTTTGGAAATACTCTTCTAATCCTGGGGGGCGCTCGTGATCTTCAGCTAGTCACTTGAAAAGGAACAAACACTCCGATTGGGGGTGCCGGAATTAGCACTCTGATGGGCAAGTCAGTCTCTACTCTCTAAATTACTTGTATTTTAAGTTAAGCGTAATGGTTCTCACATACCTTTCTCTGACTGAAGATCCTGTATTTATAGTATTATCTTTGGGCCTTAGGGCCTGGCCCACCCCTTATCCTTTACATGTACTTCTACTCGGCCTTTGTTCTACTGGTTGGAATGCCAGCCAATTTATTCGGCTCTTCAATTGACTAGGATCAATGCCGAATAAAGGTTATGTTCCGAGCCGGACTGGTCCATTCGTCTCTATTGATCCAAGTAAATTTGGCTTCCACAATTGCCCCCAAACACCCCACTAGCATCAGTTAGTTGGCGTGTTTGGCTTCTAGCCTAGGAAGTCAAAAATTCGGCGGTTAATCCTCTTCCCAATGCATGTCAAAACGCGTACACGCTTTTTGGTCATTGTAACGATTTCCCACCCCTTCGTACACTGCCTCCATTTAATGTGATTTGAAATTGTCTCATCGAATGTATGTTTTGAATACCCAAAGATATCTGGCTCGCCTTCTAGTGCAACTCCTTTACTTCGCGGCCTCTGCAACTTCTTGTTTCTCATTTTTTCCTTCGTCTCCTGTAAGTTTTCTTCTCCTTCATTTTTGATCCTGCTTCCTTGTTTGCTTTTAGTTTTCCATAATCCTTGGGTTGGCCAAAATGGCAAAACATCTGAAGGAGCTCCTTTCAGCGGATCGAATCTCCGGCTTTCGACGCCATTTTTCCATCCTCGATGACATCCATCTGTCACTTTTGGCAGACAGCACCACTGATATGGAGAGAGATGATGAGAGCACAATCATCTTTCCTCTCCTATCAATTGCTGAGGGCAAAGTCCGCTTTCCCCTTCACCCATTTTTTAGGGTCGTTCTTCGATACTGGGGTCTAATCCCTTCCCAGCCCAACATGAATTTCTTTCGCATCATAATGGGAATTGTAGAGCTAAATCGGCGTCTTAGGATTAATTTAGATATACCCTCCATTCGGTACTGTTATGTCCTAGCCAAATCTACTGGCCCGCTAGGACGCTACTTTCTTAGAGCTAAGGATACTGATCATCACTTCGTGACTATGCTTGCCAGCTCTGGCAAGCGTGTCGATGACGTGATGGTCATTGTCCACAGCAATTGGGAATTCGGTGAGGGTGAAGATTGCCTAGACCCTGTGCCAAGGCGAAAAGGCGAACCAAGTGGCCGATTAGATCACTTTTGTTTCTGTTATTTCCATATATGTATTCGGCACTATATACATCTAATCGTTTTGTTTATACAAGCAGCGACTTAAAGAGAGTGTTAGTTTCAGATGACAACGTTGTGCTTGCAGAAATTAAAACTGCGCTACAGTTCGTCGGCTGTCCAAACCTTCAAAAACAAGGGAGGGCGGCCCATATTCTCCTACGGTACGAACCGACATACACGACATGCTTGGTGGCAGAGAACATTCCGATCGCGCGAGGCAACAACCATCTTACCGCCCTCATCTTCCCCAGCTTCAAAAACTTAAGACAGATTGGTTTAGAAACATCGGATTCTGAACACATAGAAGAACAAGCGGCCGAACCAATCGCCGAGGACCCGAACCAGTTGGCAGCGGAAGTTGACAAAGCTATTAACTCGGCCTTTGAGGAAGCCGAACTAAACTCGTCTGACCCTCCGTCCATATCAGGCCGAAGGGACGCCTTCGAAGATATTTTTACAAATTTGGGAGACCTTCCCGGCGGTTATTCTGAGGATATGGCTGGGGAAAGTCTTATGCAGTTGGCACGAAAGAAAAATATCGAACGCATGACCGCCTGACGGAAAGCCGAGGCCACCCGTTCTGGACCTACCCTGAGTGAATCTTCTGAATCCATTATTGTAGAAGAAACTGCTCAAGTTCATGCAGTCGAGACGAAAAAGGATGCCGAGCATCCGATTACAGAAGAACGGCCGATTTCAGAAGATCGGGGAGAAAAACGTACCGCCAAGAGAGAGGCTGGCTCTGAGGAGGGCCCCATTGATAAACGGCCACGGTTAGAGGAGTCGGGTGCGGTTGCTCCTTTTGTTGTTGAACCAAATATAAAAAAACATGATGATCTCTTCTGAAGCATCAGCTTTGAAAGATCTAGCTGTGGCGCTGAGTTTGGCTGCCTCGCTCTCCTTGCCGGCTGATAAGGAAACCTTTCGTGCCGAGCCGGATTTGGTAGCAATAGCATTAGCTGCCCAGTCGGCCCTTCTGGTATGTGACTTGATCTTAACTCCTTATTTGGTTTGGTTTGCATACGGTATTTCTTGGTATGTGATGATCCCAACTTGTTTTGCAGACGGTTGGAAGGATAGCCGAACTAGGCCGCCGCCAGCATGATGCCATTGAAAGAATTGGCCGCTTGAAGTCGGAAGTCGAAGGTGAGAGGAGCAGGGCCGAGTTCGAGGCGGCGAGAGCTACAATGGAAAGTGCACAAGCCGAAGCTAAAAAGGAGAGGGCTCGGATCGAACACGAGCGAGGAATCGCTCAAGTTAGCCAAGAAGGTGCTTGCCAAGCTGGAGGCCGAATTGGAAGAGTTGAAGAAGGCTAAGGAAAAAGCCGACTTCGAGGCTTCCGCGGCGTTCGAGGCTGGGAAGAGCGCCGCCCTTGAAGACTATGTAGAAGAAGTCCCCAAATTCGAGAATCGGGGATTCAAACACGGCTGGCTCAAAGCCCTTGCTGCCGCTGGAGTTACATTGGCCATGCCAATTCCATACGAGCAAGTAGACATTGAGCCGCTTGAGTCTAATCCCGAGGCTTGATTTGGGAGACAATTTAGTTTTGTTAGGTATTTTCAATTTCAATGTATGTTTTTGTAAACATATTTTGCTTTCTTAGTAGACAGCTATTTGCTTGGGGTAATCTTCATGTATAAAATGATGACTATGTTGTATTCAATTTATGAATGAATATTTCCCTTACCTTGCATTATTTCCTGTATTTAATTATGGTTATCAATGAAGATTACTGTTTTTTTTTTTTTTTGGTATTTTAGGTAAAACTATTGCTGTCTATTGCGCGGTAGACAAACGTTCATGTTCACTTTCCGATTAGATAACTAAGGGTTAATAAATGTGATCAAATTAATAAATGTGATCTTGCCGAATATCATTAGTTCGTGGGGCTTAGGTATTTGGCCGATCAGATTAATAAATCTGCCCTTGCCCCAGCCAATGTATGAACTCCAAAAGCCAAATATCATTAGTTCATGGAGTGGCTGCGGCACAAATCGGTCGGCATTAGGCTTAGGTATTTGGCCGATCAGATTAATAAATTTGCCCTTGCCCCAGCCAATGTATGAACTCAAAAAGCCGAATATCATTAGTTCATGGAGTGGCTGCGGCACAAATCGGTCGGCATTAGGCCTAGGTATTTGGCCGATCAGATTATTAAATCTGTCCTTGTCCCAGCCAATGTATAAACTCCAAAAGTCGAATAGCACTTCTAGATCGGAATGAATCAATAATGCTGAATATTGGTGGTTGCTGGAGTGCGCGCATTGATGATGTCGCCTCGGGAGTGGCGTGCACTCCTGAGTGATTAAAAAAGGTTGAGCAATTCCATCTGGGTTTCATAAAGCGACTCGATTTTGCTCGTCTTTCGTGGCCGGAAAAGTGTAAATGTCAACCAGACTTTTCTTTAATAGTAAGGGAGAAGGCAGGACTTTGGCGGAGCTAGACTCATCAATGAATCGAGGTGGCGAGCCTCCCCATACGGGCGGTAGGGCATCTGCAGAGCACGAGAGGCGCCACTCTCCGCGTCGACGAAGCAGGTCACCAAGGAAGGAGAAGCGCCAGCGGGGGAGCTCCTCTCGTTCGCGAAGTGAGGCTAGTGGACCACCACGCCCATTGAGCTTTTTTGTTTTCATTGGGAACAGACCGATGACAAATGCGGATTCCATCATTCGGGACCTGAACGTGGCGGTCGAATTTGCACGACAGATTTTTCTGCCGGAAGTACAGCAGTCGATGGTTGGTCGACCTGATTTCAAGGTGTTTCGAGAGGGCGTTCATGGGGCGGTGAAAGGGTTGTACACCGCCTATGAAATCGGCACACGCCTTCGTGCTGCGTGCCTAGAAATAAAGAAGAATGATGAACGCATTTGAAGCTTAGAAGCTTGCGCGGATGCAGCTGAGCGGGAGCTAAGGACGGTCAAGGCTGCTCAGGCACAACCAGCCGGACAGGCTAACCCAATCGTGGAAGAAAGGGTGACCCAGCGGCTTATCAGTACTGCACTTGCCGATCGTGATACGACGAGCATGTTTGCAATAGAGTCCGCAAAGGGGAGGGCCTATGAAAAAGGCTTCCATGATGGCCAGAAAGTAAGGATACAGAAGACTAGGGAAAAGCTCGCCGAGAAAGTTTGCCAATGTGAAAATCGTGGAATTAAGCACGGTTGGATCGAGGCACTTCAAGCCGAGGAAGCTCTCCGAGTAGCGGGCGTTGATTCGGCGCTGCCGTTATACCAACGTGATCACTTCCTGTTTTCCACCTTTGAAGTCGAGAAGAGTGATGACGAGGGAGACGCCAGACAAAAATAGACATTGTAATGCTCAAACGCAGATTGCGTGCAAGATTATGTAATTATTGTCTAATTGAATAAAATATTTTATTTTTAATGTTTGTATTTCATTCTGAACTTTTACATGCTTAGTTAGGCATCTCATTTCGAATGTTAGCATGTTTTGCTTTGTTCATGCGGTTAGACCGGCCCAAGTTAACTAAGCATTTCATTTTGAATGTTTATATGCTTTGATGTGTAAATGGTTTTTGCCGACTCAACTTAACGGAGCATCCCACTTTGATGTGTAAATGTTTTGTTCTGTATGTTTTAACCTTCGTCGTGAAGGGCACTCTGAATTCGGAATATTATTCGGCCTATGAGCGTCATGCACCGATGGGGCTCCAAATCCGAAGACTTTACTTGGCCAGCCGAATCCGAAGGCTTAACCGGCCGAAAGGCGTCATGTGCCAATGGCGCTCTGAATTCGGAGTCTTATTCGGCTCAAAGGCATCATGCGCCAATCGTGATATCCACGAAAGGCGCTCCGAAGGCTTTGTCAGCCCAAAGGTGTCATGCGCCGATGGGGCTCCGAATCCGGAGACTATTTGGCCAATCGTGATATCCATGAAGAGCACTCCGAATCCGAGGGCTTTATCGGCCCAAAGGCGTCTTGCGCCGATGGGGCTCCGAATCCAGAGACTTTAATTGGCCAATCGTGATATCCACGAAGGGCACTCCGAATCCGGAGGCTTTATCGGCCCAAAGGCATCATGAGCCAATGGGGCTCTGAATCCGGAGACTTTAATTGGCCAATCGTGATATCTACGAAGGGCGCTCCGAATCCGAAGGCTTAATCGGCCCAGAGGCATCATGCGCCGATGGGGCTTCGAATCCGAAAATTTTGGCCAATCGTGATATCCACGAAAGACGCTCCGAATTCGGAGGCTTTATCGGTCCAAAGGCGTCATGCGCCGATGGGGCTCCGAATCCGGAGACTTTAATTGGCCAATCGTGATATCCACGAAGGGCGCTCCGAATCCGGAGGCTTTATCAGCCCAGAGGCGTCATGCGCCGATGGGGCTCCAAATCCAGAGATTTTGGCCAATCGTGATATCCACGAAGGGTGCTCCGAATCTGGAGGCTTTATCAGCCCAAAGGCGTCATGCGCCGATGGGGCTCCGAATCCGGAGACTTTAATTGGCCAATTGTGATATCCACGAAAGGCGCTCTGAATCCAGAGGCTTTATCGGCCCAGAGGCGTCATGCGCCGATGGGGCTCCGAATCCGGAGACTTCAATCGGAACACTTTTGAACTGGCTTTCGCAGTGAGTAAATAGGAATCTTTGCATTACAAAACTAGAATGTGTACATGGTGAGCCATTCAAAACTAGTATCATTCCACACAAGTCGGGTTTAATGATAGAATTTACACAAGTGCGTTGAATTCCAAGGCCGTGGCAGACTCCTTCCGAACATGTCTTTGAGCGAATATGCCCCTACTCCCGCGATCGAATCAACCTGATAAGGGTCGTCCCAGTTAGGACCCAATTTTCCATCAGTCGGTTTCCTGGCAGCTGGGAGTACGTTCTTCAGAACCAACTCTCCTAGTGTGTAGCGGCGCAGCTGAACACATTGATTATACGACTTAGCAAGCTGCTCCTGATATCGCGCCATGGATGCAAGGGCACGGTCTCTTCGTACTTCAATCAGAATCAAATCCAAGACCAGTATCATGTCGTTTTGGCCCATATCAAAAACTTTTGATTTCAAGGTTGGGAGGCCGATCTCCCAGGGTATGATTGCCTGGGTTCCAAAGTATAAAGCAAACAACGTTTCCCCAATAGATCGCCTCGGCGTAGTTTGATGAGCCCACAACACACTCGGTAATTCTTCGACCCATTTGCCTTTAGCTTTCTCCAGCCTTTTCTTGATGCCGTCTAAGATGGATTTGTTAGAGGTTTCAGCTTGACCATTGCTTTGTGGATAAGCTGGCGTGGAAAAGTAAGGCCGGATACCATACTTATTGCACAACTCTCGGTAGACGCCACAATCAAACTGAGTGCCGTTGTCTGAAATGAGTGCTCTTGGAATGCTGAATCGTGTTATGATATTTCCCCAAATAAAACGCTTCACGTCGGTATCTCGGATGTGCATTAGTGCCTCTGCTTCTACCCATTTTGTAAAATAATCTGTCGCGACAATCAAAAATCGCTTGTTACCCGGGGATGAGGCAGTGGTCTGACGATGTCAAGTCCCCATTGAGCTAACGGCCAAGGACTAGTTATGGAGCTTAACTCTTCAGCAAGCAGGTGGGTTAAAGGAAAGAACTTCTAGCACTGTTTACACTTTTTCACGTAACATTCGGCATCGGCTCTCATTGTCGGCCAGTAATACCCCTGTGTCACGACTCAATGAGCCAAAGAGCGCCCGCCAGAATGGACGCCACAACTGCCTTCATGTATTTCAGTCAGAAGCTCTTCGACTTTGTCCGGATGTACGCATTCCAAATATGGACTAGAAAGGGATTTTTTATAAAGCTTTCCTTGTGGATCCAAGTAATATCGTAGGGCTTTGTTTCGCAGCTTGTGCACTTCTTTCTTGTCCTCTGGGAGCTGTTCGGAAGACAAGAATGCAGCAATGGGATCCATCCAACTCGGTCCAGATTCTATGACATTGACCTGAACTTCCTCTGAGGGGCCAATGCTCAGCTCCGGGATGAAACCAACTTCGATGGTCCGTTTAATCTCTGAGTTAATGGCGGAGGCTAGGCAAGCCAGGGCATCTGCATGTGTGTTCTGATCACGTGTTATCTGATTCAATTCATGATGGTCAAATTTTGCCAGCAAGGAGTTAGTCGTTTTCATGTAAGCCACCATACGGTCGTTTCTTGCCGCGTACTCCCCCTTGAGCTGATTGATCACTAGTTTTGAATCGCAAAATACAAGTAAACGATGAGCACCCAGAAGATGTGCATTCCACAAATCGGTTAGAAGGGCTTCATATTCGGCTTTGTTATTTGATGCTTCGAAGCCAAGCTTAACGGCCTGCTCAATTATTGCGACGTCGGGAGCCATGATTACTACTCCGGCTCCACTGCCCTGCTGATTGGATGATCTATCACAGTACAACTGCCAAATGTCCCCAATATAAATTCTCCAGTTCGGCTTTGGTTGAATTTCATCACACTTGAAGTCGGCAAGATCCCCAGTGAATTCGGCAACAAAGTCGGCAAGCACCTGTGCCTTGATTGAGGTTCTAGATAGAAACTGAATATCGTACTGGCCAAGTTTAAGTGCCCACTTTGAAACATGACTTGATGCTTCTGCATTACGTAGTACTGATCAGAGGGGATAATCTGTTAGCACCCCGATGCTATGCCCCTGGGAGTAATGCATCAGTTTTCTTGTCGCCATGACTAGGGCTAGGATTAGTTTTTCTAACGGAAGATAGCATGTTTCGGCATCAACCATTGTCTTGCTCACATAGTACACTGGTCGCTGCTCCCCCAACTCTTCCTTTATCAGTACGGCGCTGACGGCCCGGTCGGAAACTGCCAGATATAAAATGAGCGGGTCACCTGCCGAAGGTGTTGTCAAGAGTTGTGCTGATTAGAGGTAGGCCTTAAGGCCGTTGAAAGTGACTTCGCACTCGGCAGACCATTCAAAAGCCTTGCCCTGCCGTAGTGTATGAAACAATTGTCGACAGCGATCTGTGGACCGACTAATGAACCTGTTGAGTGCGGCGGCCATCCCATCAACTTTTGAACCTCTTTTACTGAACGAGGGGAGCCGAGCTCCAAGATTGCTGCGATTTGCCTCAGGTTGGCTTCGATTCCTCGGTGGTTGACAATGGAAACCAAGAATTTGCCAAAGCCGATCCCAAACGCACATTTGGAAGCATTCAGCTTGATTTTGTACTTGCGTAAAATGCCAAATGTCTCTTCCAGATCGGCTAGATGAGTCTGCTCTTCTTTGGATATGACCACCATGTCATCAATGTACACTTCCATAGTCTGGCCGAGTTGCTCCTTGAACATGGAGGTGACCAGTCTTTGGTAAGTTGCCCCTGCATTCTTCAACCCAAAAGGCATAACCTTATAGCAGTAGGTTCCTCTTGGGGTGAGAAATGCAGTTTTGTCTTGGTCCTTCGGATGCATGGCGATTTGATAGTAGCCTCTGTAAGCATCGAGGAAGCTCATACGATGATGGCATGCCATTGCATCTACAAGTTGGTCAATTCTGGGTTAGGCAAAACAATTCTTGGGGCAGGCTTTGTTTAGGTCTGTGAAATCAACGCATACTCGGCAAGTCCCATTTTTCTTCTTCACAACCACAGTATTAGAGAGCCATGTAGGGTAAGTCACTTCTCTGATTGCCCCAGCGTCAAGCAACCTGTCAACCTCCTCAACAACGACGGCAGTGTGCTCTGCGGCTGACCGCCGGCTTTTCTGAATGATTAGCTTGCATTTAGGGTCAACATTCAAACGGTGCTGTGAAACTGACGGATCTACACACGACATCTCACATGGTGTCCACGTAAATACATCAAGGTTGCCGAGTAGGAAGGAAATTAGGTACTGCCTGTCGGCTTGATTTAGGGAGGCGCCGACCATGAAAAACCTGTCTGGGTTGCCGTCAATCTCAACTCGATCTAGGGCTTCCGTGGCCTTTTCACTTGGGAGCTGCCCAACATCGTCGAGGCTCTCTCGATCCGGCACCTCAATTAAATTCACTCGCAACTCTTTTGTTGTTGTTTTCAGCAAGGAGATAACATGCTTGTGCTGATTTCTGGGAGTCACGAATTTGTTCAATGTCGCGCTCTGTCGGGAAGCGTAGCAGCTGATGATAGGTGCTTGGCACGGCCTGCATAGTATGCAACTAAGTTCACCCCATGATGAGATTATACGGCGATGGCAGCTTTATGACGAAGAATTCTACATCCACTGTTTGGGAGCCCGCTCGGACGGGTAGTGTGATTTTTCCCAACGGGTATTCTGGATTAGCGTTGAAGTCGAATAGTGGATAAGGAGTCGGAGAGAGATCCGATTCAGAGAAGTCGAGTTTGGTGAATGTCTTGTAATACATAACTTCCGATGTGCTCCCCGGATCAATGAGTACGCGCTCAACGGTAAATCGGTTTACGCGTAACTCAATCACCAAGGGATCGATGTGGGGAAGTGTTACTCCGGCCAAATCTAAATCATCAAAAGCAATGCTCGCAGCTTCATGGGGCCGTTTAGCCGGAGTGAGTTGATTTTGAGGGTCGGGATTCGACTGAATCGTATGCACCACGGATGATATTGGCAGGCTGTATATCACATGGATCACGCCGAGTGAGGGGGAATCCTGTCTTAAGGTTATTGCTTTGGTTGAGTTGCCTTATCGGATGTATTGTTGTAGCCGACCATCTTGTACCAATTCTTCCAGGTGATCCTTTAATGCGTAACAATTCTCAGTATCATGGTCGTGATCCTTGTGATACTCGCACCGCCTATCCCGTCTTCTCGTTTCAGGAGGTCCCACCATTTTTTACGGCCATTTGAAGAACGGAAGGTGTTGGACGGACATTATAATACCACTTGACAGTCAATGGTCCCAAACTGTTGGGAAATATTCGGCACATGAGGGCCTCATCGTCTGCATGCAATGTCCTGGCTTGCTTGTAGTGACGGATGTGATCGGTGGGGTCTGATTTTCCATCATAGAGAGTGAATGACGAAGCTTTGAACTTTTTGGGCAGGACCGCCCTTACGATCCGTCGTACAAAGGGATCATGCTGGTCTTCTTCGTCTGAACTGTTTCTTCTTCGCTTATGCCTTATACATACACTCTCTTCAGAAGAACTGGTAGCTTCGAGTCGACCCTTCTTTTTGGGCTCTGGAGATAATGAGTCAGAGTCACTATCAGTGTCCTGTTGTCGAGCTCGAGGTCGTCGACCACCTGCCCTCAGAGGTTGTTCCGGATCTTGGGGCATAGCTTGTTTAGACTTCACTACTTCCAAGGCCAAATCCTGACGGAGACGTTCGTTCTCAGCGATCATGTTCTCCAACCTCTGTTCGTTTTGCTTTGCTTGCTCCATAGTCGCTTGCATTGCCTCTTGTGCTGATGTCGAGGGTAAACCGAAGTTCAAGGCCCTTCTTGCGGTAATATTCTCTGGCCCAAGCATATTGCTTGGAGAGGTTTCATCTTGCGGTGTAGGGTCGATAATGACTGCCAGAGGATCTTTCATCACGCCCGCCATGGATGTGCTTGAGTATTCCCACAGACGGCGCCAATTGTGGGGAAGTGGTTTGGAAAGACTCTTCTAATCCTGGGGGGCACTCGTGATCTTCAGCTAGTCACCTGAAAAAGGAACAAACACTTTGGTCGGGGGTGCCGGAATTAGTACTTCGACGGGCAAGTCAGTCTCTACTCTCTGAATTACTTGTATTTTAAGTTAAGCATAATGGTTCTCACATACCTTTCTATGACTGAAGATCCTGTATTTATAGTATTATCTTTGGGCCTTAGGGTCTGGCCCATCCCTGATCCTTTACATGTACTTCTACTCGACCTTTGTTCTACTGGTTGGAATGTCGACCATTTTATTCGGCTCTTCAATTGACTAGGATCAATGCCGAATAGAGGTTATGTTCCGGGCCGGACTGGTCCATTCGTCTCTATTGATCCAAGTAAATTCGGCTCCCACAATAGATTATCAAAAGCATTAAGTAAACCAGTACCAACAACATCTGAATTAATAGACAAACTGAACTGCTTATTTCCAAAAGAACAACAATATCCAAACTTGTCCAATACAGAAATAGAAACTAAATTCCGTCAAAAGGAAGGTACAACAAAAGTGTCTTTTAAATCCAAATAGTAACCAGTCTTAAGTAATAATCTAAAGTGCCCTATTGCCTTCAGTTCCACTGATTTGCCATCACCCATAAAGATATGTCTTTCAGCATCAATTGTCTCTCGGTAGTTCAAGCAACCCTGCATAGACACACATATGTAAGTAATAGCACCAGAATCTACCCACCAAGTGTTTCTTCATACTGAAGCTAAATTGATCTCAGAATAGACCAAAACAGGAAATCTACCTTTCTTTACATGCCACGTGGCGAATTTGGCACAATCCTTTTTCTTGTGTCCGAGCTTGCCATAAAAGAAACGACCATCCTCCATTTTCTGTTTCTTTTGCTCCGCACCCTTAGGAACGGCAACTTATTTTCCCTTATTCTTTCTCTTGCCCGTATTCTTTGAGGTGCTAGCCAGATAAGCATTTTCGGTCCTTTCTTACTTCAATCTCTCTTTCTCTTGCACACAAATTGAAATGAGCTCATTGAGAGTCCATTTCTCCTTCTGACAGTTGTAACTGACCTTAAATTGGTTAAATTGTGTAGAAAGAGAGATGAGAACTAAATGCACGAATGTAGACACCTCATTTTTTACCACCCTTGAGACTTGGGCACCACTGATTGATCACTCGATGATGAAAGTTGTACTATGCAAATGTTCAATTTCTTCAGTAAGAATAGTTTCTAAATCCCAACCTTACACCCCATTTTGGACCAAAACATTTTTGACCAAAATTATTTTAGACCTCAAAACCCTCTCTTTGAAAATATTTCTACGATGTTCCGAGGCTTGCATTTCTTTAAATGTTGCACTTTTCGGTAAACCGAGCAAGGACAAAGTGGAAATAAATGGAAGAGAGATGAACTCTATGAAAAATCTTTTTAAACCTCTTCTTTATAGTTTTGGAGTTGAAGAAAATTGGACGAGAGGGAAAAAAACTTGTTGGGGAAATAGTTAGGCATGAAACCGTTGAGAAAAAACTAAACAGCCCTCACTAAATCAGGCATATCCTTTTGTACACTTGGACTTTAGTTATGAAGCCACCACCATTGGAAAGTGGACTTCTGGGGCTTCAATTTAGACCCAAGAATCTCCTAAAGTCAAGTCTGGATGAGGAAGATATGGCTGTTTGAAGTTAGGCACCAATTCGATTAAGACAAAACTGAGCAACCTTCACTAAAATAGAAATATCTCTTTGTACACTTAGAATTTAGATGTGAGTATGCCACCATTAAAAAGTAGACTTCTGGGGCTTCAATGTAGACTCAAGAATAACCTAAAATTGAATCTGGATAAAAGAGACATGCCCATTTTAAGTCGGGCTTGGAAGTAGATTTTTGGTGGCTGGAAAATGGCCAGCAATGCACACTTCTTGCCGGCCAGCCACCTGCCGGCCACTAGTGTAAAACCCAGATATTTTTTCTAGCTATTTCCACAAAGTTCTAGCTGTCCCTTTTTGGATATTTTTGACCTAAGGCTCATGTTTTCTATATATAGAGGACCTCTCTTCTTGTTTTCAAGGTTAGAAACATTTAGGAGTGAGAAAATAATTTTGAAAAATATCCACTCTCTCTACAATTCTCTCTCTCTCTCTCTCTCTCTCTCTCTCTCTCTCTCTCTCTCTTATGATTTGCATAGCCTATGCCCAAATACTCTAAACCAAACCTAGAGAACTTCTTGCTGAGATGATTTGAGCTTGAATTTGAGCTCTTGAAGCACTTGAGAGTGTAAAATTGGTGGTTTATGGCTTAAGGGTTCATTCCTCTTCAATAGGTATACCTTCTCTTGCCTTTGTACCATCTTTACACCACTTGTTTTCCATCTTTTCTTGCTATTTTTAAGCTGTTTAAAATTTATTTTTATAGGCTGAAGCTTGTGGTTTGAGGCTATTAAAGGTAAAGGGGTTAACCACACTTCTTTGAACCTTGTTCTCTAAGCCTTTACACCTTTGTTTCCCATTTCTTCATCAACTTTTTTTGAGCTTTTTTACCACTGATTTTCAAAGGTTTTTAGAGGCTAAAAAAAATAGTTTTGAGGTCCCAAAAATGAAGGGGTTAGCCACCCCTCCTTTGGCTTGTTTACTAGCTTAAATTGCTCCATGTTTTAGCTTTTTATTTTAGCTCCTTTTATCTTCATTCTAGCACATTTTTGTACTATTTTTGGGTTGTTTTTGAACTGTCTAAACTCTGAAATTTTAGGCTGAAGCTTGGGTTTTACGGCCATTAAAGATTGAGGGGTTGATAGCCCTTCTTTGTACCTTGTTTTGGAGGCCTTTGCCCTTGTGTTTCCCACCCTTTTTACTATCTTTTTTTGAGCTTTTAAACACTGATTTTCAGAGTTATTTCAATGGCTAAAATCATATTTTGAAGTTCAAAATTTGAAGCGGTTAGCCTCCCCTCCTTGTGTCTTGCTTACTAGCCTAGCATGTTAGTCTAGACTTTTTTAACTCAATTCCAGTATGTTTTAGGACTTTTTTAGACTGTTTTAGCACTATTTTGGGTTGTTAGTTATATTTGAGCTTTGTTTTGCATGCTTGTAGTGTAATAGTCCTCATGAATTTGGTGTTCTAGGCCTTAGACACCATCTCCTTTGAGTTGATAGTATTTATTTATGATTTTCTCACTCATTTTCAACACTAATAATCTCTGCAACCTCCCTCCTTTCTTGGCTTTTTGTTTTGATTTGAAAGTGGTTCAAACAACTTGTTTGTTTAAAGCATGAGATTGAGATGTCATGCTTAATGGTTTAATCCCTTTAGGGTTCATTACCAACGATATGATGTCTCTTTCATGCCTAAAAAAACATTTAGTTTGAGCCCTCTTTCCATTTAGAGGACTTAAACTCACCATTGGACTCAATTGAATTAAAGGATGGTTGGTAATTTAAAATGAAGTAATTAAAATGGGACTAAAATCGTGCATGATAATAACTTTGTTTGTGTTCAATCGGATGTTAATTAAATACATAGAAGCTTGGGCCATTTCATACTCATTAGTGATGAAATGATTCAAGTTTCCAAGGTCACCACTTCCCTTGAACTTTCATGAAAAATAGGAGGTTTAGAGTCTTATTTTGTTGCATTTATTAAACTTGCACACTTGGGTTCACAAGCCATCATGCAATGAAATTGCTTGAGTTGGTGGTTTGTGACTTAAGTTCACTACTCCTTTGATTTGCTGATGAAAAAGAGGGGTGAGTTGTGCAAACAAACCCTTGAAAATACCCTATGCATGCTCTGTTGTAGCCAAATGAACAGGGCAGCAATGGCCGACAAGCCACTTTCCATGGCCGGCAGGTGGCCGGCAGACCACCATTGATGGCCGACCAGCCATCACTGGTGGCCGGCAGTCCTCATCACTGGCCGGCCGGCCATTGATGCAAATTTCAGCAACATGTTTGTAAGGCAGAGCAGAGTTATTCTGGAAGTGGGCAATAGTGTATGTGTTCTATTGCGCAATAGAGGCTCTCCGGAAGCAAAACAGTGGCTTTTCAGATGGAAACCGAGCATGTATGAGCATTCCTTGCGTGCCGAGCATGTTTTAAGTTTAAATTGTTGTAATTAAATTAGTTGTAGCTAGTTAATTTTGTAAAGTGTTGTAACTAATTAGTTAGTTTACTAGTTATTCAATTTCGTTTTGTAATTAGTTAGTTAACTAGAATAGTTGATTAATTTGTTGTAATAATTAGTTAAGTAGTTTAGCCAATTTCATTTGGTTTTGTAATAATTAGCATAGCTTTAATTAGTTAGTTAATTAGAATATTCATTCGGACTCTCCTTCGTGAGAGCGCAATGTAATAATGCGTATGTCTTCCAACCCCACGTCTTTCTCCCTTTTATTTACTAGCTTATGATAGTTAGTTTAGGGACATCATGTTTTGTTTAACATACTTTATGTTTGCATCCATTTGTATTACATGCACTGAGGCTCAGTTCATCATTCTAACTTGCATTGTTGTTTAAATATTCTTTGAATACGTACTTAGATCGCATGCTATCAAAATTGATACATATGTCATATTAGTAGCCGAGCCTATTAGTTGCATTTTTGTATGTGTTGCATTAGTCATAACACATAAGTTAGGATCATACATTTTTCTAACTCATTTCTCTTTTGGCTTAGAGTACTAGGTGAGCCTTTACTCGCTTTAGCATGTCGCATGCATGTGATTGTTGCCATGTTTAGCATGCTTGCCATGAGTCTAAGTGCTTAAGTGATAAACAGTTTGAATGCCTGCAGATGAAAGCTTGTTGCTTGAATTGGAATAATTTGAGTAATGTTTATATGCGATCACTTTTTCAAGTAGTACATATTCGAAATAATTTTGCAAACAAACATGAATCGAAATGTTCCAATTCTTGCAATTTAGTCTATACTTGTGTGTGTGCGCATCACGTAGTAATGGTAGCCTAATAAACTGGAACAAGAACATATAATGTACATAAGGTTCATATCATGATTAGTAGAGGCCGATCTTTGATTGGGCGAGTGGAGGTGCTTATTTCATGACCTTTCCCTCTCGTACCTAAGCTTTCGAGCCGAGATAATCTTGGTGATGACGGACACGTGGCCTTTGGCACGGGTCATGGGTTTTCCAAATTGTCCTAAAACAAAAAATATTTAAGTGGCGACTCTGTGTCAGGCAAAGTAGTCCATTTTTGGCAATTTGATTCAAAATTGATTTTCCAAAAGATTTGCCGGATTTGGACTCTTTGGTGTTTATCAATTTCACATTGCACTTGTGAGATTAGATTCAGAACCGCGAGAGTCCGAACTGTAGGGCTTATTTTGAACTTCCGAAAGGGAGCTACAAAAAGTCGAGCTACAACGACCAAATCATCAAATAGGCCGAGTTTTAGTGCCTTAAGCTTTGAAGCAAGATGAGACATCTCCATGATGTACTCTCGAACATTACCCTTGCCCTTATACTTCATTGAAATCAAGCTTGCTAAAAGTGTGCTTGTTTCAGCCTTATCGTTTTTAGCAAAATGCTTCTGAATGTCTGAAAGAAACTGACTGGCAATGATAACATCATCTGTTATTGCACCCCTAAAAACTTCTGGAACCCCGCGCTTCATGATCATAAGACTTAGCCTGTTGGAACAATCCCACTTTTCAAAGTACGCAATTTCCCCAAGAGTACTTTGTTCAGTGAGATCATTCGGCTTCGGCATTCTTAATGCCAAGTCTATGTCCATGCAGCCAAGAACAATTAGTATGTTCTCTTTCTAGTCCTTAAAGTTTGTTCCATTGAACACTGGAACATTGCTCATGTTGGCCGATATTGAAGTAGTAGACATTAAAGCTGAATAGAGAACAAAATAAAACAAATAAACAACCATGTTCACATCAAATAACCAAATAAGCAATCTTTAAATCGATTAATTTTATGACAACATCTCAAGATACCTAGCACACATTAATACCAAGCCTTTGGACAGTGATATTAACTGTAAGTGGTACTCCTGTTATAATGATCAAATATTGACAATAAGTTATGTCAAATAACAAATCTAACTTTTGATTGATTTATTATTCACATTAGGTTACCTTGATAATTGTCACATGTTTACCACCACAAGTGTATGTGCAATTCTGCCAAGTATTAATCCTTTCTTTGGACTAGTTAATACCCGCATAATGTACACAAACACGAACATCCAAACATTCCATATAAAACAATCTAGACAAGAGAGGTCACTTTGGTGATATCTTATTTTAATTGATCAATAATCAGAATGCTAGACAATTGATATCATTTGACGTAGATGTTGCATGAGATTACTTAAATTTAAAGAATCCTTAATTCATAAACCGTATATATAAAAATAGTACAAGCAGATAATGAAATAAAAAAAACTACATACATATATATATATATATCTATATATATAACTGTAAGAAAACGTATGGCATTCCCACCAAGTTCTTAAACAAAAAACAAGGTATTTTGTTATATAAATATATATATATTCTCAACTGTTTTTGAAACCAATAGCCCCTAGTTTTTTTTTTTTTTTTTGAAAAATCTAAAAATCCCCTAAATATTGATTTATGATTATGAATCAATTTTAACCAGTAAAACCAATCACAATCAAACAATCAAAGACAAATCGGCACAACGATTTTATGTGGAAAAATCACAATTTGAGCGCCTCCAATTGTGATAAAAAAATCATAGGCAAAAGCCACAAAATAATCCACTAAGAAGACAAAAAGGAATTACACAAGTGTACTCTCAATTACCTAGCAAATCCATGCCCGAATCGAACCGACCCCTATGTGCCTCTTCCAGCCCTGTCTTCACCTTGGAATTGTCTTGCTCAACATTGAATCCAAAACGCTGACGTCAAATCCACGACAACAAACCATTCAGGAATCCACCAAAGCTTCAGGCCCAAATTCCCTAGAATCTATCGAAGAACAACTCTCTCTTTTTGAATAAAACAAAATACACAAACCCTTTGATATAATCCACTCAATTCATGATATAAACTCTCACAGATATCAAAGAAAATAAGCAAAGAAGCTCTAGATGAAAATCCTAATTTCCAAAAGGAAGATCTGGCAGTCATACCCTAAAACCTGACTGAATCACACCTTTTATAGCAAATAGATCCACGATCTCTGCTTGAGCGTAGGAATGGCTGATCGAGTAGACTGACTAAAATGCATATTTTAGAACAAAGGTCTACGCTCGAGCGTAGGAAAGGCTACTCGAGTGGAAAAAAACAACTCCCAGTACTTTTGCAGGCAAGTGAAACTTCTGAAAGGATTGTATCTCTGCTCGAGCCCACAATTGGCCACTCAAGCAGACAAACAACTTCGACTATAATATTGTTTTATCTCCGACATAGTTAGCGAAGTGGAAAATATGAAAGAATTAACATCACAAACTTCTTTGCAAAGGTACAATTCGGGTTGGATTCACATCTAAAACTCATAGCCTCACTGAAATAGAAGATCGAATAAAATTACAACTGAAATGAGTTTTGTTAAATGGGATTGCCAATAACAAAAACCTAACAATCTCCCCCTTTGGCAATGCCGTGACAAAACCCACCTAACAAATAAAATCCTAATCACCCCAACCCATTACCTCCAACAAAAGCAAACTTCTTTCTCAATGTCATGATCTGCAAAACAACTATTTGTGCCACAATCTCCAAAACAACTATTAGTGCCACAAGAGTATATGAAAAAGCAATAAACATAGACATACGCAAGATTATCTTGAAGTAAGAGATGGAAATATGGAAAGATGTAAATTGGAGATTTTAAGAACATGTAGCATGTATAGATAAAAATCTTAAGACACATGCACCCTCAAACTATCTCCCCATTTTTGTTAGGAATTGTCAAAGAAAGCTCAATCCACTAAAGTAAAAGCATAAATCACACAAGGATATGATGATGTAATTAGTAGTAGCAAGTAAAAAGGAAACAATAAAGAAACAGTGCATAGCAACATGCAAAACACCTAAAGCCAATCTCTCTTACCAAACAAATCAATGTAAGTTCATGCTAACAAACCCCTGCAATGATAAACCAAACTCCCCCTCACTAAAAGCAACCATAAACATTGAAAACAATGAACAAGAAGAAAAATAATATGGTAGAGCAAGTAAGGAATTTCATATTAGTACCTTAAAAGTACACAAGAATATCCAAGAAACACATTTACTTGAAAACACAATGTGCACAGTCTCTAGAAGATTCCTCATAAAAGAAAGTGATGCATTATGTGAAAAGCATAGATCACATGATAAAAGTGTATGTGACTCTTGGAGTTCGACAAACACAAGATTCAAATCCTAGTAATGATCGGAAAGCTGGACCTCCGGCAAAAAAATCTAAGCACAACTAAGGAAAGTCAAACCACTAGGAATCAAGGGGTATTTGTTGAGTAAAAAGCGGAGGCTCCCCCTCAATCAATGAATCTGATTTTTTTTTTTTCTTTTGCACATATCTTTCATTTTTTTCTTTTGCATTTTTTTTTTTTTGTTTCTTTCTTTTGCACATTTCTTTTTTTCCTCTTTTGCACACTCATTGGCAGCTTTCACGTTCAAGAGTATGGAAACCGAACCAAAGAAGCATGGAAATAATAAGGATAGCCTGGTTGGTGACTCTGAGGTAGCCTTTGCCTCATGCCTTGACTGCAAAGAACTGAAGGGAAGCCATGGAGATGTCAAGAGATGGAAGGCGGTTAAGAGACTCAACATCACCCATGATGTGCTAGTATAGGTCAATTCCTCTAGAAAAACAAAAGACACAATGCTAAAAGTCCATAGAGAAAATTGATCACTAAGGTGGAAGTTTCCGATATTTGCTAATCCAAGAGTGTGTACAAAATGAGACATACTAATCAAATAACACACTCCAAAATGAGTAATCACCACAGAAAACACATACATATTAACATATAATGGATATTCTCATCAATTCCAATATGCAACAAGAACTTCGCAAAAATTTCAAGCTCGCAAAACCATACTAAGAAAATCTTTTTGATTTTTTTTTTTTTTTTCAAAACAAAGCAAGACATAAAATGAACAAGAACACACTAAATGACCCAAAAACAAAAAAAACAAAATGAATAAACAAATTAACACAAGTCAAGTTTTCTTACCCAAACCGCTTTAGTATGAATAAAGTTGTGAGAATTGCAGTTCTCAGGTGGTGTCTTGACGTTGTGGTTCCCTTCCTCTTCAATGAGAACCCGTCTTGACCTGGTTTCTAACTTCCTATTCCTAGGTCTAGACAAATACAACCTTTGTCCATGTTTGGTCTCCAACAAATCAAAATAACGAGATCTAATATGACCTTTAACCTCATTACCACCAATAAAGTGTCTCCTACCCCACGAGATGCTAGAATTTCTTCCTTCTCTATGAGACACTCTCTCCTACAACTCATAACAATAAGGGCGAATATGACTATGCATACCACAATGATGACAAATAAAAACAAGGTGTACCTTCTTTTCTTTGACCTTACTAACTCTAGGAAGCTTAAGAAGACTTTCCTCTAGTTGAATCTTTTGCTCTTCCTGCCCTTGAGTTCTTGTATCATGAGATGTGGATGCACTCTGTTTTTGCTCTTTGTTATCACCAAAGCCAATGTCTCTCTTGTCATCACACATTTGTTGAGACCCAATGATATTGTCTAAAGTCTTTGATCCTTTGTTCCAAAGACCAATGGTGGCCATAGCACACCTAAGCTCTTCATCTTTCTTGATTATTAGTTCTTCTAAAGCAATTTCAATTTTTTCTTCATACGTTTCATAGATTTGCTATAGCTCATTCCTCTCTATTTCACAAGTTAAGAGTTTTGCACAAAGAGCTTGTCGATCATTAGAAATCTTAATGGCATCATTCCTAGCCTCAGAAATCTCCTTCTTTAATTTGACATTCTCACTTTCATAGGCTTTGAGTTTGATAGTGAATTTGTTATTCAATTTAGATAAGTTAAGAGATTCCTTATACAACTTTTCATAAGCTTGTTAAAGCTCTTCATCATCACTCCCCGAGGATTCATCATCAGTGGTATTTTCAACCAGCCTTTTATGATACTCTATTTGTCCTTCAGTTTCGAAAGCCGCCATGAAAGCAATGAATTGTTCATGCCCCTCTTCACCTTGTGCTTCATTGTCACTTTTATCTTTATCAGACTCGGATTCATCATTCCAAGTGATAGCAAAGGCTTTCTTCTTCCTCAAACGATTAGGCCATTCTTGAGCAAAGTGGCATAATCCTTGGCATTTATAGCATTGGACTCTTTCAGAGTTCCCTTGTATTTTTCCTTTCTCCTTCTTGGTTATAGAATTAATTTTGAGTTTATCTTTGCTTTTGGATTTAAGAGTTGATTCCAAAATATTAGGATTCTTTTTTAGAAAAGACTTTTTAAATTGTTTTACGAAAGCATTCATAATCTTGGAATTAATCTCACAATCCTCATCAGAATCCTTTCCAACTCTATGAGCACTACTAAAAGTAATATCATCTTTTTGTTTCTTTTTGAAATTCATATGTGCCTTATAAGTTTAGAGATTTCCAACCAAATGATCCAGCTTGAGGCTGTCAACACCTTGAGCCTCCTCAATAGCTGTAACTTTTGGTTGGAACCGATCGGGCAAAGACCTCAAAACTTTTCCCACAATCTTGGATTCCAGTATTTTTTTCACCTAAATTGAAGTTGGAATTTACAATGTCACTCAACTTCACATAAAATTCATCAAAGGTTTCACTATTTTTCATTGAAAGGTTTTCGAAACTAGACGTAAGCCTTTAAAGTTTTGAGCGTTTAACAAAAAGAGTGTCCTTATAAATAGTTTGTAAGATATCTCAAGCCTCTTTTGCGACTTCACAATTGCAAACACGACTAAACTCTTTAGGTGTGACGGCGCAAAAGAGAGAATTGATAGCTTTACTAATCCAGCTACTATTTTGGTAATCAATTGTATCCCACTTATCAATTGGTTTGGGGAAGGTTACTCTATCAATGGTAATCGTCGGTTCGGTCCACCCATACATGACAGATTGCCAAACTTTTTCATCAATAGACTTAAAAACAATCTCATTCGAGCTTTCCAAAAAGAATAATTAGATCCGTCAAGTAGGAGTGGTCAAACCATAGAATTTCCCTTACGAATTGAATCCATTATCACAAATCAAACAAGATCTCGCACTAATAGTTTTTTTATAAAAAAAAATAAATAAAGCGACCCGCTTTGATGCCAATTGAAAAATCTAAAAATCCACTAAATATTGATTTGTGATTATATATCAATTTTAACCAGTAAAAGCAATCTCAATCAAACAATCAAATACAAATCAGCACACCGATTTTATGTAGAAAAACCACAATTGAAGCACCTTCAATTGTGATAAAAAAAACCATGGGCAAAAGTCACAAAACAATCCACTAAGACAAAAATGAATTACACAAGTGTACTCTCAATTACCTAGCGAATCCACGCCCGAATTGAACCGACCCCTAGGTGCCTCTTCCAGCCACGTCTTCATCTCGGAATTGTCTTGCCCAACATTCAATCCACAACGCCAATATTGAATCTACAACGATGAACCACTCATGAATCCACCAAAGCTTCAGGCCCAAATTCTCTAGAATCTACTGAAGAATAACTCTCTTTTTGAGTAAAACAAAATACACAAACCCTTTGATATAATCCACTCAATTCATGATATACACTCTCACAGATATCAAAGGAAACAAGAAAAGAAGGTCTAGATGAAAATCCTAATTCCCAAAAAGAAGATCTAGAAGCAATATCCTAAAATCTGACTGAACCGCACCTTTTATAGCAAACAGATCTGCGATCTCCACTCGAGCGCAAGAATGGCCGCTCGAGCGGATTGACTAAAACGCGTGTTTTAGAATAAGGGTCTATGCTCGAGCACAGGAAAGGCTACTCGAGCAGAAAAAAAAAACTCCCAGTACTTTTGCAAGCGAGTAAAACTTCTGAAAGGGTTGCATCTCCGCTCGGGCCCACAATTGGCTGCTCAAGCGAACAAACAACTTTGACTGCAATATTGCTTTGTCCCCGACATAGTCAGCAAAGTGGCAAACATGAAAGAATTAACATCACAAACTTCTCTACAATGGTACAATTTGGGTTGGATTCGCATCTAAAACTAATAGCCTCATTGAAATAAAAGATCGAATAAAATTATAACTAAAAGGAGTTTTGTTAAACGGAATTGCCAATAACAAAAACCTAACAGTTTTTTTGTATTATTTTATTTTATATATGACGTATACTTGTTGCCAAAAAAAAAAAACACACAAAAGGAAAAAAGCAAAGGAGAGCATAAAAGTAGGCATACCAATTCAATACTCTACATGAATTTGATAAAATAATGGTGCCCAGTTTCGAACACAAATAGTTTGTATTTATCGTTAAATGACAAAAACAATTCTATCAGTTTGACAGTGAAAGATTCTCACAAAAATTGATCAACCGACTAGATTATATGATTATCCAATAGTCTTATAAACATAGAACAATATATCTATTACAAAGACTCCGCGTGTGAATATATGTATATATATATCAATTCCTTTATGAACACATAGGAAGACAAAGCCATAAAAATTTTGTATATTGAAAACAACACAAGTAATCGGAATACTACAATCAAGATATATTGATTTCTAACAATAGACATGATACGACTGCTCTGATACCACTTACTAGGATTACATCCTAAGAATCTTAAACATTGGATCGCATATCATGTTGTATTATTAAGAGATCAAAGAGAGATGTGTACCCAAATCCATTAAGATGGTTGAGTGGAAGCGTGATTTCAGGATAGTCTTCCAATCCTTCTTCCTTACTTTAATGCCTTTTTGTTTTCTCCAAAAGGGGATCTGGAGAATATGTATATGTTGGACAGGATTGGGGACCATTACCCCTAAATATTTATAGTTTTTCCATCTGACGGTTGGGCGGTTGGAAACTATCATAATTTCTATTTCTGCCCCTCATAGAAATAGAAATTGCACAATTGTATCTACACATTAATTCCATAACGAACATACCCTTAAGCCTATTTATAACTAAATTAGATCAATTCAGTTTAGGCTTCTTATAAATGATAACAAAAATTTAAATATGTGGTCCGAATTAAAAATTAATCCAACATGAATAAACAATGTGATTTTGAAAATAATTTTTTTATTTTTTTAAGTCCAATATGATTCAAACTATAACATATTTCATACATTAGGAATTAAATTAACATAATTTAAACATTAAGAACAGAAATGACATGCATAACTTGAAAATTAAAAAAAATTAATTAGCTCATGAAAAATGAAAATTATTTATGTTTGTTTTTTGCTTTGCTTCTTTTTTTTTATTATTATTATTTATAGTTTGATGCAAAATTTTCCTTTGTTTTCATTGTACTCGTAGTTTCAATGCCATGACTTTGGATGTTTCCGAGTAAAGAAAAAAAATTCCATTGATTTTTATTTTTTATTTTTTATAGGGACATTATTTAGAACGAGCCTTCTGAAACAGACTTATTATGTACGGTCCGCAACTCTAAGAGTATGTTTGATTAATAAGATTAATGGTGAATGGATTAATAATCCATAACATTAGTGCTGGATTGGTTATGTAGCTGGATTCATGAGATACATAATTCAATTTTATCCACTTTTGTTTTGCAATAGATATGAAAATATATAATCTCAGTCATATATATATTTTGCGTTATCAGTTGTAGATTAAAAAATCTGTCAATTTTGTTGAATAGAATGACCATTGAAATTTAATCCGAATAATAAAATTTATAACCAAACAATAGAATGTGAGCCCCATATATTAAAATCCAAATCATATTCTATTGTCCGCTCAATCAAACAAGTCTTAAAAATTTTGCTAGCGAAAGGAGCCAAACCTAAGACTTTCAAAAAAGCAAACTCTCAACTCTCAAGTCTCATCTAGTACGGCAAACCTTAGAATTATTCACCATTGATTTGGCTTTCATTGCACCTCAATTTTCAATATGCTAGATCTAAAAGAAGTAATGAAGAATCAATCTTGTTCTCATTGTTCTATTCCAATGTTATCATTTTATTCTGTAATACCAAATTACAATCAACACCCAAGCAAAATAAAAAAGTAAAATAATAAAATAAAATAAATTACAATCAAACACTAATCAAACAAATCTATCCATTCAGTTCAATTTTACTATAGAACCTATCACACTAAGATTTATGGATTATTTTAATTAATTTTTTAATTTTTTTTTATAAAAAAATAAGGAGATTGATGCAAGAACATCTCCAACACTTGATCAAATTTGAGTAAAAAATTGATAAAAAGTTTAATTTGATATGATGTACTCCAACAGTGATTGTTGGAGAGCAAGTTTTCATCAATTAGGTCGGTCATCCGGTGAAGAGTAAATTTTTATAACGTCCTTTTACAAAATTCCTCATTTATCCCAAAATCCAATTGTCGGTAGGTCGTCCAATCAAACGTCTACCAACGACCACCTGCAAAATTTGATACAAGGATAAAAACTGCCTACATCTGATGAAATATCTAATTTTTTCTCTATTTGATATAAGTTTGATGAAAAGGTTAGAGCTAACATTTAAAGCATTTTTTATCAAATTTAAATTTGATAAAAGATTTGATGTAATGTTGGAGATGGCTTAACAATAACTTATATTAATTTTTTTGACTTTTTAGCAACAAACCCTCCTTTCCGAAGAAGCCACAGTCCACCTCCGGCTTTCCTACCAGAAGCAGTAGCTCCTCACCACCTTCTTCTCTTCCTCACTCCAACAATGGCTCCCTTACCTTTCACTTACCAACCATCACACCTCTCTACTTCTTCCCCAAACCCTTTCCTTTCTTTCTTGCTCGCCTACCCCAATCTCTCTGCCGTCATCGCAACTGCCCTACCCTAACGATGCTGATTTTTGGGGTAAGTTTTTCAATGGTTGTATGAGTGGACCGTTGGCGGTTTAAATTCTGAGGAATGAGGTTCAATCTTGATCTAGTATATCTATCAATATATATATACTAGGGGTGTCGATGGATGTGCTATTAAATTTATAAAATCTAAATTTTGATTTTTAATTAAAAATATGTGCAGTACTTGTTGATTAAGTGGCAAGAGTGTTATTTTCTAAACCCAAGATCTTAGGTTCAAATCTTGCGCACTTTACTTTATAATTTCATTTTTATTTTTTTGGATATAAAAAAATTCTACTTGGCAAAAGAAGATAATAGTAGGGGTGTAAATCTGGCCCGGCCTGGCCCGACCCATGTCAGGCCTCACGGGCTCCTGCCAAAATTCAGGCCTGGTCGGGCCAGCCCACAGGCCAAAAATTAGGCCTAGGCCTAGGGGTATTCGGGCCTTAGGCGGACCGATAGGCCGGGCCTCAGGCCGGCTTGGTGGGTCTAGGCCTGGCCTCGGGCTTGGACAGGCCTGACCATTTTTTTTGTTTTTTTTAATTTTTTTGACTAAAATTTTATTATTTTTCATTAAGAAAGACACTAAGCCTCGGGCGAGCTAGGCAGGCCGTGCCTTGAATGGACCTTACGCGAGCTGATGGCCAAGCCGGGCTTCAAAATGATGGCCTAGGCCTAGGGGCTTGGGCTGGGCTCGAGCCCGGGCCTAAACTGGTCGGGCCCACTCTGGGCTACGGGCCGCGAGCCATTTTTACACTCCCAGAATAGGCTTTAAGAGACTAAAGTGAGTTATTCATAGTACATATCTACTCTTTATCATTTGATAGTGAATACAAAACAAAATTATTGAAGAGCAAAGTCCCAATGTCTACATCTAACAATGTCCTAAGGGCTTTCTTCTAATTAGTGAAAATGTACTATAATATCTAAACCATTCCTTTGCACTTGTGGTTATTAATAACCTCTCTTGCTGTGACAATAGCTCGTGACTTCCCCATAAAGTCACTCAAGTAAATATTTGATATTTCTAACTTAAAATTTAGGTAAATAACACTTTTAACTCAAATTTCATTTTGGTCCCTATTTTTTCAAATCAAACAAATTTTAATTTGATCTTTTTGTTTAATTAGAGATCAAAATTAATGATTTTGAGAAACTTGTGAGTCTCCGGAGATCCACACATAGAAAACAATAACGAAAATTTGGATGAAAAGATCAAATTGAAACTAGACCTCAAGTGTAGGAACCAAATTGTTCAAATCAAATTAAAACAACAGGGACCAAAGTGAAATTTGGATCAAACTACGGGGGTGAAAAGTGTAACATACCGTACAAATTTCTTTAGTAAACCTAATTAATGAAGACATGAGTGGTGGTGCTTTTGTTGATTTTATGCGATATTTGTTTTGACCTAGTCTCATTGATAGCGATAGGTTTTGTTTCTTGGTAGGTTAGGTTAGACCTCTTACTTGGTCTCTCTTTAGACAGCTTTTTTGTGAGAATATCTATATATATACAAATGTAGCGTGCTTCCTAAAACTTCCAAACTCTCAAAACTAACATCTCATTCAAAGTTGATGTTACCTCTCCTGCACAGTAGTTTTTGTAATCTTCCTTTCCTTTTTTTCCTTGTAAAGCCTGCAAAATAATACATCAAACCCAACATTCTTAACATGCATTGATATAAAGAAGTAAACATCTTTCTATTCATCAGAGTAGTTCGTACAAGAGTATTACATGTTGACAACAAAAGTAAATGCCCTATGGGCTTACAACTTTCCAAGCCAACACTTGGTCACAAAGAAAAGAGTACTAACTCAATTATATATTAAGCCATTGGCCTGAATTTATATGTAATACATCAAAAGATAACAGAACAACAAAAAAGTCTTTCAGCCTCTAGCCTCCCAAGCTACGTCCTTGGAGGTGGCATACCATCTGTACCTGAAAATGATATCCCATATAGGTGAGCCACAGCCCAGTAGAAATGTATTAAACCAACTATAAACAATGACTAAAATAATAGCATTCGATAGATGGTCCACACTTATATTCCAACTTATATCATATTACAGTTTCATGACAGTCCTGTCCATGTTACAATTCATTTTCCATTTCTTATTCAACTCTAAGTTTGAAAACAAGGCTCAGAACTTGGCCAAACAATTTAATGAGATTATAACTCATCACTAAAAATGCTTTCGAAATTCATGATGGATACACATTTTGGTGCTATATCAATAACACATAAAATCACTTCTATACTTCACAAATGATACACATTTTGGTGATGTATCAATATATCATAGAAACACTTCTATACTTCACAAATGATACACATTGTAGTACTGTATCAATAAAAAACAAAAATCCGGTTTAGAGGTCCATCCCCTATCTTCCAATAAACCGTGGAGTACATCCCCCATCTCCTCCCACACACAAAACAATGTATATAAGCAATTATCATATACAAGTTCAATCAATCAATACAAAATTTGATGTATTATACTAACCGCTATATTCGATAGCATACTCAATTGATTACTTCAAGTTTACATAATCATCATGCATTGTCTACAACAATCAAGACTATCCTCTACCGATAGCCCAAAGCAGTTATTTCTATATAGAAAATAAATGCACCAAATAGATAAAATATCAACATTTTGTCTAGGTGAGCAATAAATTAATCCAACTACACCCTTTAATCCCATAATCTTCCAATTCCAATATTCTCAATTCAATTTCTCGTAACTCAAAATTAATTATACAAATTATTTTTACCAAACTAATTAGGGCATTTTCCCCATAATTCACATAACAATCCCTAAGGTTCCATTTTCATCAATAATCCAACATTTATTCATTTTCTCAAGTATTACATACATATGGGTTTATATATATATATATATATAAATCCCCTCTTTTGTAAATTACACAAAGACCCCAAACTTTTCCAAAATTACCATACAACCCCTAACATATCAAAATATCAAAATTTAAAGACGAAGCTCATAAGATGGAGTAGGATATCCCTACCTCGAAGTTAGAGCTCAAACAGAGAAGAAGACCGAAAACCAACGTGCTCCAAATCCAATAATTTTCAGATTAAAACGAAGCCCTCAACCCACTCTATCTTTTATACAAAGAGGCTAGGCTAGGAACTCACTAGAAGGAGATGAAACCTTAGAGAGAAGGTTTGTAGAGAGAGAGGGAGCTCAGATCTAGGGTTTGTATAAAGAAAAGAGATGAAAAAGTGAAGTGTTTCCCGCTACTGCCTGCTGATATACAACAAGCTCGCTCGAGCATCGAGCAAAGGATTGGTCGCTCGAGCGACCAGACACAAAGAACCCTCGCTCGAGCGAAGAAAGTCTCGCTCGAGCCAACAATACGAAGCTTCAGGTCTGCAACCCAGAAGCACGCTCGAGCGACAGAATGCTCGCTCGAGCGAAGAAACTCAAAACATACACCTCGCTCGCTCGAGCAAAGGAAAGCTCGCTCGAGCCAAGAAACACAGCTCTCAGGTCAAAAAGAGACGCAGACGCACGCTTGAGCGCAAGACTTCTCGCTCGAGCCACCAGGCACAAAACTCAACTCTTGCTCGAGCGAAGGAACCCTGGCTCGAGCGAAGGATCTAAAACACCGAGCTCGCTCGAGCGAGGAACCAAAATTCTAGGCAGCAACCATTTGCTCCCATTCACTCCCAACCTGTAATAATCCTGCCCATAACATCCTATAACTCAAATACAAAGTATAGAAGGACAGAAACAAGAGATACATAACATCAACTCTACGGAACCAAAGTCCGGAACGCAATAATCAATGGAGGGAAATCCGGGATCGCTATAACCTCCCCCCTTAAGGAATTTTGTCCCCGAAATTAAGCACAAGTTTTCAAAAACAAGTTTCTCTCAATTTTCGACAATGTCACCAACCAACATTTCACAACTTGACCCATTACCGGTCATCCCATCTCTACTCAAGAGGCATCTTACATTATATGTTCCAACATGCATTATCAATATGCATCTTTTTCAATTCCAACAATTTTCAATGTACATGGTTCACAATTCCATAATATATTCAATGCCAATATTACATTTACATTTCTACAACATATTTAACATATAAAATGCTAAAATAAACTTCCATTTTCAAGGCATATACAATAATACCTCCACAATATTTCCATAAACCAAACATATATAATGTTTTACAACTTAAGACATACACAATGCTCTTAAGGTTTATCAATACAGCAAAATATAAAATACATGCTCAAACATCCACAAATAGATCCAGATAATTCTCTCGAACCTCCAATTCCCGTTCCCAAGTGGCTTCTTCCACTCCGTGATGTTTCCACAAAACCTTTACCAAGGGAATGGTCTTGCCTCGCAAAACTTGATCCCGTCTATCCAAGACCCGAACTGGTCTCTCCTCACACGAGGCATCCTCGTCAACCTCTAAGTCAGTCCAATCCAATACATGCGATGGATCCAGCTCGTACTTTCGAAGCATACAAACATGAAACACGTCATGAACTCCGAACAACTGCGGTGGCAAAGCCAAACGGTAGGCAACCTCGCCAATCCTCTCAAGGATCTCGAAAGGGCCAATAAATCAAGGGGATAACTTCCCTCTCTTACCAAATCTCATCAAACCCCGCTTAGGTGATATCTTCAGAAACACGTGGTCACCCACCCCAAATGCCAAAGGCCTCTTCCTACGGTCGGCATAGCATTTCTGACGGCTTTGGGCTGTAACAAGGCTCCTACGGATAAGCTCAACTTTCTCCGTTGTTTCCCTCACCAACTCTGGGCCCAACAAAGGTGCATCACCCACCTCAGCCCAACAAACTGGAGACCTACAAGGTCGGCCATACAAGGCCTCAAACGGTGCCATACTGATACTCGACTGAAAATTGTTGTTGTAGGCAAACTCCACCAAGGGCAAGTGCCTCTCCCACGACCCACTAAAATCAAGGACACAACCTCGAAGCATATCCTCAAGGATCTGAATAGTACGCTTGGACTGCCCGTCAATCTGAGGATGATAAGCCGTGCTAAAGGTCAATCTAGTGCCCAAGGCACTCTGCAAACTCTGCCACAACCTAGCAATAAAACGTGGATCTCTATCTGAGACAATCAACACTGGGACCCCATGCAACCTCACTATGTCCCGAATATACAAATCGGCAAGATGATCTACCGAATCTCTGACGCGCATAGGGATAAAGTGCGCCGACTTAGTCAACCGGTCTACAACTACCCAAATAACATCACTACCCCGCTGAGTCCTTGGAAGACCTACAACAAAATCCATAGTGACATGTTCCCACTTCCACTCGGCAATAGGCAAGGGTTGTAACAAACCCGCCGGCCTCTGATGCTCGGCCTTCACTTGCTGACAAGTAAGGCACTTCGACACGAAAGCTGCCACATCCTTCTTCATACCTCGCCACCAGAACTGGCGACCCAAATCACGATACATCTTAGTGCCTCCCGGATGCACCGCAAGGCGTGAATGGTGAAACTCTCAGAGTACCTCCTCTCAGCAGGACTCCGGCACAAACAAACGATCTCGATATCTCACACTCAAGTTGGGATACACAGTCAAACCCTTCTCAGCTTTTCCACTGGAGATCTTCTCTCGGAGGGATTCTACCTCAAGGTCACCTCTCTGTGCCTCTAACACTCGAGTCATAAGTGTAGGTTGCGCAACAACAGTAAACAAGGCTGTAGCCTCAACAGATTTGTCCAGAAGCAAATCAAACTCCCCAAGTGCCCCCAACATCTCCCACTCCCGGATGGCTATACTAGCGACATCACTAATAGATTTCCTGCTAAGGGCATCGGCCACAACATTGGCCTTCCCCAGATGATAATGTAACTCGAAGTCGTAATCCTCAATAAACTCCATCCACCTCCTCTGCCTCAAGTTCAAGTCCTTCTGTGTAAACAGATATTTCATACTCTTATCATCCGAGAATACCTCGAACCTCTCACCATAAAGGTAGTGCCTCCAAATCTTCAAGGCAAAGATCACTGCTGCTAACTCTAGGTCATGTGTAAGGTAATTCTTCACGTGCATTTTCAACTGACGTGAGCCATAAGCTACCACTTTCCCCTCTTGCATCAACACACAACCCAAAACCTCTCGTGAGGCATCACAATAAACAGCATAACCCAAACCTCTCTCCGGAATGATCAACACTGGAGCGGTAGTAAGTCTAACTTTCAGCTCTTGGAACGACTTTTTACAAGTCTCACTCCATACAAATTTGACCCCTTTCTGTGTCAATCTAGTCAACGGCGAAGCTAGCCTAGAGAAGTCTTTCACAAACCGGCGGTAATACCCAGCTAATCCCAGAAAACTGCGGATCTCAAAAACGCTCTTAGGCTGTGCCCAATCTTGCACTACCTCAATCTTGGATGTATCAACAGACACCCCTTCCCCGGAGACTACATGGCCTAAGAACTTGACTTCTTCTAACCAAAACTCGCATTTCCCAAATTTGGCATAAAGCCTATGGGCTCTAAGCAACTCAAGCACCACTCTCAAGTGTTCCTCGTGCTCCTCCTCCAAAGGTGAATAAATCAGAATGTCACCCACGAAAACGACTACAAAATGATCCAAGAATTCTCGGAATATCCGGTTTATCAAGTCCATAAAGACTGCCGGTGCATTGGTGAGCCCAAAAGGCATCACCAAAAACTCATAATGGCCATACCGTATACGGAATGCCGTCTTTGGAATATCCTCCTCCCTGACCCTCAACTGGTGGTAACCCGATCTCAAGTCTATCTTAGAGAAACAATGGGAACCCTTCAATTGGTCAAACAAATCATCGATACGGGGCATAGGGTACTTATTCTTAACCGTAGCCCGATTCAATTTCCGGTAATCAATGCAAGGTCTCAAGGCACCATCTTTCTTTTTAGCAAAGAGAGCCGGTGCTCCCCACGGCAAAACACTAGGACGAATAAAGCCCTTTTCTAGCAATTCCTGGAGTTGAACCTTCAACTCAACCAACTCGGCTGGGGCAAAACGATATGGTGCCATAGAAATCGGCGCCGTGACGGGCACTAGATCAATGGAGAACTCAATCTCTCGGTGAGGGGGCAAACTGACAAGATCCTCGGGAAAGACGACCGAGTACTCACAAACCACTCTCGGCAATACAATCTGGGTCTCATCACACTCACTACTCAAAAGGCTAGCAAGGAGACCACTAAGCTCACTCCGCTCTCGCGGATTATACACCGGTGGCAAAACACTACCAACCCAATCCCCCAAGAAATGGAAACAATCCCTGCTCACAGTACATACTGTGACCCTCTGGCGGTAACAATCGATAACAGCCCGGTATGACGATAGCCAGTCCATACTCAAAATAACATCAAAACCCGACATTGGCATAACCACAAAAGGAAATGGAAACTGGCGGTCGGCGACCTATATATCACAGCCCCGACACCCTTGTTTCAAAATCAATTCACCCCCAACAAGTGATACAACACGTATAGGAGATGCTAATTATGCCAACTCCAGCCCCAAAACAGATGCAAATGCAGCAGATATAAAGGAATGGAATGCACCCGTATCAATCAACGCATTGCCAACCGAGTTGCAAAACAAGAAGGTACCTCTCACAACAAATGGAGCAAGTACAAGAGCCAATGCGGTAACAGCATACACACGCCCCGAAAGTCTCTGCTCTACCTACTCACCCCTAGGAGCAAAAGACTGCTGCACAGACTAGGATAACGAAGCTCCCGGATTGGCCCTTGAGGCCTGCACAGACTGAGCTGGCTGAAAACTCTGCGTCTATCTGGAACCAGACGCACTCGATGTGGCACTCAACTGCGGACAGAACCTCTTCAGATGCCCCGCTTGACCACACTGATAACAAGACGGTGGCTGACCCCTGCCCTGATTCTGGCTCTACGGTCTAGCTGAAGATGAAGTAGCTCTCTGAACTCCTCCCCTCTGTGGGCAAGCTGGAGACTTGTAACCCCGCTGGCCACATTTAAAACAAGTCACGTCTCCCTGACTGCCTCTCTCAAAGCCTGCACTCGGCACTGGAAAGGTAGATCTAGCAAAACCTCCCTTGAGACTGCTGAGGGTGTGAACCCCTCTGCCTCCTGCCATCACCCTGACCATCCTGACTCCTCTTGGAGCCTTTCTGCCCCTCCTCCTCTTGCATCATGATCTCCATATGGGCTGCAGCATCAACCAGACTCCCATAGTCTCGAGTCATAGACCCACCAACTCTCATCTTGAGGTTGCGCCTCAATTTCTTCTCGAACTCGATACAACGGCGTTCCTTGGATACCACAAGTTCAGGTGCAAACCTGGACAAACTAGTGAATGCAGCCTCAAACTCGGCCGCTGAAGAACTCAGCTGCAAAAGCTGGTAGAACTGGTCTCTCAGCTTCTCCCTGACAGCTGGGGATAAAAACTTCCCCTGGAAAGCACCCACAAAAGCCTCCCAAGTGCCACCAATTCGACCCTTCATGAATTTCCACCACTGACCCGCATCCCCCTTAAGCTGGAAAGATGCCAAGGTCACTTTCAAAGCCCCGTCTTCGATGCCAAGCATCTCAAACGTCTTCGTCATTTGTTCCAACTACTCATCCGCCTTAAGTGGCTCCTTCGGATCCCCCAAAAACTCATCCGAATTTGACCGGAAGAACTCCCTCTTCAGAAAAGAAGGCCCTGCATCAACAACCTGGGCCTGGACTTGATTCTCAGCTCTGAGAATGTCCATGGATGCTCTCAAGGCTCCTTCCATCTCGCAGGCTAAGGCGCCCATGGCCTGCTGACCTACTGGCTCGGCCACATTGGCTTGGCCAACCCCCTCCTGCTGCGCCGGAATGTCATTCGGTATAGGCATCTCCTGTCTCCTAGGCCTACCTCGCCTACCACCACGTCCTCGTCCTGACATCCTAATAAAGGTAACGAAGAATATTAGCACATTCACAAATATGCCGAAGTTATAACACTCGCGTCCTAATGCAATGGACAACAGTAATTCACTCAACGTAAGCACATAATCACATAAGCACTTACGAATTTCATTTCTGGATAATGATAGTCCCGAGGCGTTGCTAGAGTTCCAGTTAGAAACAGAATTGATCAAGTGCTTTTCCAATAGGACTCCCAGAAACCCAAGGATTCAATCAACATCCTAGAAACTACATTCCATACCCATATAACCATATAAACATGTTATCAAATAGACACGTAATGTCATACATAAGTCTCTAACAAGCGAGACAAACCCATTGTGATACTAATCACTTCCCACGTACCTAAAGTATTCGAACCCGGTACGCTCTGATACCAAGTTGTAACGCCCTCAAAATAATACATCAAACCCAACATTCTTCACACGCGTTGATATAAAGAAGTAAACATCTTTCTATTCATCAGAGTAGTTCGTACAAGAGTATTACATGTTGACAACAAAAGTAAATGCCCTATGGGCTTACAACTTTCCAAGCCAACACTTGGTCACAAAGAAAAGAGTACTAACTCAATTACATATTAAGCCCTTGGCCTAAATTTACATGTAATACATCAAAAGATAACAGAACAACAAAAAAGTCTTTCAGCCTCTAGCCTCCCAAGCTACGTCCTTGGAGGTGGCATACCATCTGTACCTGGAAATGATGTCCTATATAGGGTGAGCCACAGCCCAGTAGAAATATACTAAACCAACTATAAACAATGACTAAAATAATAGCATTCGATAGATGGTCCACACTTATATTCCAACTTATATTATATTACAGTTTCATGATAGTCCTGTCCATGTTACAATTCATTTTCCATTTCTTATTCAACTCTAAGTTTGAAAACAAGGCTCAGAACTTGGCCAAACAATTTAATGAGATTATAACTCATTACTAAAAATGCTTTCGAAATTCATGATGGATACACATTTTGGTGCTGTATCAATAACACATAAAATCACTTCCATACTTCACAAATGATACACATTTTGGTGCTGTATCAATATATCATAGAAACACTTCTATACTTCACAAATGATACACATTGTAGTGCTGTATCAATATCAAACAAAAATCCGGTTTAGAGGTCCATCCCCCATCTTCCAATAAACCGTGGAGTACATCCCACATCTCCTCCCACGCACAAAACAATGTATATAAGCAATTATCATATACAAGTTCAATCAATCAATACAAAATTTGATGTATTATACTAATCGCTATATTCCATAGCATACTCAATTGATTAGTTCAAGTTTGCCTAATCATTATGCATTGTCTACAACAATCAAGACTATCCTCCACCGATAGCCCAAAACAGTTATTTCTATACAGAAAATAAATGCACCAAATAGATAAAATATCAACATTTTGTCTAGGTGAGCAATAAATTAATCCAATTACACCCTTTAACCCCATAATTTCCCAATTCCAATATTCTCAATTCAATTTCTCATAACTCAAAATTAATTATACAAATTAATTTTACCAAACTAATTAGGGCATTTTCCCCATAATTCACATAACAATCCCTGAGGTTCCATTTTCATCAATAATCCAACCTTTATTCCTTTTCTCAAGTATTACATACATATGGGTTTATATATATATATATATATAAATCCCCTCTTTTGTAAATTACACAAAGACCCCAAACTTTTCCAAAATTACCCAACAACCCTCAACATATCAAAATGCCAAAATTTAAAAACAAAGCTCATAAGATGGAGTAGGATATCCCTACCTCGAAGTTAGAGCTCAAACGAAGAAGAAGACCGAAAACCAACGTGCTCCAAATCCAATAATTTTCAAATTAAAACGAAGCCCTCAACCCACTTTATCTTTTATACAAAGAGGCTAGGCTAGGAACTCACTAGAAGGAGATGAAACCTTAGAGAGAAGGTTTGTAGAGAGAGAGGGAGCTCAGATCTAGGGTTTGTATAAAGAAAAAAGATGAAAAAGTGAAGTGTTTGCCACTGCTGCCTGCTGATATACAACAGGCTCGCTCGAGCGAAGGATTGGTCGCTCGAGCGACCAGACACAAAGAACCCTCGCTCGAGCGGAGAAAGTCTCGCTCGAGCCAACAATACGAAGCTTCAGGTCTACAACCCAGAAGCACGCTCGAGCGATAGAATGCTCGCTCGAGCGAAGAAACTCAAAACATACACCTCGCTCGCTCGAGCGAAAGAAAGCTCGCTCGAGCCAAAAAACACAGCTCTCAAGTCAAAAAGAGACATAGACGCACGCTCGAGCGCAAGACTTCTCGCTCGAGCCACCAAACACAAAACTCAACTCTCGCTCGAGCGAAGGAACCCTGGCTCGAGCGAAGGATCTAAAACACCGAGCTCGCTCGAGCGACAAAGTACTCGCTCGAGCGAAGAACCAAAATTCTGGGCAGCAACCATTTGCTCCCATTCACTCCCAACCTGTAACAATCCTGCCCATAACATCCTATAACTCAAATACAAAGTATAGAAGGACAGAAACAAAAGATACATAACATCAACTCTATGGAACCAAAGTCCGGAACGCAATAATCAATGGAGGGAAATTCGGGATCGCTATATTCCTAATTCCTAATAAAAAAGTTCCAAAATTAAAATAGTGAGTTGAATTATGTAATTTACTAATGGGTCTTTTAAGAATGAAAAAAACAGAAGATGATGATAGAAAAACGATCACAGAGTATCCTAAACTTAGGCTTGTAGAATGTGACATATCTTTAATATATAAGTCTTCAAGACTTTTCCAACCCCATGGGCATGGTATGACAAATATCAAGAATTGAAGCAACCAAATAAAACTTGTGGTTACAAAGTCACATATCTTAAATAGGTCTTTAAGACTCAACCAACACAGCTAGAAGGGTACTATTCAAAGTAGAACCAATTGTGGTGTAATGGGTTTAGGAATACTCTCTCGTCCAAGAAACAGGATCCTCTCATCCTCCTCCTCTCATTTCTTTTATATTGTTCCCCCAGGGACCCTCTAAGGACCCACTGCCTCCTCCTGGGCTTTGACCTCATTCATAAGCCTTCTATATAGCCCATGGGGTATTCAGCTCTGATGGCCCTTTAACTCATTTTTACTCGGCTACGGCCCTTCACTGGACCTAGCATAGGCCGACTTATCTGCGACCATGGATCTGGTATGGGATGCCAACTCGTATTCGGCCAGTTTATGACTTAGTTTCATTTATTCAACCACCACAATTGCCCCCTGAACATCCGACTAACATCTGTTATTTGGCATGGTCGGCTTCCGTGAATATTTTTCAACTTATAGATTTAACAAACCTCAGAAGTCAGAAATACGACGCACGTGCGCCTTTTGGTACTGATAGGTCAGATCAGACGCAATATGGAGTCATCGTTGCTTCGCGCCCCTTTGTAATTTGATGTTCATTTAATGCGATTTGAAAATTGTGTGCGTTGAACTTTGGCTCCTTGGCATTCTTCATACCGTTCTTCTTTCCTTATAAGATTCCTGCGTTTTCAACTTTGTTTCATACCGTTCCTTCTCTTTGCTTCGTCGTTCTGACTTGTAAGTCCCTCCCTCTCTTCCTCTTTCGTTTGCATTCCAGTCCCTTTGTGTATTTTTATTTGTATATCTTTTATTCGGTCTGGAATGGCGACTCGTTTGAAAGCTCTCCTTTCTAAGGAGCGAGTCGCCGCCTTCCGTCGTCACTTTTCGATCCCCAGCGATGTCCACCTGTCCCTCGTTGCAGATAGTATGGTTGATATGGAGAAAGGGCTGATGCAAACGCCATCATCTTCCCTCTCCTGTCAATTGTTGAGGGTAGGGTCCGTTTCCCCTTACACATTTTCCTCAAGACTGTTTTGTGCTACTGGGGTCTCATTCCTTCTCAGCCCAATGTGAACTTTTACCGTATAATCATGGGTTTAGTGGAACTAAACCGCCCACTAGGGCTTAACCTGGGGATTTCAGTGATTCGGTATTGCTATGTCATGGTGAAATCAACTGGTCATCAGGGTCGTTATTTTCTTAGAGCCAAAGACATAGATCACCACTTGGTGACTATCTTTGCCAGCTCTGGAAAAAGAGTTAGCGACGTTATGGTCGCCGTTCAAGGCAATTGGGAATTCGGCGAGGGAGAAAATCGCCAAGACCCTCTGTCGAGACGGAAAGGCGAGCCAAGTAGCTAAAAATAATTCCTAGTTAACCATTCTATTCGGCGCTAAAAGATTACTGACCAGTTTTGTTGTGCGCAGGTAATGACTTAAAGAGAATCATTTCATCGGCAGATGAAGTCGTTCTTAACCAGGTGAAGACGGCCCTTAGGTACAAAGGGGGGGCCAATCTTCAAGGATAGGGACGTGCTGTGCACATTCTATTAAGATACGACCCAACCTACGTAACTTTTTCAACTGCAGATCGTATCCTCGTGTTGAGAGAAGAATAGTAACTTACGCCACTCATATTCCCCAACTTTAAAAGCTTAAGAGACATCAGCCTTGAGGGTTCAGACGCCAAAGAGACTGGACCGGAGGGTCGTTTAGAAGAAGAAAGTTCAGACGTGGATGACACTGGACAAGAGAGCCGTTTGGAAGAACAAGAGTTGAACAGAGAAGTTGAGTTGGCCTTTGAGCAACTCAACCAAGAGGGCAACGGCCAACCCTCTACTTTAGGCCGAGTGGAGATGGCTTCTCCAGAGGACATCTTTTCCGAATTAGGAGACTTGCCTAGGGTCGACTCTGAGGAAATGGGCGGAAAGTCGCTTTCCTAGTTTGCCAAAAGAAGAAATGCCGAGAAGATGACGGCAAGGAGGAGAGCCAGTGATACTAGGGGGGATCTAGAAACTCCCCCCTCAGCGGCCGTTCTAGAAACAACTCACGAATTGATCGTGATTGATGAAATTCCTAATCGTCAGCCGATGGAAACCTCAGGCTCCAATCAAACCGATTAAAGGGGCAAAAAACGCCTCTCCGAATTTCTTGCCGAATCACTAGAAGAATCAATTGATAAACTACAAAGGTTGGAGGCATTTTCTCCGGATTCGATCGAGCCGTTTGTCATCCAACCAAGCATGAAAAGTGTGTCGGTTCTGGCCAGTGGGTCGACCATTAAAGATCCCGTCGTGGCTTTAAGTATAGCATCGGCGCTTTCACTTCCGTTGGACAAAGCCGCATTCCGAGCCAAGCCGGACGTCGTCTCTATTGCCTTGGTGACACAATCAGCTATACTGGTGAGTAGCATGCACTGGGGTGAATCTTTTCTATCGTTTTTATGTTGACTAATGTGATTGCTGTTGTTCTTGTTAGGCGGCAAGCAGGATAGCAGAGATCGGCCGTCGTCACTACGATGCCATGGAAAGACTCGGCATGATCGAAGGCCAACTCAAAGATGAAAGAAACAAGGCTGCAGCCGCAATGGCCGATTTGATGGTGGTGACGGCAAAAGCAGAGGCCGAAGCCAAGAGGGCAGAAGAAGAGTGAGCAAAGGCTACTGCCGAAGAGGAGAAAGCAAGGCATGCTAAGGAGAAGGCTACCTATATGGACGGCAAGTTGAAGTTGGTCAAAGCAAAGAATGACAAACTAATGGCCGAGTTGAAAGAGGCAAAGAAGGCCCAAGAGCGTGCGGAGGTGGATATAACCAAGGTGTTTGATGCCGGCAAGCTTCAAGCCAAATAATTATATGCAGATGAAGCATTAAAGTTTGAAAACCGAGGCTTCAAGCATGGCTAGCTCAAAGCTTTCTGCCGATTCCATATGAGCAACTAGAGGTTGAACCTCTGGAATTAAACCCAGAGGACTTTGAAGATGTTTGATGATAGTTAGTTTATTTTTGTTGTTTATGTGTAGCTATTTTAGTATTAGTATAATATTAGTAATGTTTTGTATTAGGGCGGTTTTCATTGATAAAATGATACTTTGTTAGTATACAATTTATGAATGAAAAATGACTATTCTGAGAAGTGATGTGTGTATAAAAATGAAATTATAGTAATGGTTTGCATGTTGCATTTTCATATGTGTGTTTGTATGCCTAGTGTTAGATAAGCAGTCCAAAGCACCAAACTATGCTTGAAGCAAAAAACGTGCTGCGAAGAATGGTCAAGTGGGGCAGTGGAGTAATTCGGCCACATATGGATGAGCCGAATAGATGAGAATATCTGCCCTTGCCCTATTTGAGCATAAAACCGTCGTCGATTACACAACATAGCCTCCATGGTCAAGTGGGGCAGTGGAGTAATTCGGCCACATATGGATGAGCCGAATAGATCAGAATATCTGTCCTTCCCCCATTTAAGCATAAAACCGCCATCGATTACACAACATAGCCTCCATGATCAAGTGGGGCAGTGGAGTAATTCGGCCACATATGAATAAGCCGAATAGATGAGAGTATCTACCCTTGCCCCATCTGAGCATGAGACCGCCGCCGATTACACCTACTTGGCCGACTTGTCCACAACCTTTGATATTCTTCGGCAGTACATGATGAAACTTAACACCTTAGAGTGTGCGTTCAGCATTGGATCTGGCACATTCATTGGCTATATTGTGAACCATTATGGAATAGAGGCCAACCCGAAGCAAATTACAGCAATCCTGGAACTCAACTCACCTCAATCGACCAAAGAATTGCAGAAGTTAATGGGGATGGCCGCAGCTCTCAACAGATTCATCAGCCGTTCTTCAGATCGGTATCAACCATTTTTTCACACCCTTCGGCAAGGAAAGGCGTTTCATTGGACCCCCGACTACCAGTCTGCCCTCAACAAATTGAAAGCTTATCTCCGTTCGATACCACTTTTAACAACTCCATCGCTGGACAACTTACTTATCCTCTATCTTGCAGAATAAGATCGGGCGATCAGTGCCGTGTTGCTGAAAGAAGAGCTAGGTGAGCAAAGGCCTATTTTCTATGTTAACAAGGCAATGGTGAACGTCGAGACACGGTATCTACCGCTGGAGAAGTTGATTCTGGCCCTTATGGTGGCCGCTAGGAAATTAATTCACTATTTCCAAGCCCATAAAATAACTATGCTGACGGACCACCCTTTCCGAATAGTACTTCGCAGTGCAGAATCATTAGGGCGCGTTTTGAAATGGGCTTTAAAACTCAACCAGTATGACATCCAATTCTCTCTTAGGACAACTATCAAAGGTCAAGTTTTAGTTGATTTCGTTGCCGAGTTCACTGGCTATCATACCGACTTTGAACCGGCGCAGCCAGCCTTCTAACTCCAACAGGAATGGTGAATGTATGTTGGGGATATTTAGCAGATGTACTGCAATGGTTCATCTAACTAATGTGGTAGCGAGGCAGGAGTTGTGATTATGACCCCTAAGGGTGCGATAATCGAGCAAGCGGTAAAACTTGGTTTTGATGCATCAAATAACGAGGTCGAGTACAAGGCTTTGTTAGTCGACCTCCGTAGTACACTTCGCCTGGACGCCAAATGATTACAAGTCTTCTGCGATTCAAAGCTGGTCATCAATCAACTGAAAGAGAAGTATGCAGCTAAGAACGACCGAATGGCAACTTACATGAAGACATCAAATTCACTACTTATACAGCTCGACTATCATGAGTTGAATCAGATTACCCGTGACCAAAATACCCATGCAGATGCCCTCGTCTGCTTGGCTTCTGCCATCAATTCTGAAGTCAAACGAACCATTGAGATAGGATTCATCCCCGAGCCGAGTATTAGCCAACCTGAATCCGCTAGTGTCAATGTCATTGATCCAAGGCCAAGTTAGATGGACCCTATCGCCGCATTTTTATCCTTAGAACGGTTGCCAACAAATAAGAAAGAGGCTCATAGACTACGAAACAAAGCCTTATGCTACTATTTGGATCCCCATGAATTGCTCTACAAAAAGTCTCTATTAGAGCCATATTTGGAATGTGTGCATTCAGACCTAATGGAGGATTTTTTAGCCAAGATACATTAGGGCAGTTACAGCGCCCATTCTGGAGGACGTTTATTGGCCTATCGAGCCGTAACCCAGGGGTGTTACTGGCCCACCATGCAAGCTGAAACAGAGAATTACGTAAAAAAGTGCGAACAATGCCAAAAATTCTCCCCCTTGACTAATTGGCCTACGGAAGAATTGAATACCATCACTAGCCCTTAGCCTTTTGCCCAATGGGGACTGGACATCATCGGACCACTCCCAAGAGCACTAGGGAGTAAACGGTTCTTGATTGTCGCAACGGATTACTTCACAAAGTGAGTCGAGACGGAACCATTGACAATATCCGAGACATAGACGTGAAACGCTTCGTATAAAGGAACATTAGAACACAATTCGGCATACCGCGAGCACTTATTTCCAACAACGGCACCCAATTCGACTGCGTGTCTATCGCGAATTGTGTAGCACATATGATATACGACCATACTTCTCCTCACCAGCTTATCTGCAAAACAACGGCCAAGCTGAGGCCACCAATAAAGTGATCCTGGATGGAATCAAAACGCACTTAGAAAAGGCCAAAGGGAAGTGGGTTGAAGAATTGCCTAGTGTACTGTGGGCTTATCACACCACGCCAAGGCGACCTACCAGTGAAATACCATTCGCCTTGTGCTTTGATACAGAAGCCATTATTCCTCTTGAAATCGGCCTGCCTACTTTAAGATCCAAGGCCTTTGACACAGGGCAAAATGATATGATGTTAGCCTTAGACCTCAATTTGATTGAAGAGCGTCGTGATAGAGCTCTTGTGCATATTGCACGATACCAGCAACATCTGGCCAAATCGTACAATCAGTGCGTACAGCAACGCCGTTACACCCCAAGGGAATTGGTTCTCAAGAAGGTGCTTCCTACCACAAAAAATTCGACAGATGGCAAACTAGGCTCCAACTGGAACGATCCTTACCAAGTTGACTCAATTACTGGGACAAGAGCATATCGGCTCTCGGACATGGCCAGTAAGAAGCTTCCCCGACAATGGAATGCGACTCACTTGCGTAAATTTTACCATTAAATGTCATGGAAACCAGCTTTTTATTATGATGTAATGATTCAGTTTCCTTTCCACAAATGTATCTTCACAGTTCATCAATGAATATTCATGGCTCATATCTATTTGGTTCTTACTCTAATGATTGACCGAATATGCTTCCGAACTGGCCATCACAAAAGACTCCAAATTCAGAGCACCCTTTGTGCTTTGCATAATTGGCCATTACAAAAGACTCTGAATTCGGAGTGCCCCTCGTGCAAGCCACAATCAGCCGAATAAGCTTCCGAATTCAGAGCACCCTTTGTGCTTAGCACAATTGGCCATTACAAAAGACTTTGAATTCGGAACACCCCTAATGCAAGCCACGATCGGCCGAATAAGCCTCCGAATTCGGAGTGCCCTTTGTGCTTGGCACAATTGGCCATTACAAATGACTCCGAATTCGGAGTGCCCCTCGTACAAGCCACGATCGGCTGAATAAGCCTCCGAATTCGGAGCGCCCTTTGTGCTTGGCACAATTAGCCATTACAAAATACTCAGAATTCTGAGCGCCCTTCGTGCAAGCCATGATCGGCCGAATAAGCCTTCGAATTCATAACAACCTGTGCTTGGTGCAATTGGTCGTTACTCCGAACTCTGAGCCAAGTTGAATGCACAGTTGGCAATCCGTAACTGACGAAATGCCATATCATGACTAGGATTAGACTTTTCTGAATTAAGTATAAAATTCATACAAGTGACGTCATATTGTCGAAAGAAACTAACACAATAGGCATTAAAGTAACATGAGTTTTATTACAACAAACAATAACATTTGTTACAATGCTAAATTACTGCAGTGTAAAAGGTAGTCGCGGCCTCCCTTTCATTTGCCTCTTCTTTTTCGTCAGTCTTCTCGGCATCATAGGCTTTGAATGGAAATTTATAACTTTGGTACAGAGGCGACGCCGAGTCAATACTCGCGGCCTGAAGAGCCTTAAGCCATCCGTGTTTGAAACTATAGTTCTTGCAACGACAAACATCATCGGCCAGCTTCTTCCTTGGCCTTCTCGATGCCGACTTTTTGCTCGTCAAAGAAGCCTTCCTCATATGCATGGAATCGTATGGCCTCTTTTGCAAACACGACGGTCGTGTCCCGATCGACTGTAGCATGGTCTATCAGCCACTGGTTTACTCTATTGGTGACGGTTATATTCACCGACCCTGCAGGCAACTTCTCGGTAGCTCTGGCTCTGCGCATTTCGCTCTCCACCTTCTCGGCACAGCGTTCCAAATCTCGAATTCACCCATCCTTTTGAGCAATTTGTTTTTGACCGGCCCGCAGCCGCATACCAATCTCATATGCACAATAAAATGCCTTGATTGACCCATGGACACTATCTCTAAACACTTCATAGTCGCCCGCCCGATCATAGATTGTTGTACTTCGAGTGGAAATATTTGCCGAGTAAAGTCCACCGCCACATTAGGATCGTGAATGATCAAGTCTGCTTCAGTCATGGACTTATTACCAATCAAGAAAGCAAAGCTTAGAGGGCATGGCGATCTGCTCGGCTCTTGTCGTACGGACGCCTGTGCACTTGCTACCCTGGCGTTGCCTTTTTGCTACACCCCGCCTCTGGGGCGATTTCTCCACCTCACTCCTCCTTGGAGACCTGCTTCGTCGATGGGGTGAACGTCGTCTCCCCCGGTCCTCCGACACTACAATACTCTCTCAGGAAGCTGCTCCATGATTCATTTCCACGTCTAGCTCTGCCAAACTTTTTCCCTCGCCTTTACTGTTGAAAAATAATCTGCTAGACATATGTTCACATTGATAACTGCGCAGATGTTTTCGCCTCTTCCACTTGACTCACTGCTCATTGTGGCTGGATATCCCTTTTGTGGGCTACGCAAGGGTTATTTAATGATGCCCTCTTCATTAATTACAAAATGCACCACTAACAATGCGCCTGCGGTCACCGCCGCCGTCACCGCTGCCTGTAATCGGTGGTGGTCTCATGCTCAAATAGGGTAAGGGCAGATACTCTCATCTATTCTGTTCATCCATATATGGCCGAATTACTCTACTGCTCCACTTGACCATGAAGGCTATGTTGTGTAATCGGCGGCAGTCTCATGCTCAAATGGGGCAAGGGCAAATACTCTCATCTATTCGGCTCATCCATATATGGTCGAATTACTCTACTGCTCCACTTGACTATGAAGGCTATGTTGTGTAATCAGTGGCGGTCTCATACTCAAATTAGGCAAGGGCAGATACTCTCATCTATTCGACTTATCCATATGTGGCCGAATTACTCCACTGCCCCACTTGACTATGAAGACTATGTTTTTTAATCGGCAGCGGTCTCATGCTCAAATGGGGCAAGGGCAGATACTCTCATCTATTCGGTTCATCCATATGTGGCCGAATTACTCCACTGCCCCACTTGACCATGGAGGCTATGTTGTGTAATCGGCGGCAGTCTCATGCTAAAATGGGCAAGGGCAGATATTCTCATCTATTCAGCTCATCCATATGTGGCCAAATTACTCCACTACCCCACTTGACCATTCGCCGCATCGCCTTTTTTGCTTTAAGCATAGTTTGGTGCTTTGGACTGCTTATCTAACACTAGGCATAGAAACACACTTTGCGGCGTTAAGTTTCATCTTGTACTTTCGGAAAATATCAAAGGTTGTGGACAAGTCGGCCAAGTAGGTATGCTTTTCTTTGGACTTTACCACTATGTCGTCGATATACACTTCTATGGTATGGCCGAGTTGCTCTTTAAACATTGTAGTGACGAGCCTCTAGTAAGTTGCCCCAGCATTCTTCAGGCCAAAGGGCATGACTTTATAACAATAAGTGCCCCTTGGGGTGAGGAATGCCATTTTTTCTTGGTCTTCAGGATGCATGGCGATTTGGTGATAACCCCTGTACGTGTCCAAGAAGCTCATACGTTGATAATGGACAATTGCATCGACTAGTTGGTCGATTCTAGGGAAATCCACGCAGATATGCCTAAATGCGAACAATTCTTGGGACATGCCTTATTGAGGTCCGTGAAATCCACGCAGATACGCTAGGATTCATTTTCTTCTTAACAACAACTGTGTTAGATAGCCAGGTAGGGTAATTCACTTTGCGGATTGCGCCGGCCTCCAAAAGTTTGTCAACTTCGGCAACAACGGCCGAAGTGTGCTCGGTTGCAGATCAGTAACTCTTCTAGACGACAGGCTTAGCCTTTGGATCAACATTCAAAGGGCGTTGTGCCACGCTGGGGTCCACGCCCGGCATCTCGTAAGGCGTCTAGGAGAATACATCAATATTGCCAAGGAGGAATGAAATCAACTCTTGGCGATCATTGGCGTTGAGACGTGTGCCGATTAGGAAGAACTTATCCAGTTCATTTGCAAGTCCAATCCGATCAAGATCCTCGGTCACCTTATCGATGGGAGGTTTGCTAACGTCCTCGAGGCTTTCCCGGTCCGGAATTTCGATGGAATTTACTTCTATTTCCCTTGGCTTTTTGACTGAAGCAGTAAGGTAGCACTCATTTGTCGACTTCTGAAAGCCAAGAATCTGCTCAATGCTGTGTTGTGTTGGGAAGCAAAGTAGCTGATGGCAAGTACTTGGTATGGCCTACATTGTGTCCAATCAAGTTCTCCCCATGATCAAGTTGTATGGTGATAGAAGCTTTACGACAAGAAACTCCACGTCGAGTGTCCTAGTGCCTGCACGCACCGCAACCCTGACCTTACCCAAAGGGTATTCAGAATTCGCATTGAAGCCGAACAAGGGTTATTCTGCCGGCAGTAGGTCTGATTCTGTGAAGCCGAGTTTAAGAAACATCTTATAATACATTATCTCTGATGTGCTCCCCTGATCAATCAGAATGCATTCAATAACAAATTTGTTTACGCGTAACTCAATGATGAGAGGGTCGTTATAGGAAATGATCAACCCCTCGAGATCTGCGTCGTCGAAGCTAATCTTTCCGGTCGGATGAGGCCATTTGGCTGGTGTGAACGGCTTGGATGGGCATGGATGAGACTGCTAAAACTGAATCGCATGGACGCTGTTTGGCAATGGAAGACTATATATCATATAAATTACACCCAGTGGTGGTGACTCCGAGCACAAAGCTATTGTATTGGGTGTGTTGACCTTACATGGGAGGTATTGAACCATTCGGTCATCATGTACCAACTCTTCAAGATGATCCTTCAAGGCATAGCAGCTGTCGGTGTCATGCTCAAGGTCCTTGTAGTAGTCACACTGTCGATCCCTTCGTCTTTCGTCGAGAGGCCCAATCATCTTGGTCGGCCACTTAAAGAAGGGTATGTACTGAACTTTGGGGAGTATCTTGCTGATCGGCTCGGTCAACTCTGTATATTTCTTGTTAAACGGCCTGGGCCGCCTATTCTCCACCTGATATTGCTCGCTTGATCGACATGAATGCTAGTCCCTCGATCAGCGTGGGTCTCGGCAACTTTCTTGTTTTGGCCTGCTTCGTGGCTCGGGGCTCCTTTGTGGCGGAGCTATACTTATCGACTATACCAGGGTAAGTGTTGCCGTTTCCATGACCTTCTAACCTGTTTTGACGCAGAGGGCATCATCTTTCACTTTGCAATACTCATCAACCTTCTTTATTAAGGCCCACATAGTTTTAGGAGGTCGCCTTGTCAATATGCTCCGAAGCAGACTGTCAGGGTGTAGGCCCATTTTGAAGGCAGTGACGGCCATGGAATCACTGTAGGCATCGTCAACCAGGTTGAAGCATTCCCAATAATGTGCCAAATACTCACAGAGGGTTTCTTCTGGCTTGATTTGCATCGCCTAGAGTGAGTAAGCTTGTTTAGGTTGAACCTCATTGGCGATAAATCTTGCTTAAAAGGATTTTTGAAGCTGATGAAAACTTTTAACCGAGGCCGGTTCGAGTTTATAATACCGCTAGATTGCCAACGGACCTAGGCTACTCGGAAACTTGCGACACATAAACGCCTCATCGTCAATGTGTACGTCATTGCCTGCTTGTAATGGCGAATGTGATCCGTAGGATTTGATTTACCGTCGTACAATGTAAACGTCGGTGCCTTGAATTTTTTAGACAGGGCAGCCCTTGCAATTCGTCGTGTAAAAGGATTATATCTATCTTCTCCGTCTGAACCGTCACATTTTTCTTATCTGTGTCACACATATGGACTCCCCTCAGATGAGCTAGAAGCACTAACACACCTCTTTTTTAGGGTTCTTGAGTTGACGAGTCGAAGGCGGTGCTACTATCGTGTCTCCGGTGTCGACGTCGTGGATTATCCTTCTTCTGTTCTGGCGACCAACCCCGCTCGTGATGCGGTGTGGTTTGCTGAGATTTGGCTAACTCCAGTGTCACAACCCCATTCCGCCCCTAGTAGAATGGTGCCGTTATGGCCAGTAATTTGAGATTACCATAGGCCAACTTGCAAAGATTCACACACAATCAGAGTATACATATGGGGCCCACATGTGCGGAAGCAATAAATTTAAATCTAATTAATCCATAAGAGCTGTGCATAAATCGAATGAAATGACATACATCTTAATATAGTTTACAACTTGGATACAATAAAATAAAGTACAAAATACATCTTGATCAAAAGGCTTCTCAAGCCGACATATACAAAAGAAATAACTATATGCCAAAAAGCATAATCTTCAAGATGCTACAAAACATAAATCCAAAACATCTTGCAAACAATCATCTAGGCGTCGCCGCATTCTTGCTCATCATCTACATATATATAAGAGAAGCTGAGCTTGGATACTCAGTGAATGATACCAGTAATAAAAGTTTTGCATGAATGATATTCAATATCTCTTTTCTAAACAATACATAGCATAACTTATACAAAATCAAGGGATGAACCAAGTCCATCTATCAAGTCTTTCAAATATTCAAGGGATGCTTACTAGCATCAATAATACAAGGGATGACATAATCAAAGGTGCTACAAAAGTTTAGAGTCTCCTAGCACGTACGGACTTGTGCTACAAATGCTTATAGTCCCTTAGCACGTACGGACTTGTGTTACAAATGCTTATAGTCCCTTAGCACGTATGGACTTGTGCTACAAATGCTTATAGTCCCTTAGCACGTACGGACTTGAGCTACAAATGCTTATAGTCCCTTACCACATACGGACTTTCCAAGAATGTCATCAAAACAAGATAATACTTGATACAAAATTAGGGATAATCATTCATGCTTAATCAAATACTTTTCCAAAATGAAGCAAGGCTTTATCAAAACTTTATAACATAACTTTATTAAAAATACCACTCACTTAGTTCTTCAAACGTCGAGGTCAAAGCAAGAGTCCAAGTCCTACAAACACATGGCAAAGTCTATTGAATGCACTCTCAAACAAGCTTTATATGAATGCAAATGATCTCGGTATTCTTTCAAAACTAAGTCGGACCAAAACAAAACATTGTTTCTCATCTCGAGAAAACATAATGGGTACCAACCAGGTCTTGGCCGACGTCCCACACCTCCTTGCCGAGATGTGGTCCCGATGGCCACATTCAAGAAAATAAAGTCGGGAAAATCTGGGTTTCCCTCTGCTGAAGAACATGAAGACCATGAACATGAAGAACATGAAAAACATGAATGCTCAATCACAACTTGTTATTACGAAATCTGGAATTTCATGAGATGAGTTCGAAAACATGAACCTGGAGATCACAATTTTGAATGCTCAATCACAATTTTGAAGATCTTATGAAGACAAACACAAAAATATGAATCTTGATGCAAGCTTTCGGATCAAACAAGGCTTTTATTCAAGAACACATGAATATCACTTTCTCTTTCTAAAACCAAACTTTAAATCAATGCATGGCTTACAAATCGTGCTTGATCATGCAATGCAGCTAGATGAACAATAAGAACAACAAGAGTAGATCAAGATTCTAACCTCAAGAATCTAACGGCTCAAGGTGTGAAGATCAAGCTTGGAAATCTATTCCCTCTCTAAGAACTCCTCCTTCTTCTTCCTAGAGCCTCTCTCTCTAAAAGACAAGGATATGATACAAAATGATGTGTTTCTCAACAGCTCACTGACTTAACCCTCTGCTGGGACATGTGGCATCGGCTGGTTGACTTTTCTCAAAAAGGTGACTGAGTGAAAAGAAAAGACTATGACAAAGTGTGTTCAACAAGCAAGATGGCATAGGCACTCCGGCAGGTAATGATCTCGGCTAAGGACAAAGCTTCGGCAAGTAAGGTCTCAATGATCTCGGCTAGGAAGGACAACACTTGACTCAACTGTGCCACACCTCGACCTAGATGTGCCACACCTCGGTTTAGGTCATACCAATCCAGGAACAAGATCACTAGGTGTAAGGGTAACATCTCGGCCAATATGCCAAGGTGCGAGTGGAGGTTAACCAAAAGATTCTAAGATAGTCCTAGGTATAAGAGATTCAAAGGTGCGACCCAGGCTTAGGATGACCTCGGCTAAACTCACACCAAGCAAGGAACAAAGCATGCAGTAACACTTAAGCAAAACAAAGACAATATTTGAAATGCAAACTTAACAAGACAAAATCATATAAATGCATGAGAACATGACTAAGATGAAGTGAGGGTTGTTACATCCAGAGCCAGCTCTTTACATAATCGCTTGTTGTCAGCCACCATCTCTTCCAATCGTTGTTCATTTCGTTTTGCCTGGTCCATTATCGTTTGCATGGTTTCCTCCATCGAGGTTGAAGGTGAAAACTGAGTTACTAGGTCGAAGTTCAAAGCTCTTCGTGAGGTGATGTTCTTCGGACAAAGCATGGTTCTTGGTGTAACATCATCAGCAACCAATGGAGGGTCATCTGTTACATCTGTCATTAACGTGCTCAAGTATTCCCATAGACGGCGCCAATTGTGGTGTAATGGGTTTAGGAATACTCTCTCGTCCTCTCCTCCTCTTCCTCTCCTTTCTTTTATATTGTTTCTCCAGGGACCCTCTAAGGGCCCATTGCCTCCTCCTGGGCTTTGACCTCATTCATGGTCCTTCTATACAGCCTATAGGGTATTCGGCTCTGACGGCCCTTTAACTCAGTTTTACTCAGCTACAGCCCTCCACTGGACCTGGCATGAGCCGACTTATCTGCGACCATGGATCTGGTATGGACCGCCGACTCGTACTCAGCCAGTTTATGACTTGGTTTCATTTATTTAGCCACCACACCAACCAAATAAACTTGTGGTTAGAATGTGACTTAATAAATAAGTCTTTAAAACTTTACTAATTAAACACCACTAGCATGGTACTACAAAGATAAATGGAAGAGTACCTTTTTTATCTCCAAATTTAAATCATACCTAGCCAAGATTGAACCCAATCCAGAATACGAAGCATACAAGAAAATACCTATTAAACCAATCATAAGAATACCAATTGCAGTACCTATTAGTAATGCAAATTAGTATTAGTACCTATTAGCATCACCACACTTAACAGAAAACAGAAAATAATACGAGTAATTAATGAGGTAAATGGAAAGTGAGTCCTTACTTCATGTCATGCGAAATGTGTCATACTATCTCGACCAATCTTTCAGAATGAGACTTCTATTCAATAGAATTTGCGAGTGTGAAAAGAGGGTTAAGGATCTCAACACAAAAACTGCTTACCTGTGCCAACAAAAAAAAATTAAAAATTGAAAGAAAGAAAGAAAATTCTAATGTCCAAAAAAGAAAAATCCTATAAAAAATTTCAAAATTATTGCACTTCCTTTTAGAGCAATTCCAATCATACTTTTTATTTTTTAGTAGCTAAAATATTAAAAAAAAAAAAAGTAATTTTTTATTTTGCCTAATTCCTCTTTTATCTTTATACACTAATGTTTAGTTTACCTATTCATAGACACAAATTGTTTAAAGAGCCATCAAAGACTCTTCAAACCTAACTAGCACTAAAGAATTTTGTTAAAAAAACTATGGTAATAGTTAGACTATTGAAGTGATTAAAATATGACAATACTAGCTATTATAGCTAACAAGCCTCATTAAAGAGTCCCTTGGATTAGAAAGGGAAAAAAGAATGATTAATACTATATGCACTAATTAGTACACTAACTAGCGTATCAATTGATGATGTGACATAATTTAAAATACTTTTGGTATTTGTAATTTGTATAATGAGTAGGATCAATAATAATGTTATAACTAATGTAGTTAATACATGCAAGTGTTTTAATCAAAAGTTAAAAAGTTACTAAAAAAAACCAAAAAGTCTAACTTATACCAAAAATTCAAAATTTTTATTTTCTCTCTATTTTTTGCCCATCTTTTTGTAAAAAATTAAAAAGTCATTCTAAACATACTAATTTTTTTACCTCATATTTCAGCCAAAAAGTTAAAAAAATTACTAAAATAATTTAATCCCAAACAAACCTAATTAGTGAATATAGAACCACTCAAAAAGAATTGGAATTACAAAAAGTAATTGACAAATGAAAAGTTTCATCATCGGTTTTGGAACAATTTCTGGAAGCTTTGAAATGATTTAATAAGTTCAATTTGTAAGACTTGGGAATTATACAAAACACAAACACGTCTTAAAAAAAATGATTCATGGCAAAGGAGATCTCAATTGCATTGAATATTGGGTTTGTCGAGTTACAGATGCAACAGATTGATTATGCAAACATATTTCATGTTTGAAAACCCATTAAAAAAGCTAGGGCATTTGGATTGAAGTAGCTGAATAACAATCTCATTACCGTCTGGAATCTCGATTAAAGGTTTCCTGCTTGAAATCTCATGCTCCACAATACTCGCTTCATCCCCATATCTCTGCCTCTCTCTCTCTCTCTCTCTCTCTCTCTGTAGATTTTTTAATTGGCTGTGTTCAGAGACGTCTCAATTGAGTTGGAAACCACAAATTCAGGAATTCATTCCTGAAAAGTGAAAAACAGGATTTAGGGATTTGGTGAGCAAATGTAATCACACCCCATTTATGTTTTGTTTTCCATTGGTCAGAAATTAAAATTACTAATTCATACAAATAAGAAAGTGAGGAATTACATCATTTTTTTTATCACATACAAAATTCTAATCAATTGTTTTTTTCCATTTTTCAATTGAAATGTAACAGAATTGAGGAGAGAAAATAAATTAATTGTTAATTTAATTTCACTTTTATTCCTTAAATTATCACAAACTTTTCTATGCGTAAATAAATTATACTTTTAATTTTTGTTAAAAACAATGTTCAATTAATACATATTAATGTGTATTTTAGAGGAGAAAGATTGAATATACACTAAACATTTTGGTCTGTATTATTTCAAATTAAATAATTTGATTCCTATGATTTAAGTTTAGTTTTAATTTGGACATGTCGGTCAAGTTAGAGGTTAAAATTAACTAATTTTGAATACTTATCAATCTCTCAAGATGTACCATGTACACATAAAAAAAAAACATTAATAGAAATTTGGACAGAAGGATTGAATAGAAACTATACTTGAAATGTAAGGATTAAATTATTTAAATTAAAATAATAGAGACCAAAATAAAATTTAAGTTAATTTATTCCTTCACTATTAATTTCGTTTATTCAATTCTTACAGTTTTTAATTTCTATCCATGTGGTTCAATTGGAGAACATTGTAATTTGATTGACAAAAATATAATTTTATAATTTGAACAACTTAAATCATACAAATAAACACCAAATAAATTGGTTATGGGGTATAATTCGTTCAAAATAATAAGAATAATGAGTATTTTGATGCATCTTGCGACCCATTGAATAGGGCATAAGTATTAGGGGTGTTCATGGGTCAATTTTGTTTAGTTTGGCACTAAATTTGGAATCAACCCAATCATAATTGGTTTCAAATTTTTGGACCCAAAACCAATCCAATCATACACTAGAACCAACCCAACTTAACCCAACCCAACGTAACTCGGGTTAATTCCACGGTTCCACTATATTAAAAACAAGCTAATTAATCAATAATAAATAAGTAAAATAAACAAATCTTCAACAATTAAACATAACATAAACAAAAAGCAAAATATTGTTGAATGCAAGTCAATACAAATTAAATCCAACTCAAGCTTAAATATAATCAATATAAATTAAATCTATTAATACAACTAATACAAATTAAATTAGCTACGAAATCTGACTAAAGCTTCTAGTACTTCTTTCGTTTACTAATAATTCTTGTATATGAAAAATTATTAAGTGTAATCAAGTATATTGTAATAGAACAATAAGATAAAAACATCTCAATATAAATAAAATTTTAAAATATATAGTATATAAATAGATTCGGTTCTCGGATTGATTCTGTTTAAGCAAGACCTAAACCGAGAATCAACATTTGATAATTCGAAAATTCAAAGCCAAATTAATGCACCTAAAAACCAAACCAAACCAACTCAAAGAAGTCAGGCCGGTTCGGTTCGATTCGATTCTTCAATTCACTAGCTAATTTGAACACCGTTAATAAGTACCCATTTAAATGAGTAGCACCTTCACCACTACTACCACTACCATACCATTTCCACTACCTCCACCATTCCGCTGCTACCACCACTACCACTACCACTACCACATCTTCCTTATAAAGCAACGGATTGTTCAAATTAATTTATCAAACTCATATCTAATTTAATCCAATCCATTTATTAAATGAGTGGATTTGAATTTGAATTGGGTTATTTTAATGTATAACCCGTTTTGATCCATCTAAACCAACTGTATAAGATTAAGAATAGTGTAACAGAAACAATTGCGAAATGCTCAAAAGAAGAGAATTCTAATGATCAAAAAGGGTTAGTCCCAAAGCTTTACAATGCTATTTATAAAGATAAAGGACTGCTAATATGATTGGGGAAAATAAAAAAAATACCAAAAACGACAAATTTTGAATACTAAAAACTTAAATGAACATGTCCAAACAAATGACAATAAAAATGAAAATTCCTAAACAAAGATCTAAATTGGCAATTGAACATGCATTCTGCAGCAAATTGGACAACAATGGGCTGAACCGTTATCAATCAGTTTGCCATTCGTCGATCCAACTGCTCCAAATACCTCGAAACTACTTTGGTCTACATCAACTCTCCATTACAAAGCAGCGACGTTGCAGCCTCTCTCATCATTATTTCTAACAAACTGTCAGACAACATCAATACTATGTAGAAATTTACCAATGTACGTGTCATAGAAATTCAAACACAAAGATATTGAAACTATGTTCTAGCATATCCAAGGAATAGAGATTTCAAATTCAACAACTACAATTGAGTATTAATTCAATGCTAGACATGATGTGAGCAGACAACTTCAGCGGACAAAGGAAATGACATGACAAATTCAGCAGATGCTTCATTACCCACACTAAGTGTACCCATACCTATAGTATCAAGATGCATCTCTGGCAACAAGGCATCTCCATCCAAGTATCGCATCACTTGCCTCATGCTAGGCCTTGCCGCTGCATAGGAGTGTGAGCAAAGCAGACCTAGATTCAAAATCAACTTCATTTCATCTTCCGAAAACTCACCTACCAATCTAGGATCACACGTGGAAAGAATAGTTCCTCGTTTCCAGTTCTCAAAAACCCAATCAACCAAAACCATATCTTCAGGCAACCCTTGTGGCTCTATAGGCCTCCTTCCACACGCCACTTCGAGCATGAATACACCAAAAGCAAACACATCAGTGCTTGTAGTTGCCTTGCCTGTTCTAGAAAGCTCAGGTGCAAGATAGCCAAAAGTGCCCACCACATGGGTAGTTTCTACGTTTGCTCCACGATCATACAATCTAGCAAGCCCAAAATCTCCTAGCCGTCCATTTAGATCAGCATCTAGTAAAACATTACTAGCCTTCACATCTCTATGAAGAACAACTTGCTCACATTCTTCATGCAAATACTGAAGGGCCGATGCTATTCCTCTAAGGATTTGAAAACGTTGGGTCCAATTGAGGGTTGGTTTTTCATTGCTAAATATGAACTTGTCAAGGCTTCCATTGGGCATATAATCATAGACCAACAGAAGCTCTCCCCTTCGCCTGCAATAACCAAGGAGCTGGACCAAATTCCTATGTCTTAGTCTTCCCATGCTAGAAATTTCGGCCACAAACTCGTTTACCCCTTGTTTTGAATCATGAGAGATTTTTTTGACTGCAACTTGTTCCTTGGAAGAGGGAAGTACTCCTCTATAAACATTTCCAAAACCTCCTGCTCCAAGAAACTCTTGGTCTTTGAAACCTTTGGTAGCTTTGTAGAGGTCCTTATAGGAAAATCTTTGAGGGCCATACTCCCGTTCCCAATCTTCAAATAATTCTTCATATTTTTTCCTCCTCACCAGGTAAATCGTCCCAACTATTGTGACGATCAACACAATGGATACCACTATCAATAAAACTATAATTTCTAGACTTTGTTTCTGTCTTGGTATTCTTTGTAGGGGAATTGAAGGAAGCTTTGAAAGGTCTAGGCTCTGTGCTTGCCCACTTTTGTTGAAGCTCCACCCAAGTATATAGTGGTTACCTGGAACTGCTCCAGTAGCAGAAGAGAAACCAACATACATAGAATTCAAGAAAATTGTAGAAAGATTTATGTGTGTTGACAGGAGAGATTGATATGGTTTTGGGCTTCTAATAGGAGCTAGTGTTACGTTGAGTAGATTCTCCACTCCATCATAGTCTATCCAAACCTGCATTGAATTTCCACTTATGAGCTCCAAGCTCTTGTTTATTCCTTCACTATTAGAATAATATGTTGCAGGAGCCGATACAATTGATTTTAAGCTGTTAACATCAATTCCAACATGGTTGTCATTTATATCATTGAATTCAGGGCTCCTAATAGTATCAAGCTCAACTGCCAACAGATGGTTTGAAGTGAGGCCATTGTTAGACAAATTGAGGAGTCCCAAATATTGGGCTACTTCAGCTTGGGTGAAGTTCAAAGATGGTGAGATCGTAAAGGCAATTCCATGACCACTAAGATTAGGAATTATAGGAACCATGGAAAAGATAAAATTTGTGGAAAATGAAAGAGTTTGGGGTAGACCTGATGAAGATGCATTGAATATTATGGGAAGTCGGTAGAAAGCATGGCCAATTTCTTGCTTTGAACTGTTGGTCAGCTGCAATAGACCACTGGGATGGATTTGTGCAACCCCATCAAGGTAAAGATTGGGTCCATGGAAGCCATTGTAGATGAACTGGTTTTCATCTTCAGCTAAGGCCAGAATTTTAAAGTATACATGGAAAAGTATAAGAAAACGAACTAATATTGGAGTGGTAGTCATTTAAAAAAGTAGGAAAACTTCTTCCTTGTGAAGATGGATGGGTTAGTTTTGCTTGTTTTGTTTATGATTTTCTATGGTGACACATCTTCTAGATTTATATTTCTGGGCTGAAATGTCAGGATCTCCTCCTGGCAAGGGTAATGGGGAATCAACAATCCTCACATTGAGGGCAGCAAGTCAATCAAGAAACCACAGATTGTGACTCGGATGACAATAGCTCCACTTTTCAATAACAATTCCCGTGTCATTCCCATCATTATTATCACTTAGATTGTGTTTGGATCATAAATTTAGGTAGGAATTTGAAAAGAGAAAGGAAAAAGATAAGTTAAATGTGAATTAAATATAACTACATTTCACCCACTTTTTTCCTTTTCCTTTTAAAATACCTACCCAAATCCATGATCCAAACACAACCTTAAGGAAAAACTAAAATTAATACAATTAATGAAGTAATGGAAAGTAAGTCCTTACTTCAAGTTTTGCAGCATGTGCCACATTGTGTCAACCAATCTTTTCACACTTCTATTCAATAAAACTGGCAAGTGTGAAATAAGGATTAAGGATCTCCAAAACTGTTTACCTGTGTTGACAAAAAGGAAAAAGAAATAGAAAACGAAAGAAAAAATCACTCCATTAGCAGTGTGACACCATCACTGAGAACGATATGCGTTGAAAAGAAAAACCTGTAAGAAGAGTTCAGAATTATTGTACTTCAATTATGCCTATATGATGATGTAGAAGTCACATGTTCACAAGGACCTAACAAGGAAAATGTTACATCAACTCAAGTCATTTAAGCAACATATTTGATCAATCTTTTTCTTTTTATTTTTTTGGGGAAGTAATCTACAACAAACAATCCAAAATATACACAATTACCATTGGGTAAATAAATAAATTACATTATTGAACCTTATAATTTTAGTGAGATTTCACTTTGATCTCTATAATTTCACTTTCATTTTCATTTAAATGTAATCCCTCTGTCAAAATCAATAGTATTTTACTTTGAAAAAAACACCTGTGAAACTAAACCCCTCCATCAAAATCAATAGTACTTTACTTTGAAAAAAACACCTGTGAAACTAAACCCCTCCATCAAAATCAATAGTATTTTACTTTGGAAAAAACACCTGTGAAACTAAACAAACAAAGTGGAATTCGGGTGAAACTATAAGCAATACTGGTGTAACTTATTCATTTTTCTTTGTTAAACATAAATTGCAAAAATACTCATGCGAGTTGCACATGACATTTTTCCATTCAAACTGCCCCAGAGTAGATAATGGGGTTGCCCACTGGATAGCCTGTGCCTGTCTAGATGAGGTTTTGCCTTTGGACTAGGTGTCTTGTCCTCCATCGGCACTTGTAGAGTGACTTGTGATTTAATGATATTGGATTGGTTTCTTCGATCCAAAAAAAAAAAAAAAACTGCTAACAAACTTGATGACGCGATCGCATTGAAATGCAATTATAAATGACTGGTTTAAATTGATGAAATTAAAAATACTTAAGAGGAGCCAATTAGGTAATTTACTCGGTGCAAAATTCAGTAGGGTCAGAATGAAGCAAACAGATTTGAGGTTTGTAAAAAAACCATTCAAAAAATAGGACATTTTGATTGAAATAGCTGAATAATAACAATAAGGGCAAACTTCTACTCCTCTATAGTTTGGACCGGGTGCGGATTACCCTGACATTTAGATATCACCACATAACCCCTTGTGGTTACTAGAGTGAAGTGCACAGTTAACACCATTAACGACAAAAATAAAAAGACTATTTTGCCCTTGTATATATAACCCTTGTATCTATTTGCTTGATGAAATCCGAGTGCTCCCTTCTGCACAAAACACACAACAAAACCCTTTTTTAATTTCTCCCATTTCTCCACCTTAATTTCTCAAAAAATTTACCCTTGAAGATTGCCTAAATTCATGCTCTGTTTTTCGATTTTGGTTTGTAGTTTGAATTTTGAAGGGTATATATATGTATATATAAATCAATACAGATTTCGGTGATCCTATATTCCATAAATATATCTAAGATATATCACAGACTGTAAACATAGTATAATACATATACACATTCATAATTTATATATATATATATATGCTATAAACATAATGGATTCATCAAACACCATGAAATCAGATTCAAATCGATCAAACCAAACACAAATACATACAGTATACCCTTCGCAGCAACTAGCACAATCCAAGAAGGGTCATTCAATTTGGAGATGGACTGGATAATTTTTCGCTGAGAACTATTTACTGGTTCACTTGGAGAATTATTTGTTCCAACTTCAAAGTCCTTAAAACCAAATCAAAGGGTTACAGAAAATTTGGGAATGATAAAATCAGAGAAGACCCATCCATAAGGTCTAAAATGATAAATCAATCACGGAATCAGATTCATGAGAAGACCCATCCATGGAATCAGATTCATGGAATAATATTTACAAATCAATCAAACAAAACATAAATATATACTGTACAAATCAAACAACATTACAGCAAAGAAGCGGCCAAAAATCTTACAGTAACGAATCGATTAAGGCACGGAATTCGCTGGCAATGGTCAGAAATGTGAAAGGAAGTGGTGGCCATGGTCGATAAGGCGAGACGATGTAGCAGTGATTGTCGAGAAGGTTAACGATGGTCGGGTGGCGACGACGATGATCGGGAAGAGGAGAAGAGTCGACGACGGTGATCGGCGAGAGCGGAAGAGACATCAACAACGATGGTCGGAAGGAAGAACGTGACTGGTTCAGATATGCCATTTTTTTTGGATTGAGGAACAGTCGACGAAGATGAGGGTATAATCGTTATTTAACATTTTAATTCCATAATTACAGTGGTAAGATCATCTCCAATGCTTCACCAAAATTGATATCAAATTCAAATTTGACCAAAATTGATATCAAATTTAAATTTTGATGAAAAAGCTACTGTTCACTACTTTAACGATTGCACCAAATGAATATTAGGTTGAGATTTCATCAAACTTTTCATCAAACTGACGACAAAATACTGATTTCACCAAAACACTGTTGGTAACCGTTGGAGGGAGGACCCGGTCGACCAACCGATTGTCCGGCCGGTTGACGAACCGGTCATCTAAGAAAAGGTTCAAACAGTAAAAAAATAAAATAAAATAAAATAAAAACTTGCCTTGCTGGTCGACCAGCCGGTTGACTAACCGATCGACCACTAAAAGGTTCACAAAGTTCAGAAAAAAAAAATAATAAAATAAAATTTTGCCTTAAGCCGGTCGACCACCCGGTTGTCCCGGTTGCACAAATTTGATGAAAGTTCACCGTTGGAGCGAGTGATATCAGATTTGGTGAAATGAATCATTTTTTACTCAAATTTGATGAAAAAAGAAATGCACCGTTGGAGAAGGGTAAAGTTTACTGTAACAATAAACTATCCAAATCTCATACCGTCTCGAATCTCCAATTTAGGATTCGTTTGAAAAATAGGTTAGCTTTTTATTTTTAAATAAAGATTGGGACTCCTTTTCCCCCACTCCCTTTCTTTTTTGATTGGTTACTTTTTCTTTTTCTTTTTCTTTTTCTTTTTCTTTCTCTTTTTCTCCTTCAATCACCACCCGCCATGTGTATGTAGGAGTGGTGGGATGAAAGTTTGAGGGAATCTAAATCATTGTTGTTTATTTTGTTTAAATTTTTAAATTTGAGATTAAAATGTCTGATTCAAGAAATTTTTTTGACATTTTTAATTATTTTTTAAAAAATATATAATAATTATAAGTTAAATACGATATTTTATTTTATTAAATTAAAATTTTATTTTAATTTTTATAATTATTTTAATCAAAAAAAAAATCCCTAAATCTAATTTCTCAAACATAGGGTTAGAGGTTTCGTGCTTGAAATCTCGGGCCTGAGATGACTCGGTTCATCGCCCATATATATATATATATATATATCTCTCTCTCTCTCTCTCTCTCTCTCTCTCTCTCAATGCAAAGTGGTTGGTGATCAATCACATCACAAGTGCGATCTCATTCATAAATTTCTTGTAAAGAAAATGTTAAAGAGTTCTAAATTTAGAGTTTTAATTTGAGTTCTAGTGATGTGTCTAAGTAAAAAAAAATAAAATAAAGTAAGACATAAACATTACATCAAAATAAATTTTACCTTTCCATTAAAATTATTAAAACTCCTATATTAGAGCTCTAAAGCATTTTTGTTCTTGCAACTGTTTGAATATATCAGCACGTGCTTCTGAATTGGCTAGGTTGTCCCAATTGGAGTTGCCTTTTGAGTCGGAAACTTCAAAATCATTCATCCAGAAAAGTGACGAATGTGATCTCTACAAATATAAAAGAATTATTTACATGGAGGGTACTACATTATTAAAAAGTATCACGTTTTAAAATATAAAAGCATATAAATGAATTTTTTTAATTATTAAAAAATATTATTTTAATTCTCAAAATTATAAAAATGTATAAATAAATTCTCTAAACTCTAAAAATATACCAATTAAATCCTTAATGAAAAGAGTCAAAGTGAGATACATCAATAGTTTAATGGATCCATTTGTGTGTTTTTATAATTTAAGGATAAAACAAAAGGATACATTTCAATAGTTTAGAGAATTTATTTATATATTTGTATAATTTAAAAAATTAAAATGATATTTTTTAATAATTTAACAAGTTTTTATATAAATAATCAATATAAAATTGAAAGGAGAGGGCCCATTTCGAAAAGTTGGAGTTTTAATAAATAAATATATAAAAAAAAGTAACTAAAAAAATTATTTTATTTAACTTTTTGTATGTATTTTTATAAAAAGTTAACAAAATTATTTTAAAAAAATAATTCTTAAAATAACTTTAAATTACATCTTTTTTGCCGCAATTTTTATTTTGGTTGTTACTAATTTAGTTTAAAATAATATTAACTTTAGAGTCACTAATTTAGTTTAAAATAATTTGAGATGATCTAAATAAGTGTACTTTTTGTCTTTTTACGAAAAAAATGTGCAAAAAAATAGAGAGGTGATGTGATGAAAAAAAGATTAAAAGATGAATTATTTTATAGTAGCCAAACTTAGCCTAACTGGTGCACACACCCAAGGCTTTTGCTTCGTAGGGGCGGCGGGACATTGGGCTCAGGGGTCACGTGCCCTCCTGACTTTTGAATTTTTTTTTTTTTTTTTTTTTAAAGTGTGGTTTGCCTTGTGCCCCTCCTCCTAATACATAATTTAAAACCCACTAATCCATTGACATACACACACACCACACGTATTACGTACCACGTTTGTATATTTTATTTTATTTTATTATTATTATTATTATTATTTTTTTTTTTTAGAATCTCAATCCCAATCCCAATTAAATACTGACACAACTTTTTTTTAGGTGATTGCATACAACTCCAATTACAGCAAGGTTAAAACTCTAAAACCTTAAAAGTGCATGAAATTTTTTATTTTTTTTTATTTATTCACAGTACTTGTGAAGTATCTTCATATTTTCTTTGTCTTCTTTATCTCCCTTTGTTACTTTGCAATTTAACGACTCGCGATTCACCAAATTAGGATCACACCGCACAAATTTTGGACCGCACTACGATTTTGGTATCTTTTCTTCATTGTTTACAGGTAACTTTATTTTTATTTTATTTTTTTACTTTTAAATAAAAATTATGAGTATTAATTTATAATTATTTGTTAAGTTTTAATTTGTAAAATTTTTTTATTTGTTATTATTTATGTTAAAATAAGAGATTTTGATATGCTAAAATTATGAATCTTAATTGGTGGTGATTTATATTAAAATTAGGGATTTTGGTTTGTTGTTGTTTGTACTAAAATTAGGGATTTGATTTATGCTAAAATTAAAAATATTAATTTGCAGGAATTAATATTTAAATTAGGAATTTTGATTTCTTATAATTTGTGTTAAGATTAAAAATTTTGATTTGTTGTGATTTGTACTAATTTAAATTTTTTGATTTGTATTAAAATTGAAGATTTTGATTTGTGGGGTGTTTGAGATTTTGATTATGAATTTTTATTTTGATTTTTAGTTTTTCCGAACAGTCATGGAGAAATATTTCAAAAGAAAATCAAAGTTGGAATCATCTCTTTCTCAAGAAAAATATGATAATTATTCTTCTGCAAAACAAAGTCGCATAGAAATCAACTTAGTAGACCTTCCTGTAGATCCAGGACTATGGCCTCAGATTATGGACTATAATGCTAATGATCGAAACCGAATTTGTAGGGCATATCTACAAAAAGGTCATTGTCAACCTTGTGATCATAATTTTCCACAAGAGTCATTTGGACAAAAATTTTGGCGATTTAATCAGGCTTGGTTTAGTAAATTTCCTAATTGGTTGGAGTATAGCGTAGCGAAAGATGCAGCATTTTGTTTATGTTGTTATCTTTTCAAACCCGATATTAGAGATCAAGTTGGTTGTGATTCTTTTGTTGGTAAGGGTTTCCCAAATTGGAAGAAAAAAGAAAAAAGAAAAAATTCAGACTCATGTTGGCGGTCCCAATAGTGCTCATAATCAAGCTTCGAGTAAATGTCAAGACTTGTTAAACCAAAACCAACATATTGAAACGATTTTTTTCAAACAATCTGATCAAGCTCGAATTGAGTATCGAACCCGTGTGAATTCATCAGTTGATTGTGTTAAATTTCTTCTAAGACAAGGACTAGCGTTTCGTGGGCATGATGAATCTAAAAATTCAAGTTACCAAGGAAATTTTCTTGAACTTCTCAAGTTTCTTGCTGATCATAATGAAAATGTTAAAGTGGTTACATTGAGCAATGCTCTACAAAATCTCAAGTTGACATCTCCTGATATTCAAAAAGACATTGTAAATGTGGCCACATTTGAAACTATCAATGCGATTATTAGAGATCTTGGTGATGCACTTTTTTCTATTTTGATTGATGAAGACCGTGACATATCAATCAAGGAGCAAATGGCAGTTGTAATACGATATGTTGGCAAAAAAGGCCAAGTGATTGAGCGCTTTTTGGGTATTGAGCATGTTGCTAATACGAATGCTCCGTCACTTAAACAAGCTATGGAAAAGTTATTCTCCAGATTTGGATTGAGTATTTCCAGATTGCGAGTTCAAGGATATGATGGGGCTAATAATATGCAAGGTGAGTTCAATGGTCTTAAAACACTTATACTGAAAGAGAATCTTTGTGCATATTATGTTCATTGTTTTGCTCATCAATTGCAATTGGCACTTGTAGCCGTGACAAAGAATCATAATCAAATTGCTTTACTTTTCATTTTAGTTTCTAATGTGGTGAATGTTGTTGGAGCATCATGTAAATGCTGAGACATTGTTAGGGAGAAGTAAGCTGCAAAAGTTGCTGAGGCACTTAATACTGGAGAGCTATCTAGTGGGTAAGGCTTAAATCAAGAAACTAATCTTAAACGTACTGGTGATACACGTTGGGGTTCACACTATGGTACTTTAGTCAGCTTGGCTAGTATGTTTTCAACAATGATTGATGTGCTTGAAATGATTTCGGATGATGGTTCAAATTCAAAACAACGAGCAGAAGCAAATGTATTATTGGACTCAATTCAATCATTTGAGTTTGTATTTAACCTTCATTTGATGAAAACAATATTGGCTATTACAAGTGAGTTATCACAAGCACTACAAAGGAAAGATCAAGATATTGTTAATGCCATGAATTTAGTTCAAATTTCTAAAGTACGACTCCAAAAGATGAGGGAGAGTGGGTGGACATCTTTACCTGATGATATTTTGTCTTTTTGAGAAAAGCATGAAATTGATGTTCCCCAAATGGAAGATATGTTTGTAGCTTGAGGGAGAAACAGCTGCAATGCTCAAGAAATTACAAACTTACATTACTATCATACTGAGTTATTCTATACTGTTTTGGATATGCAAGTTGAAGAACGAAATGCTCGTTTCACTGAGTCGAACACTAATTTGTTACTTTGTGTGGCATATTTGAATCCATCTAACTCTTTCTCTAGTTTTGACAGGAAAAAGTAATTCATCTTGTTGAATTTTATCCTAAAGAATTTTCTTCAGTGGAGCTCGTGGTACTTAATGATCAACTTGATACATATCTTATCAACATGCTATCTAGTAGCGAGTTCTCAATATTGAATGGAATTGCCAATCTTGCTAAGAAAATGGTAGAGACTAGAAAAGACAAAGTATATCCATTGGTGTATTTGCTCTTGACTTTAGCATTAATCTTACCTGTTGTAACTACTACTGTTAAGATGGTATTTTCAGCTATGAATATTGTGAAGAATCAGTTGCGGAACCGAATGGGTGATGAATGGATGAATGATAGCTTGGTTGTCTACATTGAGAGAGATATTTATGATGGCATTGACAATGATACTATTATGGAAAGATTTCAAACGATAAAAACTCGTCGAGATCAATTGTAAAAGTTTAAAATTTAAAACTTAAAACTTTTTGTAATGGATATTAATTTTTAATGTTTAACATTAGCTCGAAAAATTATTATTATATTATTGTTATTGATTGGGAAAGAAAAATTTTGAGATTGTAATTAATGAGTGCCCCCCTATATTACATTCCTGGCTCCGCCACTGGTCCTTCGTCTTACTCTGGTTAACTAACATTAGGTAATTGATTTCGAAGTAGGCGGAAGATAGGCTTGGAGAGTTTACTCGTTAACCAAAAAACAAAAAACTTTAGACTCTAATATTAGGTCTAGGGTTTGAATTAAAGATTTGAGAAGAGGTTTTTTTGAAGTGAAAAGAAAACAAAAGAAAAAGAGAATTAAATTGAAGTGTTTTAATTCTTTATCCCTTTTAAACTCTTTTATACTTGTTTTAATTCTCTCTATAATTTTTATTTTTTTTTTCAAATTGTTGATCTAAATACACGTTAAATCTACTTTTAATTTCATAATTAATTTAAATGGAAATGGCAATATTAAGATTTAAGTTAATATTATTCAAACTAATATTACACTATTTAAAAATTTAAATCAAAGAGTTAAAAAAAAAAAAAAGTGTAATTTATACAAATTAAAAGTATAAATCAAAATATTTTTTTTAACAATGTATAAGAGAGTATAAAGGTAATTGCATTGTGTAAAAGAAAAAAAAAATTAATCATCACTTTTACAATAAAAATAATAAAATAATAAAAAAAATAGAATTTTTTTTTTTTTTATCAATAAAAATTTTCATTAAGGTAAGATAAATTAAACGGCACTTACAAGTGTTAGATAATGTCTCAATAGGACCACATAATTAAATGTGGTGTTATCATTTATAAGAAGCCTACAATTTAAGTGATTCAATTTAGTTAATAGGCTTAAGGGTATATGTGTTATGGACCTAATGTGTAGATACTAGTTGTATAATTTCTATTTCTATGAGGAGTAGAAATAGAAATTAAAACATATTGGTTAAAGTTAGTTTTCATTCATTTTGAACTTCCACAACCTTTCAGTTTTGAAAACCAATTACAACCTTTAAAAGGTTATGGTCCCTATTCCTTCCCAAGTGGAAAAAAAAAAAAACTGCTATTTTTCTAAATCCTCTCAAGGAGAAACATAAGGCACCAAAGGGGAAAGGATTAGAAGGCAATAACATAATCAATAACAAAGAGTTTATTGATAATCACGCTTCCGTTTAACCGTTCATCAATGGATTCAGGTATGTCATTTTGTCTTGATTTCTTGATAATACACATGGTAAATGATCCGAAGTGTAAGGTTTATGTTCTGAAATTTATGTTGACAATTGGTATCAGAGCCAGCATATCATGTGTCTTATCATAATTGATATGCTTTATTCATTCTATTTAGTTTCCTGAAATCAGATTCTGAATTTTCTTATGGATGTAAATTCTTTTTTTTTTTTTTTCCTGTTTTGTTCTGTGAAAATGGCAATCTGTTTTCTGGAATTGTAAAATGATTCGGTGGGCAGTTTTTTTTTTTTTTTTTTTCTCTCAAATGGATGAACATCATGTATTTATATATATATATAGATATATCTTGCGATTTGATCGATTTAATTTTGAACATCATAAAAAAAAAAAACTATTTGTTTTTTAACCCATCAATTCTATTTATATATGTATGTATATAATTGGGATTGCTGCAGATTATATAATATATACGGGGTCACAAATTTAGAAATCTTTAAATTTAACGTAATTTCATACAACGTCTACAGAAATTTAATTTTCTAACATTCTCAATATAAGTCAATTCAAACAAGATGTCACAAAAGTGATCTCTCTTGTCTAGATTGTTTTATATGGAATGTTTTGATGTTCATGTCTGTGTATCTCATGTGGGTATTTATCAGTCCAAAGACATGATTAAGACTTGGCAGAATTACACACACATTTTGTGGTGATAAACATGTACCAATTGTCAAGAAAACCTAATGTGAATAATAAATCCATCACAAGATAGATTTGTTATTTGACATAACTTATTGTCAATGTTTGATCATTACAACAAGAATACCACTTACAGTTAATATCACTACCCAAAGGCTTGGTATTAATGTTGTGCTAGGTATCTTGAGATGTTGTCATTAAATTAATTTATTTAGAGATTATCTGTTTGGTAACTTAATGTGAGCATAATTGTTTATTCCTTTTATTTTCTTTTCTATTCAGCTTTAATGTCGACTACTTCAATCTCTGCCAACATGAACAATGTTCCAATGTTAAATGGAACAAACTTTAAGGACTGGAAATAGAACATATTGATTGTTCTCGGCTGCATGGACATAGACTTGGCATTAAGGATGCCAAAACCAAATGCTCTCACTGCACAAAGTACTCTTGAGGAAATTGTATACTTTGAAAAGTGGGATCGTTCTAACAGGCTAAGTCTTATGATCATGAAGCGTGGGATTCCAGAAGTCTTTCGGGGTGCAATAACAGAGGATGTTACCGTTGCCGGTGAATTTCTTTCAGAAATTCAAAAGCGTTTTGCTAAAAACGATAAGGCTGAAACAAGCACGCTTTTAGCAAGCTTGATTTCAATAAAGTATAAAGGCAAGGGTAATGTTCGCGAGTACATCATGGAAATGTCTCATCTTGCTTCAAAACTTAAGACACTAAAGCTCGACCTATCTAATGATTTGCTCGTGCATTTAGTTCTTATCTCTCTTCCTGTACAATTTAACCAATTTAAGGTCAGTTATAACTGCCAGAAGGAGAAATGGACTCTCAATGAGCTCATTTCATTTTGTGTGCAAGAGGAAGAGAGATTGAAGCAAGAAAGGACTGAAAGTGATCATCTGGCAAGCACCTCCAAGCATACGGGCAAAAGAAAGCATAAGGGAAAGGAAGTTGCTATTCCTCAGGGTCCGGAACCAAAGAAACAGAAAGTGCAGGATGGTTGTTTCTTTTGTGGCAAGCCCGGACACAGAAAGAAGGATTGTGCCAAATACGTCGCCTGGCGTGTAAAGAAAGGTACATTTCATGTTTTGGTCTGTTCTGAAATAAATTTAGCTTCAGTACCAAGAAACACTTGGTGGGTAGATTCTGGTGCTACTACTCACATATGTGTTTCTATGCAGGGTTGCCTGAACTACCGAAAGCCAACTGATGCTGAAAGATACATCTTTGTGGGTGATGGCAAGTCAATAGAAGTGCAGGCAATAGCGCACTTTAGATTATTACTGAAAACTGGTTATTATTTGGATTTATTAGACACTTTTGTTGTACCGTCCTTTAGACGGAATTTAATTTATGTTTCTGTATTGGACAAATTGGGATATTATTGTTCTTTTGGAAATATGAAGTTTAGTATGTCTATTAATTCCAATGTTGTTGGTACTGGTTTACTTAATGTGTTTGATAATCTATATTTGCTCGAAACTATTGCATCTTATAATGCAACCTTGCACGTGGAATTACGAGGTACAAAGCGTAAATTAACTAAGGAAAATTCAGCCTCATTATGGCACAAACGCCTAGGTCACATCTCTAAATCTAGAGTTGAGCACCTTGTGTCTAATGGAATTTTGGACTCTCTTGATTTTTCAGATTTTGATGTCTGTGTTGAGTGTATCAAGGGAAAACAGACCAAAATAAAGAAATATGGTGCCCATAGGACTACAGATGTCTTAGAATTAATTCATACGGACATTTGTGGCCCATTCCCTATGGCGTCTTGGAATGGTCAACAATATTTTATCACATTCATAGACGACTATTCCAGATATGGGTATCTATTTCTTATCCATGAGAAATCACAATCTTTGGACGTATTCAAAAAATTTAAGGCCGAAGTTGAGTTACAACTCAACAAAGGGATTAAAAGTGTCAGGTCTGACCGTGGTGGTAAATACTATGGCAGATATGATGGATCAGGTGAACAACGTCCAGGACCGTTTGCAAAATACCTGGAGGAATGTGGAATCGTCCCACAATACACCATACCAGGATCACCTAGCATGAATGGTGTATCTGAGAGACGAAACCGGACTCTTAAGGATATGGTAAGAAGTATGATCAGTCATTCTACTTTACCAGAGTCCCTCTGGGGTGAGGCTCTAAAGACAGCAACTTATATCTTAAATCGGGTGCCAACTAAAGCAGTTGTAAAAACACCTTATGAGCTTTGGGTTGGGCGAAAGCCTAGTCTAAAACATTTGCATGTGTGGGGGTGTCCTGCTGAGGCGAGGCCTTATAAACCTTATGAATGAAAATTGGACTCTAAAACCATTATCAGCTACTTTATTGGCTATGCCGAACGATCACGGGGTTACAAGTTTTATGATCCCACAAATAGGTCAATATTTGAGACGGGAATTGCAACATTTTTTGAGGATGTTGAGTTTGGGGAGAGAAATCCAGTTAGAGACATTGTCTTTGAGGAGGAAGCAGGAGTAATCCCACTTCCTACTACTACTTTCGACCAATCACAGGTTCCTATACCTGTCATTGCTCGAGAAGTAATTTCGGATCCTCAACCAGACAATGTTGTTCAAGATAATATAGTTCAAACCCCCATTCAAGATGAGGTAATTGTTCCTGAGGAACAAACTCTACAACCTCAACCTCAAGAATCTGTGTCATTAAGGCGATCCACAAGAGAAAGGAGATTTGCACTTTCAGATGATTATATTGTATATCTCCAGGAACATGAGGTAGAAAATGGAATGTCGAAAGATGATCCAATCAACTTTCATCAAGCCATGGAAAGTTCCAACTCTCATAAGTGGATAGAAGCCATGAATGAAGAATATAAGTCTATGCAAGACAATAAAGTTTGGGAACTTGTCTCATTACCAGTTGGTGCGAAGCCCGTAGGTTATAAATGGATATTTAAAACCAAAAGGGATTCAAATGGTAATGTGGAGAGGTATAAGGCACGTCTTGTAGCCAAAGGCTTTACTCAAAAAGAATGAATTGACTTTAAAGAAACTTTCTCTCCAGTTTTTTCGAAAGATTCTTTTAGGACAATTATGGCGCTTGTTGCATATTTTGATCTTGAGTTGCATCAGATGGATGTCAAAACAGCTTTTCTTAATGGTGACATTAAAGAAACAATTTATATGGTGCAGCCAGAAAACTTTGTGTCAGGAGACCCAAAGAATATGGTTTGCAAATTAACTAAATCCATCTATGGACTCAAACAAGCTTCTCGTCAGTGGTACTTCAAATTTCATCAAGTTCTCACTTCGTATGGTTTTGAAACTAATGTTGTTGATGACTGTGTGTATCACAAGTTCAGTGGGAGTAAACACATATTTTTGGTTTTATATGTTGACGACATATTGCTTGCCACAAACGATATAAACTTATTGCATGAAACCAAGAGATTTCTATCTAAGAATTTTGAAATGAAAGATCTTGGTGATGCTTCCTTTGTATTGGGAATCGAAATACACCGAGATCGTTCTCGGGGTATTTTGGGATTATCACAAAGGAGCTATATCAAAAAAGTACTCAATAGATTTGGAATGCAAAATTGTAAATCAGGTGAAACCCCGGTTGCTAAGGGAGACAAGTTTAGTCTCAGCCAATGCCCGAAGAATAGTCTTGAAATTCAAGAAATGCAGAAGATTCCTTATGCCTCTACTGTAGGGAGTCTAATGTATGCTCAAGTATGTACGCGTCCGGATATTGCGTTTATAGTTGGCATGTTAGGCAGATATTTAAGTAATCCTGGCATGGATCATTGGAAAGCAGTCAAGCGTGTTATGCGATATTTACAGAGAACAAAGGAATATATGCTCACATATAGGAGATCGGATAAGTTAGAGGTCATTGGATATTCCAACTCCGATTTTGCTGGATGCCAAGACAGTAAGAAATCCACATCAGGCTATATTTATCTGTTAGCTGGCGGAGCAATTTCTTGGAGGTCTGCAAAGCAGACGCTCATAGCTTCATCCACCATGGCCGCAGAATTTGTAGCATGTTATGAGGCATCAAACCAAGGGATATGGCTGCGGAATTTTGTCACTGGGTTGCGTATTTTGGAAGGCACTGAAAGACCACTTAAGTTATATTGTGACAATAAGTCTGCAGTTTTATATTCCAATAACAACAGGAGCTCGACAAAATCAAAGCATATTGATATCAAGTTCCTAGTTGTAAAAGAAAGAGTGCAGAGTGGACAGATTTCCATAGAGCACATTGGGACAAACTCCATGATAGCGGATCCACTTACGAAGGGACTACCACCCAAGGTCTTTCATGAGCACACTGCTCAGATGGGTGTTGTTCTATTTGAGAACATTCTGGTTTAGTGGGAGTTTGTATTTATATTACTGATTTATGTCAGCCTTGAGTTTTATCTATGTAATTAGATTAATTTCTACAGAAATGAAATATTCAGTTTATTACGCTCTGTTACGTATTGTGAAGTATTGATCTCAATAAAGTTAAGTAGAACCAGTTGGAAATAGGCATGTATGGATCACATCGCATGTAATTTCCATGCTACGCATCCATGATTGATCTATGTCATTTAGCTGTATTAGTATACGTGACCATTGGTGGGTCGAGTTACGATTGATGTAACGAAGACCGCTTTGATCCTATATTAATATAGTTAATGGACAAGATTGTTTGGATACCCTCAAGTTATGATAACCAATTTCTGAGCTCATTAAAGTTAAGCACATTTTTCAGGATACATATGTGGTCCAGTGGGAGATTGTTAGATAATGTCTCAATGGGACCACATAATTAAATGTGGTGTTATCATTTATAAGAAGCCTACAATTTAAGTGATTCAATTTAGTTAATAGGCTTAAGGGTATATGTGTTATGGACTTAATGTGTAGATACTAGTTGTATAATTTCTATTTCTATGAGGGGCAGAAATAGAAATTAAAACATATTGGTTAAAGTTGGTTTTCATTCCTTTTGAACTTCCACAACCTTTCAGTTTTGAAAACCAATTACAACCTTTAAAAGGTTATGGTCCCTATTCCTTCCCAAGTGGAAAAAAAAGAATACTGCCATTTTTCTAAATCCTCTCAAGGAGAAACATAAGGCACCAAAGGGGAAAGGATTAGAAGGCAATAACATAATCAATAACAAAGAGTTTATTGATAATCACGCTTCCGTTTAACCGTTCATCAATGGATTCAGGTATGTCATTTTGTCTTGATTTCTTGATAATACACATGGTAAATGATCCGAAGTGTAAGGTTTATATTCTGAAATTTATGTTGACAACAAGCACATGACTCGAGCAAAAATCTTACACCAAACAAAATAAATACTTTGAAAACAAGTTATCAGTTAATTATTTGAAATTAACAAATAGGTATCCAGGACTTTTGCATAAAAGTTGGCGTTGTACTACAAATGTGAAATATGTTAAATGAAAGACTGAAAGTAATGAACTGCCTGAGTTAGTTGAGTTGTCCATTTTATAGACTCCGTTTGGGAATCCTCACATTTAGTTAAAAAGTTAAAAGGTCAACAATTCATATCAAAAAGTCAAAATTTTCTTTTCTCTCTATTTTTTGTACATCTTTTCGTAAAAAATCAAAAAGTCATCCCAAACATACTAGTTTTTTTTAGCTCATATTTTAGCTAAATAACCAAAAAGTTACTAAATTAGTCTGTTCCCAAACGAGACCTTAATTAAAAGTCTTCAAGACATTTCAACATGGCAGGTAAAAGTACTACAAGAAAACGAAAAAATTGGATACACTTGAGGATATTTCAACCACTACTTTTCACTGGAGATGAGTAACGGATATATCGATCTGCTCAAACTAACTGAATCAAACCGATCGGTCGCATTTTGGACGGATGCGTGATGACGAGCGGATGGTTGTGAATTGATTTTTTTCAATCCGCCTAGTTTTGGACGGATGACGGATTTGAGATTGATTTGGCCGTAATCGAACCGTCAAACCACGAGCACCCCTAGTAATTTGTAAGACTTTGTATTTTCAATTTGTTTAGATATTCTGTTTGTGTTTTCAATTGAAAAATAGTTTAAATATTAGTTTAAATATATTCTGTTGAAAAAGAGTTTTCAACTTGAATATATTTTTTTGAATTGAAAAAAATAAATGTATTATTTATCTATATTTTTTTGTTTTTAAGTCTAACTCTAAAAATAATAAATAAAAAAAGTGATATATGCTGGTTGGTTTTTATTTTCAAAAATAGATATAGATATAACAATAAAGAAAAATACAATCTCTACTACTGCTTTATTTATGGTTTTGGTGGTTTGAATTGTTTTTATATTTTAAGAATCATATATTGTAATACTTTATGTAGATGAGGCATGCTGTGATTGTAATATTCTAAAGTTTCAAACTTTTTTTTTTAATGAAGCATCCAGTGATTGTAATACTTTTTAAAGTTATTAACTGTAATGTTTTTTTTTTAAGTGCACAAGTTGAATTATATTGAAAATTTATAAAATTTTAAACCGCCAAACTGATTTACATCTATCCGCCAATCTGCTCAATCCACATCCGCCATATTAGCGGACGGATGCGGATTGATTTTCTCTAATCTATCAATTTGGCAGACGCATGGCGGATTGGAGGTTCTATGGCCGCAACCAACCCGCGCCCACCCTTACTATTCAGAAATTTTGAAGTCAACTTTTGAATAAATTTTCATAGGCCTTCCAAAGATTTGAATTTAACACCTTAAATCTTATTTTCAGATTTTTTTGCTTGACCAATCCCTTTTAGTGTAACTTTTACTTTTTGCTAAATTATTTCACAAACAAATTTTCCCTTCCATTGGATCCACCTTAAAGAATTGACCAGCCAAAAAATTGGTGGTAGATAATCACAAAAATCATAACAAAGTGAAATTGTGAACGATTGAATAGGCCAAACTCTTAAATAGATTACCAATTAAAAATTATTCCATAATAGATTAATTTAATAGATTACAATTTAATGTGCCAATTGGTATCTGCACCAATCACACAAATCTTAGTACACAAAGCCATCCAAAATTCACTATCAATATTCAAGAGTTAACAAAGATTAAACTAAATCAACTTGTTACAAAAATTTGAAAGTAATACTCAAAGATAGACACAGTTTACATTGATGTTGTGAAAACAAGATGAAGAATGGTTACCTTGCATGGTTTATATATAGTTGAGTTCAACATTGTTTAACAAACATGCTTATACAGAGAATTATAGCTAATAACATTGGATGATTGATGCATGATAAAAATATTTGCAATCTTTCTATCTCATGTGAGGAATCCATGGGATTGTCAAAAGCGAAGTCTAAGATCACAAACGAAATGCTACGAAAACCCTTTAATCTTTCATTAATTCTTAATACCAATATATAGATTACTGAAAAAATAGAGACTCAATACGCGAGACTTTCATTAAAATAGAGTCTAAGAAGGGTAATGTATACACAACCTTATCTTCATTTACAAAGGTGGTTTCCATTATAACTATATAGTTGACGCTTCAAAAAAAAAAAAAAAAAAAAAGCCCTAGCATATCCAAGCATGAATCTTTTTCAATTCAACGACCATTACAAAGGATGGAATCATTGCTAGATACAGAATAAACAGAGTAATTTCCAGATGATGAAGGGACTGACTTGAAAAACTCAGTAGATGTTTTATTATCCATCACAAGCATGTCAACGCCGGCACCCTCAAGAATTATCTCTGGAAAGAAAGTATCTCCATCTAGGTATTGCATCACTTGCTTCATGCTAGGCCTTGTTGCTGGATTAGAGTGAGAGCAAAGTAAACCTAGCTTCAAAACCAACTCCATTTCATTTCCTAGATAATTACCTTCCAACATAGGATCACATGTCTCAAGAATAACTCCTTGTTTCCATTTTTCAAATACCCAATCAACCAAAATCATCTGTTCAGGCAATCCTTGCAGATCTATGGGCCTCCTTCCACAAGCCACTTCAAGCAAAAATGCACCAAAAGCAAAGACATCGGTGCTTGTAGTAGCCTTGCCAGTTTTAGTAAGTTCCGGAGCAAGATAGCCAATAGTGCCAACCACATGGGTAGTTTGTGGTTTTGCCCCATGATCGTATAATCTAGCAAGCCCAAAATCTCCTAGTCGCCCATTTAGTTGATCATCCAATAGAACATTGCTAGCCTTCACATCTCTATGAAGAACAACTTGTTCCCACTCTTCATGTAGATATACAAGGGCAGATGCTACTCCTTTGAGGATTCTATAACGCTGAGCCCAATTGAGGTATCGCTTTTCGTTGCTAAATAGGAACTTGTCAAGGCTTCCATTAGGCATATAATCATAAACCAAGAGCATCTCTCCCCTTCGCCGACAGTAGCCAAGCAGTTGTACCAAGTTCATGTGCCTTAGCTTTCCCATGCTAGCAATTTCAGCCACAAACTCCTTCATCCCTTGCTTTGAATCATGGGAGACTTTCTTGACTGCAACTAGTTGCTTGGAAGAGGGAAGCACTCCTCTATAAACCTTCCCAAAGCCTCCTGCTCCAATAAGCTCCATGTCTTTGAAACCTTTGGTAGCTTTGTAGAGATCCTTATAGGAAAATCTCTGAGGACCATATTCTTTTTCCCAACCTTCATGTATTTCTTCATATTTTTTTCTCCTCACAAAGTAAACGATCCCTAACATCGTGATGATCAGCACAATAGACACCATTACCAATGAGACCGTAATTTCTAGATTTGATTTCTCTTTTCGGTTTCTTTGTTTGGGAAATGAAGGAAGCTTTGCAAGTTCTAAGCTCTGTGCTTGCCCACTCTTGTTGAAACTCCACCCGAGAATATAGTTGTTGCTTGCAACTGCTCCAGTAGCGGAAGAGAAACCAACATACATATAATCCAACAAAATTAGAGAAAGATTGATGTGTATCGACAGGAGGGACCGATTTGGTTTCTGATTTTTAATCGGAGCTATTGTTACATTTAGTAAATTCGCCACTTCATCGTAGTCTATCCAAGCTTGCATTGGATTTCCACTTATGAGATCCAAGCTCTTGTTTATTCCTTCACTATTGGAATAGTATGTAACGGGAGCTGATACAATAGAATTTAAGGCGTTAACATCAATTCCAACATGGTTGTCATTTATATCATTGAATTCAAGGTTCTTAATAGTATCAAACTCAATTGCCAACAGATGGTTTGAAGCGAGGCCGTTGTTGGAAGAATTGAAAAGCCCCAAAAACTGGTTCACTACAGCTTGGGTGAAGTCCATAGATGGAGAGATGGTAAAGGCAATTCCATGACCACTTAAATTTGTGATTTCGGGAACCATGACAAAGACAAAATTGGTGGAGAATGAAAGAGAATGGTACCCGGATGAAGAAGTTGTATTGAATTTTATAGGAATTTGGTAGAAAGCATGGCCAGCTTGATGCTTGGAAGTGTTGGTGAGCTGCAATAGACCATTGGGATGGACTTGTGCAACTCCATCAAGGTGAAGATTGGCTCCATGGAAGCCATTGTAGGTGAACTGGTCTTCGTCTTCATCTAAAGCCATGAGTTTCAAGTACAGATAGAGAAGTATCAAAAAATAAACTGACAGTGTGGTAGTCATTTGCAAAAATATAGCAAAGAGTTTCTTCCTTGCAAAGATGGTTGGGTTAGTTTTGCTTGTTTTGTTTTTTGAGTTTCAATTGTGAAGACATCTTTCAAATTCATTTTTCTTGGTTGAAACATGAAGGTCACTTTCCAAGGGCAATGTGACGTCAACAACCTTGCATTGAAGGCAGCAGGTCAATCAACGAGCCCAAAGATCTTGACTCAGATGGTGGTGTTTGGGAAGCAAGTTCCCAAATTTTTTTCTCATTTTTTTCATTAAAAGATAAAAGTTTTACAAAACCAAAAAAAACACATCCAAATAAAATATCACATCCAACCCTATAATCATTTCATTTTTTCTCTCACAAACATCACATCCAACCACATAAAAACCCAACTATCTTCTCAAACACCAAAAATTTTTTATCTCATAAAAACCTACATCTAATAAAATCTACATAAAAACTCACTTTCCAAACACCCTCCACTTTTCTGAGGCCCGCCACTGAAGAGATTGCTTCACACTCGTTGCTCCAACTATCAATTCTGTGGTTTAGTAATATGTACATAGATTTATTATTTTCGATAAGTCATTCTCATAATTGTCAATCAATAAATTAGGAACTCAACCATTTCATGGATGAACCAATTTTTACAGGAAGTCCTTCAAATTGTGCCAACCACTCTGTTATTAATTTAGATGTTAATTATATTTATCATCCCAACAGTTCCTCTAGAATCTCAATTAAATCTTTTCACTTTAAATCTAAAATTTCATTTTAGTCTTTTCATATTCAGTTGTAACGGTTAACATCATACATTTTAAATCAAGTTGTAATATTATACTTTTATCTATTTGTCGTTATTGAGACTAACAAATATTAAAAATTGAAGGACTAAAGTCAGATTTTGATAAAAATATAGAAGTGGTAAATGTAATTAATTCTAAACTTAGCAAGTGTGAAATAAATTGGGAATAAGGACGCCCAAAACTGTTTAGTTGTGTGACAGAAGAAAAGAAAGAATTAGCCTGCCAGAATACAAGAAACCCATGTAAAATAATTGTTATATATCAGTTGTGCCAATATGATAGTGTGAAATTTTCATATTGACAAAGGGCTAAATACAACTCCCATATAACAATGGAAAAGTAAACCATCACTATCACAGAAGATATTAAACTCCTATTCATAATAATTGAATTTAAAATCTCACACCATACAAAGGGTGTTACACAACGACTAGACCAAATATTCTTATTCATTTTGTGGTATTTTAGGTAATTTTGTAGTAAAAGTTACAAATAGGAAAATTTATGATGTATACTCCTAAATTGGATATCAGTAGTTACATGATCGAAGAATGGATAAACAATGTGATTTTGAAAATAAATTTTTTATTTTTTTAAATCCAATATGATTCAAACTATAACATATTTTATACATTAGGAATTAAATTAACATAATTTAAACATTAAGAACTGAAATGACATGCATAACTTGAAAATTTAAAAAATAATTAGCTCATAAAAAAATGAAAATTATTGAAGCTTGTTTTTTGTTTTGCTTTTTTTTTTTTTATTTATTTATTGTTTGATGCAAAATGTTTCTTTGTTTTCATCGTACTCATAGTTTCAACGCCATGACTTTGGATGTTTCCGAATAAAGAAAAAAATTTCCATTGATTTTTTATTTTTATTTTTTTTATAGGGCGGCTCTTTAGAATGAGCCTTCCGAAATAGACTTAGGCTAAGTTTGGCATGTCCAGGAAAAGTCAAAAAGTCAAAAAGTTACTCAAAAAGTTAAAAGTTAACACTATTCACCAAAAGTCAATAATTACGGCTGCACAATTTTCAATTCTAATTTTCTCCTACAAATCAATTTTTACAATTTTTTATTACATATTTTTTCATAAAAAGTCAAAAAGTTAACCCAAACATCTATATTTTCTTCATCAATCTTTTAGTCCAAAAATACAAAAAATGCACTTATTTAGGACACTCCAAACAACCCCTTATTATCTACGGTCCGCAACTCTAAGAGTATGTTTGATTAATAGGATTAATAGTGAAGGAATTAATAATTCATGACATTAGTATTGGATTGGTTATGTAGCTGGATTCGTGAGATACATAATTTATTTTTATCTACTTTTGTTTTGCAATAGATATGAAAATATATAATCTTAATTATATATATATATATATATATTGTGTTATTAGTTCAGTCGTAGATTAAAAAATTCGCCAAATTTATTAAATAGAATGACCATTAAAATTTAATCCAAATAATAAAATTTATAATCGAACAATAGAATGTAAGTTTCATGTATTAATAATCTCAATCATATTCTATTATCTGCTAAATCAAACAAGTTTTAAAAATTTTGCTAACAAAGGGAGTCAAACCTAAGACTTTCAAAAAAGCAAACTCTCGACTCTTAAGTCTCATCCAGCACGTGAAACCTTGGAATTATTTGCCATTGATTTCGCTTTCATTGCACCTCAATTTTCAAGATGCTAGATCTAAAGAAGTAATGAAGAATCAATCTTGTTCTCATTGTTCTATTCCAATGTTATCATTTTATTCTGTCATACCAAAATCAACACCCAAGCAAAATAAAAAAAGTAAAATAATAAAATAAAATAAATTACAATCAAACACTAATCAAACAAATCTATCCATTCAGTTCAATTTTACCATAGAATGTAAGTATTAATAATACATGTAATCATAATAATAATGCGAAATTAAACTTAACAGGATCTTGAATTCAATACAACTTAAGAATAAAACGAACATATCTTTGTCAGCCATTGCATTAAAGAAGTTGAGAAAATACCTCTCAGAGTTGAACCTTTAATTCTTGGCTCACATTCTTCTCTCTCTCTCTTAATTAGGATGACTATAAAACTTAAAGTGATGGAAAAATACTCATGATATAAAATGGGAGTCACCCATCCTTATATAGAGGAGAGAAGAGGGCCAAATAAACTCTATCAGAAGAATTCATAATCCATTAAGGTTTCCTTCTTATCTTAGAAGAGTGATTATATTAAAATTCTAATTACTGAACTTGATCTCAAATATTAGCTTTATCTAATTGTGGAGTCCAAATAAAATAAAACATGTAAAAATATGTAGACTATTGGGCCACACTAGAAAATAAATCCAACATTCTCCTACTTGGCCCATTAAGCCGATTATGATGCAATTATGAGTTTTTCCAAAAAATATGCAACTTATAAAAAATTTTGACTCATTGGATTCCATACTAAAAACTTTGACACGTGATCATGAATTTTAAAAAATAGCCAATAAGTTCAGATATATTAGGAACTATAATACTGTGATTACTTCAGATCACCAATGTGAGTCATAGCGGTTATATAACATTTATGTCATATTTCCTTCTATGCACTACGCCATCAATAACCTTTACCAACCCAGTCCATTATCAGGATATATAATTATTTTCCTAAAAGGCCCCTGTAATTTGTCTAGTTAAGACATTTCCTGTTTATCAATATTCTATTTAACGTGTACACACACTTTTAGAACAGGAAAAACATAAACAAAATTATTATTGCGCAAATAGCGTCAAATAAAAAATAAGCACTCACGATTAACCATACACATCAAGGGTTGCTTAAAAGACCCATTCTGATAACATGCTCTTTTTATGTCTTTAGTGGCAATCCCTTTGTGAATGGATCAGCAATCATAAGAAAGGTGCTTAAGTTTTCAATTAACACTTGTTGTTTCTGGACTCTTTCTCTAACGACTAAGTACTTTACTTCCATGTGTTTGGAACCACTAGAGTATTTTCCATTCTTAGAGAAGAAAACTGTTGCGGTATTGTCACAATATATTTTCAGCGACCTGGCAATTGAGTCAACAACACCAAGTCCTGAGATGAAATTTCGCAACCATAAAGCATGATTTGTAGCCTCAAAGCATATGGAATGTCTTTCATTTGTTTTCTTTTCAAGTCATTCCTTGGACACTATTTTTCACTTAATTTATTACCCTTCATGATGGGTGCATCACCGGCTGAACAAAACTGCATATTGAATCTCTCCAAAACACGATCAATATATCCTTTCTGTGATAGTCCTAGCAATTCTCAAGATCGATCCCTAAAGATCTCTATGCCAAAAACATAGTTTGCCTCACCCATATCGACCATTTTAAAGTTCTTGGAGAGATATTCCTTGGTTTCATGCAATAAGCCAAGGTCATTACTAGCTAACAAAATGTCATCCACATATAGCACCAAAATAATGAACTTGCTCCCACTAACCTTCAGATATATGTACTGATCAACTGCATTTTCCTTAAATCCGAATGAGATAATGGTATCATTAAACCTTAAATACCATTGCTTGGAAGCTTGTTTAAGGCCGTATATGGATTTATTTAATTTGCAAGCTAAATGTTTTTTACCTTTCTTTGCAGATCCTTCTGGCTGCTCCATATAAATTTCTTCATCCAAATTCCTAATTAGAAAAACAGTTTTTACATCCATTTGATGCAACTCTAAGTCATAATGAGTTACCAATGCTAAGATAATTCTAAGTAAGTCCTTCTTAGATACTGGACAGAAGGTTCCTGTATAGTCTATGTCTTCTTTTTGAGTAAAACCATTGGCAACAAGTCTGGCTTTAAATCGTTCGATATTACCTTTTGCGTCACGCTTGGTCTTGAAGACCCATTTGCACTCGACCTTTTTGCAGTTATTAGGCAATTCGACGAGATCCCAAACACTATTCTGTTCCATGGATTTTAACTTTTCGTTTATAGCATTGACCCATTTAGAAGAATCATCACTATTCATGGCTTATGAAAATGAGACTGGATCTTTGTTAATCCCAATATCAAAATCAGATTCCTGTAAATACACCATGTAATCATCTGGAATGGCAGGCTTTCTTTCCCTCTGAGATCTTCTCAGAACTGCCGGTTGTGGTGGTTCTACAATATTTTCAATGGTGGTATCTTCATGAAGTGGTGAAACATGAGGTGGTAAAGGTTTTTCATTATGTTGTTCGTTTCCCTCAACCTGTGGAATAGTCTGAGGAACAATAATTTTTTGATAAGGGTCAAATGTTGACACATCTACCCTAATTTCCTTGAAATTCACCACTCGTGTTTTCTTACTCCCACTAATTTCACCATTCTCTAGAAATCTAACATTACCAGTCTCCACTATCCTCGTACTGTGATTAGGACAATAAAATTTATACCCTTTAGACTTGTTTGGATAACCAATGAAATATCTAGATATTGTTCTTGAGTCCAACTTTTTCTCTTATGGGTTGAAGATTCTTGCCTCTACTGGACAACCCCAAATATGTAAGTGTCTCAAACTAGGTTTCCTACCAGTCCACAACTCAAAAGGAGTTGTTGGGACTGCCTTACTAGGAACCCTATTTAAGATATACATTGCAATCTTTTAAAGCTTCACCCCACATTGAAATAGGTACAATTGAGTAACTTAACATACTCCTAACCATATCTTTAAGTGTACGATTACGCCTTTCAGCAACTCCATTTTGCTATGGTGTACCAGGCATTGTATATTGAGCACAAATGTCTTTCTTTTCTAAGAATTTGGCAAATGGGCCAGGATTTTGGCCTGACTCATCATATTTACCATAATATTCACCACCCCTGTCTGATCTCACTATTTTAACCTTTCTATCTAATTGTCTCTCGACTTCAGTTATGTACACCTCAAGGATGTCAACAGCCTGAGACTTTTCATGAATTAGATACACATATCCATAACGTGAGAAGTCATCTATAAATGTGATAAAATATTTTTCACCACTAAGACATGGGATGTTGAGTGGCCTGCAAATATCTGTATGAATTATCTCAAAAAGCTCATTACTTCTTGTGGCACCTTTCTTGGTGTGTTTGGTTTGCTTTCCTTTAATGCAATCCATACATATCTGAAAATTAGTAAAGTCTAGGTTTTTCCAAAATCCCATTCTTCACCAATTTTTCAATTCTATTTCTAGAGATATGCCACAACCGTCTATGCCACAAAATTGAGGATTTTTCATTAATTAGACCACGTTTTAAACCAATATTCGAATGCAGAGTTACTAATGATTGTGCAAACTCATGATTTAAGGTAATTTTATATAAACCATCACATAAATTACCAGAACCAATCACTTTTGAATTAAACATTAAATTGAGTTTTCCACAATTAAATAAAACTGAATATCCAACACAATCTAATTTGGATAATGAAACTAAATTTCTAGAAATTGAAGGAACATAAAAAGTGTTTTCTAGATCCATCTGATGACCCATCTCTAAGATCAGTCGATAGGTTCCTACAACTACGACTTCAGCTTTGAGACGGCTCTCCATATAGACAAATCTTTCACTTTCCTTCAGTTTCCTGGTTAAGAGATATCCCTACATATCATTTGTAATGTGGATCGTGGCCCCAGAGTCAATCCACCAAGTATTAGAAGATACTTCAACAAGATTTGATTCATAACAAACAAAAGAAAATTTCTTACATTTCTTTTCGAACCAAGCCTTTCGCTTGCTGCAGTCTTTCTTCACATGTCCCTTCTTGCCACAAAAGTAGCACTTGACAGTGAAACCATTCTGAGCCTGATTTTCTTCCCCAGGTTCATTCTTTTTCCTTGGTGGATTTTTCTTTGATTTTACAAATTTACCTATCTTTTTCTTTATAGCTCCATGAGTTACAGCCAATGTAGTTTGACGTCCTTCCTCCCTCAACCTCACTTCCTCCTGAACACACATATTAGTTAGCTCATTCAAACTCCACTTATCTTTATTGGTGTTATAGTGAATTTTGAATGTACCGAACTGTGATGGAAGTGAGTTGAGAATAAACTGCACGAGGAAAGTTTCATCAACCTGCATCCCTAAAGTTTTAAGTTTTGCAACTTTGTTGCCATATTAAGGATGTGATCCTAAACTTCTCGGTGGCCATTATATTTCATTGTTGTTAATTCAACCATAATAGTGCCAGCAAGTGGTTTGTCGATCTTCAACAGCCTTTAACCAAATTTTACTTTAAGCATTAGGGTAACGTTACTAAAGAGTCCTTTGGTCAATAACCAAGTAAGATCCCAGGAAGGTCGGAGGAGTCAATATAGCCTCCCTTCTAAGTCCAACCACCTTAGATAGCAAGCTATTTTTTTCACAGATCTTAAGAGGTATTAACACAAGATCTCATAAGTAACACGAGAAAAGTCATAAACAATATACATATTAAAGCTTTGAGAATTATGATGAACTATTGATATCACATAAGTCTTTCCTTTGAGCAAAACTTAGGTATATCTATTATCCACTCGTCAAGAATCACTTATGTAGGTCTAAAGTAATTTATGCAATTTTTTCAGCTAGTCATGTTACCTTTGGGTATTCAATTCTAATCTGTCAAATTACATACATTACATTATCCTACCCAGTTTATAACTATTTGAAAGTGACTCTCCTTTAGGCTAGTCTCAATCTCCTAATTATAACTGCAATTGAAAATATTATCGACCTTAATGTTACCCTTTTAACAATTCTTTTATGTAGTTCTATATTCATAAATTTTACAAATCTAGGCCACTTTGGCAGCTACTAAATTAGTAAATCCTATGAATACGGAACTAACCAACAATATTCTCTATTCATTAATTTTGAGTTATTTAATTATCATTAATTCAATCACAATTTTAATGAAATCACAATTTTATGATTTCTAAAATTCCTTTTATGTGATTGCAATTACCAATATAATAATAATAATAATAACTCTGGATGAACATGAATATTTATATATCAAAATCATGTAATATAACAATCATGAATATCTCATATAATGGTTAATAAGAATTACACCTAATATGAATTAACCACCTTAATATTTAATATTCAATGTCATAAAATTATATCATGATATCAAATTTAAATCATTAAAATATATAAATATCAACAATAAGTGCATATAATCAAATGAGGTAAAATCATAATTTTTTAATAGACTGAATGATTCAACAAATTATAAAATTGCTTTTAATCTATGTACTATAAAATTGCTTTTAATCTATGTACTTTATCATAACGGCAAGCAATACATGCAATTTAATATCATATCATGATGATTATAAAAATTATTATCACTAAAATTGATAATAAATCAAAACATGCATATGAACAGCATATAGAATTACATAAAAGCCTGCATCTAACAAATCACAAAACAAAGTGAGTGGATTATGCTCTTATTTAGGTTAGGACCTAACAGATCATGTTGTCTTGTGAGTGAGGAAGTCCATGATGTGCATACTTAGTGGAGTGCACAACACATGCCGACAGAGTTCAAACCTTATAAACAAAAGTATGTTTTTTATGAATAATTATAATTATAATATAATAACAATATTCATAAATATATTAGTATTCCAATGTGTATTGATTCACAAACTAAAGCTCTGATACCACATGTAAGTATTAATAATACATGTAACCATAATAATAATGCGAAATTAAACTTAACAGGATCTTGAATTCAATACAACTCAAGAATAAAACGAACATACCTTTGTCAGCCATTGAATTAAAGAAGTTGAGAAAATACCCCTTAGAGTTGAACTTTTAATTCTTGGCTCACCTTCTTCTCTCTGTCTCTCTTAATTAGGATGACTATAAAACTTAAAGTGATGGAAAAATACTCATGATATGAAAGGGGAGTCACCCATCCTTATATAGAGGAGAGAAGAGGGCCAGATAAACTCTATCAGAAGAATTCATAATCCATCAAGGTTTCCTTCTTATCTTAGAAGAGTGATTATATTAAAATTCTAACTACTGAACTTGATCTCAAATATTGGAGTCCAAATAAAATAAAACATGTAAAAATATGTAGGCTATTAGGCCATGCTAGAGAATAAATCCAACATAGAACCCATCACACTGAGATTTATGGATTATTTTAATTAATTTTTTAATTTTTTTTATAAAAAATAAAGAGATTGATGTAAGAGCATCTCCAACACTTACCAAATTGAGTAAAAATTTGATAAAAAGTTTAATTTGATATGATACACTCCAACAGTGATTGTTGGAGAGTAAGTTTTCATCAATTCGATTGGTCATCTTATCGGTCATTCGGTGAAAAGTAAATTTTTATCAAATCTTTTACAAAATTCCTAATTTATCTTAAAATTCGATTGTCGGGGAAGTTGTCTCAGCAAACGTCCACCAATGGCCACTTGCAAAATTTAATAAAAAGATAAAAACTCCCTTTAAATAAAATATCTAATTTTTTTCTTTATTTGATATAAGTTTGATGAAAGGGTTAAAGCTCACATTTAAAGATTTTTTTTATCAAATTTAAATTTGACATAACCTTAGAGATGACTTAACAATAACTTATAATAATTTTTTAACTTTTTAGCAAAAAATCTCTTTTCCGAAGAAGCCACAGTCCACCTCCGGCTTTCCTACCAGAAGCAGCAGCTCCTCATTGCCTTCTTCTCTTCCTCCATCCACCAGCGTCTCCCTTACCTTTCGCTTACCCACCGTCACACCTCTCTCCTTCTTCCCCAAACCTTTTCCTTTCTTTCCTGCCCGCCTGCCCATCTCTACCGCCATCACAACTGCCCCACCATAACGGTGCCAATTTTGGGAGTAAGTTTTTCAATGGTTGTATGAGTGGACCGTTGATGGTTTAACTTCTGAGGAATGAGGTTCAATCTTGATCTAGTATATCTATCAGTATCTATATATATATATAGGGTGTAAGTACACTATAAATTTTGATTTTGAATCAAAAATATATTTCATTTTTGTTGATTAAGTGGCAAGAGTGTTATTTTTTAAACCCAAATCTTAGGTTCAAATCTTGTGTATTTTACTTTATAATTTTATTTTTTATTTTTTATTTTTTTGATATAAAAAAAATTTACTTGACAAAAGGAGAGAATAAGCTTTAAGAGACTAAAGTGAGTTGTTCACATATATAATAGTACTAGTGGTTGGCACACGCGATGCGTGTGCAATTCAAATAAATAAAAATAAAAATAAAATAAAATTTTATTATATATAATATATATAATGTGTTTCTGTTGGCTATATATTTTGTACGGTCCAATCACAGTTCGACGCGTGGCGAAGTAAGGGCAATACAGGAAGATTATTCAAATCTTCGATCGTGATCGTACACGTGGCAGTTAGTATTGGTTTTTATAAGATCTGCGTAGCACTGGATCAGCAAAGAGATGCAAAGTGACGTGGCCTTAACGGTTACTCATATATTTAAATTCAAAATTAAGAGGGAAGCCTAACTGCATATGACATAGTGGAGCTAACTGCAAGGAAGCATGATCAGTGATCATGGAGGAATGGTTTGACGGTTAGAAATTCATTTCGACGGTTGTCATTAAAAAGTATAAAGAGCAAAAAATGCCTCAGAAAGCCCCCAGACTGAGATCCAGAAAACCAGTTTTTATCTATTTCATTTTCTTTCCAGTTTTTTACATTTCTTGTTCTTTACATTTCTGCACTGCACTCCGTTCATAGAAGTAGTTTCAAGTAGATTGTTGTTGTAAACCTCTACGAGGCTTATTTGGATCTTTGTAAGTCTTTCATTTTACTTAATGAAATATTACAATTGTCCTTCCTTTAATTATTGTTTACTTAATTTTTCCTAAACCAAGCCACCAGTAAAAGTCCTCTTCATTGAGGCTAAAAAACTAAAACACAATCGTCTGATAATTGGTTGGCAATTAACATTCTGTAAGGACTGATTGATCCTTGCTGGCACGCTCATAATTACAAATCTAACCTTCGAAAGCCAAAAAGCCAACATATATTTTTGGCACGCGCCGGTGGGACCTGAATTAAAATGGCTAGATGTAAGAGACAAGGAGAAAATGAACGTTTGGAAGAAGGCGTGGAAGGAAAGGTAGAAATATTTAATCTAGAGGAAAATGTGATGACACATCCTGTGGAGGCATCTATTGTGCCAAAACTTATGGTCGAACAGACCATCACTTCGGAACAAATACCACATGTTCAAAGTATTGGACGAGGCCAAAAAATTAGACCATCCACTGTTTTATCTACTCAGCCAATGAATCCATGGGGAGGCCTAGTAGATGCCATAGGACAACAATTAATGAACACAATAGAAAGATGGGCAACATCCTTTTTGAATCGAATGAATACTCATCAACTAACTAATGCAAGGCATATAGAGGAAAATTCAAATGTCCCTCAGCAAATATTGGCTAGAGATAAACAGCCTATGCAGAGTAATGGACATTCTAATAGTCAAACTAGTAACCAAAATCAAGAAAGACCACCACCTCAGTCTTGGTATGAGCCTCTTTCGAGGCCTATAGCAAATCAAAATGCCTTATTACTTAACAGTGAAGTCACGCAAATTGGTGGGTCTGGCCCAACACAAGATAATGATGTAAGGATGGTTCCAAATCCCATGTTCGAAGCCATACCTGGCACGAGGGGGTTCACTAATCCCTTGTTCGAATTTGCACCCGGGGGGTTGGAAGGTTTTCCTACAACTAGAAGAGATACAACACATGTTCCAGCACCTTTCGCAGGTCTTTTTGCAGGACAGGCTCAAAGAGGTCATCCATACCCTCAGCAGCAGCCAGCACCACAAGAACAACCAGTCCCAAACATACCACCCTATGGACCAAGAGAACCACAGGCACATTGTTGTCCACCGAATCCGATGTTTATTCCTCCAGTAGTGGTTCAACAAGTACAAAATATGGTTCCCAAGGACCAAATTGCTGATATTGTTAGAGAGATGTGTGGACTAATGGCTCGAAGGGTTTAAACTCCTATGTACAGAAAGCCATATCCAGATTGGGTAGATAAAGGACATGAGTACCCAAAGGGATTTAGGATACCTGACTTTGCTCTTTTTTATGGGAATAGAAACCAGTCAACGGTTAAGCATATTGCTAGGTTCACTGCTCAGTGTGGCGAATTTACCAACAATGACTATATGAAGTTAAGATTGTTTCCAAATTCTCTAACTGGGGCAGCCTTTGTATGGTATATTAACCTTACACCTGGCTCTATCCAAACTTGGTAACAAATGAAGGAGGCATTTCATGCCCAATTCTTCCAAACAGAGCCAGAGGTTTCCATGGCAGACTTGGCAAGATTGAGTCAAAGGCCTAGTGAGAAGGCTACTCAGTTTATCGCCAGATTTAAAAGAGCACGAAATAAATGTAGGATTATCTTACCAGAGCTTGAATTTGTGAGATTGGCTCAAAATGGTCTAGAATTTAGGCTTCGAAAGAAGTTTGACTCAACTGAGTGTAGAGACTTAGTGGAATTAACCTATAAGGTGTCTAGGTATGAAGCATTACAAGAAGAAAAACAAGATCGAAGTAATGCATCATACATGACGTATTATAGAGATCCTAATTATGAGATCGATGCAGCAGAGATTGTAGGGAAAGAACCTGTGATCTGTGAGGCATTAATCCATAAAGACACAATGATAGACCAATAGTTTAAAAAGAAAGACCTTCATAGGAAATATTCTTTTGATTTGACAAAGGCAGATGACATTTTTGATCATTTGCTTGCTGCAAACTTCTTGAAGCTGCCAAAAGGAGTTAAAATTCCATCTCTAGAAGAACTTAAAGGAAAAGTCTATTGTAAATGGCATAATTCTTGGTCTTACTTAACTAAAAACTGCATTGTTTTTCGAGACAGGATCCAGGAGCAGATTCGAAAGGGAAGTTTGAAATTCCCAGCTAAAGCAGAAAAAGCCATGGGGATTGACATTAATCCATTCCCAGAAATTGAAGAAGTGGCAGCCAATGTTATTGTGCCAAGCTTCCAGAACTTGTTCTTGAAAGAATTGGAAGAGGTCAATGTGCAAATACATGTTACCAGCCAAACTACTGTCAAGAAAGATGCTAGAAGCTTGCCAATTATTGGATAACGTTTTCCAGACCAGAGGGAGGATTCTGATGAAGAAGCACTAGATGATGATTCTTTAGAGACAGGTGTCCTGCAAAGAATGTGTCTCAGATGCAGGTTGAGCTATAAGTGGCTGAAAGAGCTTCCAATTGATGGGAAGCAGTATTACAAAGATGTGCAGAGACGTCCTAAACCAACCGGTGCCTATAATAAAAGGGCATATCCAACTGGTATTAGGCAGCAACCATCAATGGCTGACTCAATGGCCATTAGAGTAAACTCCAAAGGCAAAAGACATCTACATGAATTAGACCACCTAACTATTACAGAATGGAGGGCAATCATCTTCAAGGGAGACCTGAAAGGGGTTCAAGTTATGGGATCAAAGCCAGAGATTGGCCTCCTAGACCAGCCTCACACAGGATGGAAAGTGGCCACCTTCATCAAAGGCCTGAGTTAGGCCCAAAATAGGGAGTCAGGGCCAAGTAGTGGCCTTCACAGCCAGTTTCGAAGATGGATTCGAAGGACGAAAGAGACAATTCAACAACTAGGCCAGTGGGTTCATGGGTACCTAGAGTTCCAGATTGGTTTGTCATGTAGAACAAACCTAGGGAGATGTCTACCCAAAGGAATGTTGTTGGAAACCAAAGTAAGATGGTTAAACCTCCTTTGGTGGCTCCAAACAATTGGGTGTTACTTAAGCACCCAAAAACAAAGGAACCAAATATGGTCCCAGTGATTTCTAGGTTCCAAAGAAGGAAGATCCAACGAAAGTACACTCAGTACCAGAAGGACTTGAAGGAAAGTGAAAAAAGCTCTTCATTGGTCCAGCCAAATAGCCAGCCAGAAAGAGAAGAAAATTCAAAGTCAAATCATGATCCAAAGTCGACTCCTTAAGATAAAAGGAGTTGCAGTAGAGAACAATTGGCCAAAGTTCACTTTGAACTAAAAGCCAAAGAAAAATCCAGTCTAGCAGGATTAGAAAAGGCTTTGATGGAAAGTCATAGTGAGATAGAGGAAGAAGTCGGCCTAGACCAAAGAAAGAAGATGGTTGAGGAAGAGATGTTTGAAACCTTCATGGCTAAACAGACATTTTTGGTTGGAAAACCAATAGGAACAGACCATTTGAAGAAAGCTATTATTACTGAAATGCCAGAATGCAGCATGGATGATGCTTCTGAAGTAGTCGAGCAAGTCGGCCAGGAAGAAAAGCAGGTACAGCCAGTCATCCAATTTGGCTCATTTCCTCCGGTGTCAGTGAATATGGTACTTATATTACTACAAGAGTTTCAAGCTGAGGATGAAAACCAAGGTCAGGAGATTGACCCAATTCCAGTTTCCAGTGAAGACTCACAATGAGTATGGTGCAAGACGAACCCGAAGTAGCCATACCAATGGAAATTGAAGATGAGAGTGAGGAAGAGGTGAGTATTAACCTCTCATACCCTTTTGAGTATCCCACGATATCCATGACACAACATGTCAAACCCTTGTATATCAAGGCCTTTTTCGATGGAATATAGATGAATCGAGTGTTGGTAGATAATGGGGCAACAGTAAACCTGCTTCTGAAATCTTCTTTGAAGAAACTAGAAAAAAGGAACCCCAGGTTAATCCCAACCAGTACAGCCATTGCTGGTTTTGTGGGAGACAAACAGATGGCTTAAGGCATTTTGCCCATCAATCTGAGTATGGGAACCAGGGACTGTATGACTGCGTTCTTCGTTATCAACACCAATGCTAAGTACAATGCTCTACTTGGTAGGGATTGGATTTACACCAACAAGTGTGTGCCTTCTTCTCTACATTAGAAAATAATGATGGCTTTGGGCAGTGGAGAGACAGAGGAGATCAATGTAGATCCTCAACCCTTCATAGCTTATGCAGATTTTGCAGAGGCCAAATTGTATACTGAAGGAGTGGCACCACTCAGTATACTGAGAAAACCTGATGGATCAGCTGAAGTGACGGCTGATGAGGAATTAGCACACCTGAAGCACTTAGTCCAGGAAAGTGCTTATGAAGAGTTTGTTGTTAAAGATTATAATGATGCCTGGTTGTAGGCAAAAATATGAAACCCAAGAAGCCAGATCTTTGGCTTTAATTAAGTTCTCAGTATTGGATGTAAAATCAATAGTCCAGAAAGTACAAGAGCAAGAGAAAAAAGCCATGGTAATTGGTTGTAAACAAGAGCAGCAACAGGTCAGGATGTTGGCCTTAGGAAAACATTGTGCATTGGACATTGAGACAAAAGTCCAGGAAATACAAGAAGAAGAAGCCTTTTGGACAAACTTTGTCTATGAGGAGGAGGGCAAGGATGTTGAATCAAAGGAACTAGAGGTAGGACAAAGCAAAGAGATTGCTTCGAAGGTTAAAGAAATCAAAAAAGAAGCATCAATAAGTCCTCAAATGCAAGACCCTTTGGAAGAAGTGAACTTGGGGGAAGGTTCCATATAGCAGCCACTTATATAAGTGCTTGGTTGAATGCTCTCGACAGGACCAGTTGGTGGTGGTCTTGAGGAGATACAAAGATTGTTTTGCATGGTCTTACAATGAACTACCAGGATTGGATAGGTCATTAGTGGAACATAGGCTCCCTATAAAGCCTAATTTCAAGCCATACAAGCAAAAACCAAGAAGAATGAGCCCTGAGGTGATTCAGAAGGTCAATGAGGAAATTCTTAGGCTCCTCAAGGCAGGCTTTATTAGGACAGCCAGGTATGTGGAATGGCTATCCAATATTATGCCTATAGTCAAGAAGAATGGTAAAATGAGGGTATACATTGATTTTAGAAATTTGAATCTAGCAACTCCAAAAGATGAATATCCTATGCCCATAGTAGATTTATTAGTAGACAGTTTAGCAAGGCATCAAGTTTTATCAAAGATGGATGGGCATTCTGGTTATAACCAAATCTATATTGTAGAGGAGGATATCCACAAGACAGTATTCAGATGTCTTGAGAATATTGGCACCTTCGAATGAGTTAAAATGCCATTTGGTCTGAAGAATGCTGAGGCTACATATCAAAGAGCTATGAACACTATCTTTCATAATCTTATTGGAGGATATTTAGAGTGCTATATTGATGATATTGTAGTAAAATCCTAATCCATGGAGGAACATTTGTTTCACTTGAAAGCAGCTTTTGAAAGAATGAGAAAGTTCAAGTTGAAACTTAATCCTGTCAAATGTGCTTTGGCGTATCAGCTGGAAACTTCTTGGGCTATGTAGTACACAAGAAGGGAATACAGATTGATTAGAATAAAGCCAAAGCTATCATTCAAGCCAAACCTCCATCAAGTAAGAAAGAATTACAAAAATTCCTTGAGCAGGTTAATTTTCTTAGAAGATTCATTTATAATATTGTATGAAAAACTAAAGTTTTTTCTTCCTTATTAAGGCTGAAAGATGAAGAGGAGTTTGGGTGGACAGTAGAGCATCAAACTGCTTTCGAAGGAATCAAAGCCTACTTGGCCAACCCTCCAGTACTGATGCCACCAAGGGGTGATAAGCCCTTGAAGTTGTATATAGCTGTAGCAGAGGATTCATTGAGAGTTTTCTTAGCCCAAGACAATGAAGAAGGCAAGGAACAAGCTGTTTATTACCTTAGTAGTTTCTAAATTCCTGTGAATGTAAATACTCAGCTGTAGAAAAGCTGTGTCTTGCATTGTATTTTGCTGCAATGAAATTATGATACTATCTTTTGCCTACAATTGTCTTGGTAATTGCAACCACAGATTTGGTTAAATATATGTTATCTAGACCCATATTGAGAGGAAGAATTGACAAATGGATGCTAGCTTTATCATAATTTCATTTAGAATACGTCCCCCAGAAGGCAGTAAAAGGACAAGTTTTAGCTAATTTTTTGGCAGACCATCCATGTCAAACAGAAAGCCAAGAGATGATGGAACTTGGTATGGCTAGTGTTGAACCATGGCAAATGTGGTTCGATGGATCAAAAGCCAATGGTTTAACTGGAATTAGTGTAGTAATTAAGTCACCACAAGGAGTAGAAATCACACATGGTTTCAGAATGGATGAAATTACTTGTTTCAATAATCAAGCTGAATATGAAGTCTTAATAATGGGACTAGAAATACTTATTGGATTACAAGCTCATGCAGTTGACATATTTGAAGATTCTCCATTGGTAGTTAACTAGGTAAGAGGGATTTTCAAATGTCAAAGTGTAAGCATGTTGCCATACTATGTTGTTGCATTACATCTTCTTTCTCAATTTCAGATAGCAAATGTAACTTATATCCCAAGATTCTTGAATAATAAAGCTAATGATGTGGCTCAGAAAGTTTCGAATTTCAAGAGAAAGAATGATACTCAAAGGGACATAAGCCAAACAACATATCAGAAAGTAATACCACCCTTAAATAAAAGGAATGTGGTCCTGAAAGTCAATCATAATGATTTACAAGAACAAGATTGGAGGCATCCAATAATGCAGTATCTGGCTGGCCCATCTTCGAAAGCCAGCAGAAAAACTAAATTGCAAGCTATGCAATACATAATGTATGGTAATGCTCTTTACAAAAGGGGGGTAGATGGTTTATTATTGGAATGTTTAAGTCCAAGGGAAGCATTGACAGCAATGGCTGAAGTTCATGAAGGCATCTGTGGTGCTCATCAGCCTGGTGTGAAAATGAGATGGCTACTTCGAAGAGATTCCTACTATTGGCCAACCATCCTTAAGGACTGCATAGAATATGCTAGAGGTTGCCAAGCATGCCAAAGGCACGGCACAATAAGGCATATACCCATAACTGATCTGCATGCGGCTGTGAAGCCTTGGCCATTTAAAGGATGGGCTATGGATATGATAGGAAAAATACACCCACCCTCTTCGAAGCATCATTGTTTCATCTTAGTGGCCACAAATTACTTCACTAAGTGGGTCGAGGCTAAGCCATATAAGGCTGTAGACCAGACTGAAGTCATTGGATTCATTAAAGATTTGATTCACATATTTGGTATCCCACAAACTATAACTATTGATAATGGGACTGTATTTGATAGGAAAATGATAAAGTCTTTTGTGGCAAAGTTTGGAATTAGCCTTGTTAATTCTACTCCCTATTATGCACAAGCTAATGGTCAAGCTGAATCATCCAATACCTCTTTGAAAAAAGGAATTCAGAAAGTTATGGAAGATAATCCTAGGGATTGGCATAACTTGCTGTTGGATGTATTGTGGGCTTATAGGACTTCACCAAGATCAAGTACGGGAATCACTCCTTATGCTTTAGTATATGGGCATGATGCAGTGTTATCTGTGGAAATTAATGTTAAGTCCTTAAGGGTGAGATGTCAGGATCAGTTAGATCTTGAGCAATACCATCAGAGTATGTGCTTGGAATTAGAAAGTATAGATGAAGCTAGAATTCTGGCATTAAATAGCATTCTTTTCCAAAAGAGAAAAGCAGCCAAAAATTATAATAGAAAAGTCAAGCACATTAGTTTTGATGAAGGTGATTTGGTATGGAAGACAATACTCCCGATAGGGATTAAAAGCCACAAGTTTGGCAAATGGTCACCTAATTGGAAAGGACCGTATCAAGTTCATAAAGTCTTGCCTATGGGAGCATATCATTTGAAAATTTTGAATGGATATGTACATCCCAAGAAAATTAATGGCAGATATTTGAAGCCTTATTATCCAACCGTATGGGAAACACAAGGAATAGAATAAGTGCTAAATAAAAGAACATGAGAAACACTCAAACGATAAATAAGAATTTTTATTTCATAAAGAGTTGAGTACATGTAGCCATAGATTGGCCCAGAAGTCAGTACAATGCCTCAGTTGTTCTTTTACAATAGATGCTCTATTATGAAGTGATGGGAACAACTGGATGGTTGTAGCCATTTCCTGCTTTCGATCAACCAGTCCTTGATTGGTAATCTACAATTTGGTGGCAGTTCGATCTAAGGCTTGGTTGACTACTGATAGCTCCTCTTCAAGTTGAGTTTTCTTCTCCAATAATTGAGCTCGAAATTAGGAGACGGAGGAATGTTGTTCATTCAATTTTGACACTTCAGTATGTACTTTGGAAACAAAGCTCTGATCTCTCACCAATTTCTCCTCTGCAACCTTGGCAGCATGACAAATGTTGATGTAAAAATCAATGGTGGCTGCTGCCTGAGATAAATAACTTGAGACAGCCATGTCGGATTGCTCAACAACCTTGTAACACTGGAGGAGGCCATTTTTTATTATAAGCCTTTGTAAGGCTTCGAAATGAATCCTCGAAAAAGATGCCAACAGCTCCAGACAGTTGTCCAAGTCTATCAAAGGCAAGGAAGTCTTACCACTGGAGAAAGAACTCTCAAAATTTTCTAGCAGAGAATCAGCTAGAACTAATGGCTCAGTCTCATTGCTAGTCATTGAAGAGGTGGAAGGTATGTCAAAAAGACTAGCTAGTCTAGCCTCAAAAATATCCACCTCATCCATTGACATGAAAGGTGCAGAAAGAGCTCCGGTAGAAGGAAGAAATGACTGTATGGGAATAGGAGAAGAAGGTGGAGTATCCTTAGCAGTCTCTATAGTTTTTGCTACCAGTTGGTCAAGAGAAGAAGGACTGGAGCTAGGCAAAGATAATGGATGATGAATTGGAAAGCTACCAGTACCCTCTATATAGGAATCAGCTACCATCAAAGATGAAGTAACAGCTAGAATTTCCTTAGGAGGGGGAGGAGAAGCAGGGCTCGAGAGAGAATCAAATTGAGTAGAATCGAAAGACAAATGAGGGAGGTATGGAGTTAGGCCAAAGGAAAGAGATGCAGGAATACTTGACCTCAAGAAGGGTATGAAGAACATGGGACCAAGAGGTTAAAGGATTGCTTGAATTGGCTTTATAATTTGAGGACTTTCAACTTCAAGAGAGATTGAGGGAGTCCTTGTAGAGGAAGGAGACAGAGTAGTCGTTCCTGCAAAAGAAGAAATATAAAGTAATTTCAAGTGTCAATACCAAGAATTTGACAAGAGAATAGAGGCATGAAAGAAGTTACTTGTTTCAGAAGTGATAGCAATGATGGGAGAGCTACGAAGGGAATAATGCTCAGCAATGTGCTGCCTTCTTGCAGTTTCCCTTTGGATTGCATCAGCAGCAGAGCTTCATCTCTTAATAGTTACTGCTGCCGCCTTTTTTTAGCTCTTTGGAAAACAATTATTGCCTTAAAATGTTCCTGCTCCACTGTTCCGGCAGCTGCCTCATGAACAGGGTCGTCGACCAAATCAGAAGGAAAGACAGTTATCTTCTTTCTTTTTTTTCTTTGCAGTGGTATTTCTTGCTCTTTCTCAGTCTCTCTCTCTTCAATCTGAGACTCAGATTTCTCAGAAGTAAGTATTAGTTTTCTTTTCTTTTTTTGCTGATGTTTGTCTTTGAGAATGGCCAAAGCTTCAGCTCTCTTGGGAGATTCTTCTTGTGGAGATCCTACACCAGGAAGTATGAATGTAAAGAAAACAAGCAGAAAAGTCTAAAAGAAAAGAAACCTCAAGATACATACCATTTTTCGAAGCAGCTCTGGTAACTCTGGAAGAAGGGGGTGAGACTGCAGGAACAGTCTTCGCAGCTGTAGAAAGAGAGGGGATGTTCCCGGCTTTTTTTGGTTTAGCCTTAGAAGGCACTCCTAGCCCTATCAGCAAGTCATGAGGATGTATTGCTAGACGTACTTCCATATTGGCTGTCCACCAGTTTTGAAATCTTTTCAAAGTCAAGCCAAATGGAAGGAAGGGGACAAATTTGAACTCACTCAAATCTTTCAACAGTTTAAATGTTGTCTCTTCTAGTTTTGATTTGGGTACTCTCAGGTCTCTGGCTGTAAGATGGACATTCGAGAGGCTACAAAGTGGAATGGGAATCTCTTGAGTAAACCCAAATTGCCTAGCAAACTGAAAAGGACAGTATACCTTAGATATGCACTTATAAGCTCAAGGGTTTAAAGTGCCAATAAAAAGTTCCCTTGGCAACAAAATAGAAGCCCACATGTCTTTGTGTGATGGAATGGAACACTGTCAATCAGCCAAGAATGTCTTTAGCCAAATTGGTCCTTTATTGGCATCAAAGGGAGAAAAGAAGGCGGCAGTTGGGAAAACAAGGAGCTGGTGGAAAAAAGTAAGATAGTAAGCAAAAGAAGTGGGATAAAGGGCAATTCTAGCATACTTTTTCCCATAAGTGCTAGGATCCTGAACTAGAAATTTTAAGCATTTGGGATGCAAATCAGTAAAGTAAGCAAAGAGCCAGAGTTGAAGCACCTAGAGAGGACCTCCTTGGTTGATGTCAAGAGGTTTCTCACAAAATTTGGAGCAGACTCTATAAACATAGCCTAAGAGATAAGCGGCCAAAGCTATGCGTTTCTTCAAAACAAGGGCCTTTGCAAGTGGAGCAAATTCAGGCATGATTCGTTGTGATGATGCACAAAAAAGAAATTTACACAACCAGTATAAAATAAAAGAGAAGAGTTCTCGATCCCCCACAGGACCCACCTTCTTGTTTTCAACCTTTACGAAATCACTAAAAGAAGAATTCAAGGATGGAAGAGAAAATTTAACCGAAAAGTCTGGGTAACTAGGTGTGAAAGAGGTTCCAAGGGACGAAAGCCCTAAGAGATGGCAGGTATCAAGAACGGTAGGAGCCATCATGCCACAACGAAACTAGAAAAAGTTAAAAGCCATGTTCCAGAAACAAATAGCGGTAGGAATTAAAAAAGGGTCTTCAGGAATAATAAACCTAGAAAGACGAAGGGCATCGAGGATGCAGAGTTCTTGTAAATCCCATTCTTTTGCAGGCACAACCCTGTCGTACCACTCCTCCCATTCAGCCCTCAATGTTGGCCAGCAACAGTGAGGTCGGTTCATTCTCCAATTTCCCCAGTCGAGCCCCCCTTCACAGAGAAGAAAGTGGTCCTCCAAACGAAGATATAAAGCTGGAAGTTGAGCGGGAGCTCTCGAAAGATGAGACCTAGGACATATTCTTGTTTATCACTATGGCGAGGAATAAAGAGGCATCCGTCTATGGTACTTGACCCATCAGCGGTAAATTTGGCAATCTCTTCCTCAATACATCTTTTCAAAGCCATAGTTGGGCTTATACGTTCGCCAGACGATATTTTCAGTGAAGAAGAATCCATTGGTGACGAACAGCAAGGAAGAGAGGATTAGTAGAAGGGAAGGGTTTGTGTATTCAACAAACGAGTGAATTCAGAGCACGAAATAAAAATGGTTTTAAAACCTTTATGTTTGGAAAATATATCGTGGAATTCGTAAAGAAGTACTAAAAGTACAGATACGAAGAGTTTCCCTCAATATTGATAACTTTGGAGGGAAACACATCTCAAATACTTATGTCAGCTTCGAAAAAATGTATTTGGCTTCGAAACTAGATTTTGGCACAAAAGTCAAATAACAAACGGCTTCGAAACTAGAAAGCCGGCTTCGAAACACATTCCACACCTAAGGATGCAAGAATGCTCAAGTATTTGTTTACTTCAAAAGGATTAAGAACCTGTTTTAGGGTTTCCTAGTGAGAATAAGTCCCTTGAAGCAGAACTTGAAATCCCTCAAGATTAGGAATGGTTTGTTCTAAGTTCCAAACCAATAATTGGTTTGATAATATCCAGAATAGATTGCTCTTTTAGAATAAAACAATACAGTCCTTAAAGGAGGCCTCCATATTTTTGAAAGTATTGACTGTTATTTGAAGCAAAAATGGTCAATATAAAAATGGTTGATCGTACTAACCATATGGTGAATGCGATTAAAACAAGCTTTAAGGAGCAAGATTATTAAATTCGAGGCTCTAATTCTAAAAAGGGACCTCCATATATTGGAAGAAGTCAAATTGGTTTCCAAATATTTCTTTGAGTGTCAAGTTTCGAAGATAAAATTGATGAATTCGAAGCCATTATTCTAATTGGTTCCAGATAAGTGGAGTAAAATTAGACAATACCACATAAAAGAAATCTTTCCGCTTTATTAAGATAAGTATGATTACATCAGAAGCCTTGCCTAGGCACATATTCAAGTAATAAAAGTAAGGAATAGAATAAATAACAAGATCATGGAACTTGTTCCAGCTATGGTCAATAAGCTTTTGTTCTTTCTTTATTCTGTATTTTATCTTCTCCAAGCTAGGCTGCTGAAGTTGATATGCTCTTACTTGGTAAAAAAGTTTTTCAGCTTTTATTTCAAACTCTGTTTCTTTCAGCCCTTGTTCTGTCTCGTCCATATCTAGGTCATCCCAGTATGTAGAATCTTTATTCTTGAATTCATTGTATTCATCAATGAGGTTCTCTACTTCATACCGGGTATGAACTCGATTGGCTGAGATTTCGTCCATGGACTAAGTAGTGGCGACAGAATTGTGATGCCAATGAAAGAGTAGTGGGAGTTGGTCCAAGAATATTTGAAGTTCTGCTTGAGCGATGGGGTTGAGGATATGACTCCGGGTCATAATGTCACAAACCCATCGAAAGTTCTTGAGAGGAACGTCGTCCTCAAGAACATTGAAGGGCAAATGGGAAAAGGCCGCAAGCAGAAGTTGGGCTTGCTTACGCTGATCTTTAGTAGGAGGAGATGGAGGGTGATAGGAAGGGAGAAATTGGTCCTCAGAGAGAGTATGCCTCAATTCCTCCATCTAGTGAGGGTCTTGTGGAAAAGGAGGTGCAGGAGTTTCCATCTCGAAAGTAGGACGAAATCGAGGGCTATTGGCGATGTCAAGCCAGTCAGAAGAACAAAGTTTAGCCTTCTGAGCTAAAAATAAAGGGTTATACCCTTGTGCCTCTTCCGGGCGAGGAGTGGCATGTACTATTTTCGTAGGCGTGGAAGATATGTACCACACTACGAGTAGGTTGTCTTCCAAACAACATAGGCGGTCGATGGGTACGTAGGGATAAACCACTGAACTTCGAGCATCGAAAGGGAATTCTAGAAGGTCAATGAACTCAACAAAATGATGGTTGACTCGCTCTCTTAATTCTGGCCAGCTTCCCCAACTAGAAGCCCCAGAAGAGGAAGAAGTTACACCTTCATCCCACCCAGAAGGCTTTGGGTTAGAGGAAGAGCTTCCAATGTCCATATTTGCAAATTCCTGAATCAAAGGATTGTGGACAGTATGTTCGTAATCCAGAGGTTGATAATTTGCAAAAGCTTCTATGACTTGAATATAGGAAGGTGGGTAAAGGTGGCTAATCAATGCATGAAGATTCTTTCGAGGACGAATGGTATTATCAAACTACTCTTCGTATGCTTGATCAAGATAAAAAAAAGGCTTGTTTAGCCATGAGAACTGAATTGGTCTTTTTGAATACTGAGATAGTGAGTATGTTTAAGGGATCGAAGAGGAGTTAATGCAAATGTTCATCAATGAATGACGGTTGTGTTTCTAAAAATGCCAAAACCCATGCACGTTCTAAGACGTGGGAAAATACCTTGATCCACTAATATCACCAAGTATTGGTTATATTAGTACGGGGGGTAATGTTGGCTATATATTTTGTACGTATATTTTGTACGGGCCAATCACAGTTCGACGTGTGACGAAGTAAGGGCAATACGGGAAGACAATTCAAATCTTCGATCGTGATCGTACATGTGGCAGTTAGTAGTGGTTTTTATAAGATCTGCGTAGCACTGGATCAGCAAAGAGATGCAAAGTGACGTGGCCTTAACGGTTACTCATATATTTAAATTCAAAATTATGAGGGAAGCCTAACTGCATATGACATAGTGGAGCCAACTGCAAGGAAACATGATCAGTGATCATGGAGGGATGGTTTGACGGTTAGAAGTCCATTTCAACGGTTGTCATTAAGAAGTATAAAGAGCAGAGAAGGCCTCAGAAAGCCCCTAGATTGAGATCCAGAAAACCAGTTTTTATGTACTTTATTTCCTTTCTAGTTTTTTACATTTCTTGTTCTTTACATTTCTGCACTGCACTGCACTTCGTTCATATGAGTAGTTTCAAGTAGATTGTTGCTATAAACCTCTACGAGGCTGATTTGGATCTTTGTAAGTCTTTCATTTTACTTACTGAAATATTACAATTGTCCTTCCTTTAATTGTTGTTTACTTAATTTTTCCTAAACCAAGCCACCAGTAAAAGTCCTCTTCATTGAGGCTGAAAGAACTAAAACACAATCGTCTGATAATTAGTTAGCAATTAACATTCTATAAGGAATGATTGATCCTTGCTGGTACGCTCATAATTACAAATCTAACCTTCGAAAACCAAAAAGCCAACAGTTTCATTTGACATAAGTTCAAGGTTCAAATTACCTCCTTTCATTTAATCTTTTTTTTTTTTTTTAAATAAAAAAGTGGACACGTGATAGCATAAGAAACCAAGGTTTCAGGACATCATAAAAAATGTTCACTTTATATATAGTATAGATAGATAAATAGATAGATAGATGAATTGTATTTTCTGTGATGTATAAGGGTAGAAATCTAATTATCTGCTAGAATTCATTGTCTACATTAGCTTCATTGTAGAGCATTATTTCAAGGCTCCTGAGCATGCTCACAGTCCTCCCATTTTTGACTTTTTGCGCTGGGAAGGGGCCAAAAGACGGTGGCTCTGCTATGCGGAGGGAAGATTTTGGGAATAAGAAGTTTGCCTGATTCAGTGTGGTGGGTTCCATAGTAAAATTGAAACGAATAGTTTGATTTGTTTGATAAGTGTTCCGGTCATTGATTTGTTTGGTAAGTGTTGACTAGGAATGGTCACGCTCGCGTTTGGAGCAAATTTATAGTAATTCGTCCCCACCCGTATTTTATTGGAGAAGGAGCAAATTGGAGGTGACCATGGTAGATGTGGGGGCGGGATAGGAGAGGATTGGAGACGGTTAATTTTATAAGTTAAAAAATTAAAATTATAATAATTTATATTTAATGAAAATTATAAAATATAAAATAAATGAGTAAAATTTAATATCAAGTACAATATTTTAATATTTTTTTTATTATAGTAAAAAAAATTAAATTATATTATATATATAAATATATTTAATAAATATAATTGAAGCTGAGTTGGGTAGAATAGAGCAGGGGAAGCAAAACTCGTCCCTTCCCCACTTTCTCAAAGGGATGGAAAAAACTAGGGCTGGGCAGGTGTAGACCGCCCAGAACTCCGCTCCACGCGCGAGGGCGCAAATTGTAGTTTTAGCTACTACAGTTCGGACTTATGTCACAGTTCTGAATGTGAGACTGATAAATCACCAAAGAGTCCAAATCTAGCAAATCGTTTTGAAAAATCGATTTTAATCAAAAAGCGCCAAACATGGACTGTTTTGCCAGATTTCAGAATCGCCACCTAAATATTTTGTTTTGAAAAATTTAGGAAACCCTGACTCGTGCCTAAGGACACGTGTCCGTCATCACCAAAGTTGCCTCAGCTCGGGAACTTGGGTACGAGAGGGGAAGGTCATGCAATGAGCAACCCCGCTCACCCGATCAAAGGATCGGCCTTTACTGACATGATATGTTGTTTTTGAAAACACATGTGTTCTTATTCCGATTTATTTAGCTAATTATTATTATATGATGCGCACAGCATACAAGTATAGACTCAATCACGCAGATTGGAACAAAACAACTAATGTTTGTTTTTTAAAGTGGTTTTGAAGGTGCTACTCGCAAGTAGGCTAAGTCGTGGATTTGCCACCCTCAGGTGGGCTTAGAAAACATGATGATTTGCTACTTCAAGTGGGCTTAAAACTCGCATTTTGATGAATTGTTCTAATTCAAGCAATCCAACCTTCATCCACAGGCATTCATGCAGTTATATCAGTTAAGCAAATAGCCTCATGGCAAGCATGCTATCATGGCAGTCACTTACACACATGCAAGGATGCTAAAGCATAAGGACTCACCGAGTACTCCAAGCCAAAACAAAAGCTAGTTAGTAATCATGCATGATCCTAGCTATGTTAAATGCCTGATGCAACACAGGCAAAAATGCAACTAAGATAGGCTCGGCTATTCTAGAATGGCATATGAAATGCAACAATTTTGGTACATGTATTCAAATAGGAATTGAAATACAATGCAGTTAGTATGATGCGCCGAGCCTGGTGCATGCAAGACAGATGAATGGATGCAAACATGCTAGCATAAGGATGCTAATTGAAATATGTCCTAAAACTAACCATCGAAAGCTGGTAAATAAAATGGAGAAAGAAATGTGGGTTGGAAGACATGCATCACACACACACACACACTTATTTACAACATCACCCTCTCGGAGGAGAGTCCAAATGAATTTAGCTAACTAGCTACGCTAATTAAACTAATTATTACAAATCAACTAATTAACTAACTTAGCTAATTAATTATTACAAAACTTTAACTAATTAATCAAATTAATTAATTTACAAAACTAGATAAATAAGAAGCTAAAACAGGCTGCCACAGCTCTGCCTCGGAATGATGAATGATGCATGCTCGGTCACGTCCCCCCGGAAATCCACCACCGTGCCTCATGTTGCTTCTGTTTGCACTGCTTTAGACCTCTAAAAATTGTGCCAACCTCCAATATACTTCTGATCCACCTCATGGACATTCTAAGAGGTGATCGGCTAAGAGAAATGGCCATTGGCCAAGGTTAATGGCCATCGGCCAAATTTGATAGCCGATCGGCAGACTAAATGGTCGATCAACCACTGCTTCCTGCAAATTCTCCCTTCTTCTGCAAGCACTAACAAAGGCATGGCAGTGTATTTGCAAAAAAATGTGTGTGCAACCACACTCCTTATCATGTCTAAGGCTCAAAGGAGTGTAGTGCTTGGCTCTTGAGCCATCAATCACGCATCTCAATGCATGATAGCCAAAGAGGCCAAGTTGTACAAATCAATGTCAAATGAATGCACAAAAACACATAAATGCCTTAACCTCTATCATGCATGATCAAGAGGGTCGGCGACTGAGAATTGAGGCACGTTTTGTCACTTCAAGTACGAAACATCCCTCGTTTCTCGTGTTTGGACTAACACCCTATCCAAACACAAATGCAATGCAACATGAGCATGTCAACACAATGCAAACAACAAGCATGCAAATATCATGCAATACAACATGAGCAACCTATCAATGCTAATGGCATTCATACACAATGCAAAGCAACATAAGCATTTCAACATAAAGCAAACAACAATGCAAGCATAATGAAATGCAACATAAGTATGCATCAACAATGCAAACAACAAGCATGCAAAACACAATACAACTCAAGCATGCAAACATGATGCAATGTACCAACATTTGAACAACATGCTCAATGGACTTAAACTAAAAATGGACAGACCTCAATCATGCCCAAATCAGTGGCCAATAGTGCTAAAATGATGGCATGAAAAACATGAAAATGCATAAAGCACAAACTTTCCAAAGCATTGAAAGAGTGACAGATGCGAGTGTATGACCACACTACATGCACTGAAATCACATATGAAATGATGCCAAATCATAAAAATAGCCTAAGCAATGCATGCTAGTGGCTTGGAAACTCAAGGCTAATGAGCTAGAATGAACCATGGCTATACAAAACAATGCATGCATGACCAAAACAACATAAATCAGAGTTAGAGCATGCTAAAACATGGCTAAAAACTTCTTGGAGTTAAGCCAAAACATGTTAGAATGATGGTCCAAAAGCAAGATGCATGTTAGGCTACCAAAGGGGGATTGCACTACAAGTGCAATGAGCATGCAAGGGGCTATCAAACCAACCCAAAAAAAACCTAAGGCATGGCAAAACAACACCAAAAACATACTGAGATATGGCCAAAACATGCTAGAAAGACATGCTCAAACATGAAGCATACAAGACTAGTTTGCAAAATTTACACTACAAGTGTATAAAGCATGCATGAAGTGACCAAGACAACCAAAAATAGTGATATGCCATGCTGAGATAAGGCCTAATACATGCTAAGATGGAGCCAAAACAAGCTTAGCAAACATGCTACTTTTATGAGCCATCAATACAAGCATTCAAGACATAAGGAGAGGGGATGACCCTCTCCTATTTGAGACCTCAAAACACAAGTTTTACCACTAAAAATCCACTGGATTTCAGTGGTTAAAAGGCCAAGAGAAAGTGATCTCAAGGGCCTAAAGTGATGGTGTAAAACAAAGCCAAACAAGGCATGCAAGGGAGTAGATCACCCCCAACACCAACAAGGCCCTAAACAAACATGTCAAGCACCAAAAATCAGAACTTTTTGTAGTAGAAAGTCAAGCCAAAATAAGCATGCAAATAGGTCCAAAATCTTAATCAAAACAAAGGGTTTAAGAGGTTAGAAGCTCACCCTTGTAGAACCACTTTAGAGCAACAACTCCAGCAACTTTCTTGGATCAAAACCAGTTCAAAAACACCAAAACTAGCTTCAAAGTGCCTCAGTAACAAGAATATGGTGTTTGAGTGTGTGTTTGTGTGCAATAGTATGATGAAAATGCACTTTTGAGCACAAACAAGCACAAATATAGAGAGAGAAGAAGAAATATATAGAGAGAGAGATACATATATGTTTTGTATATCAACTTTTCAGAACCTCTGGAAAAGGAGAGGAGTTTCCCTTCTTATAGAAAATCAAATCCTAAGCTTGTTGGACAAGCTAAGGGTTTGATTCAATCCCTCCATACACGTATGGAGGATGAAATCTATGCTTACCAGCTGTCACAGCTGGCACAAAAATATCTGCGAAAGCAAATAAAACGGCATCGGCCAAAAGATATGGCCGATTGTCCAAAATGAGTGCCAATCGACCAAAAAGAGTGCCGATCGACCATCACTAATGGCCAATGACAAGAAAACATGGCCGATAAGCACAAGGCTTGGCCGATGGGTTGTAGGGCTGGCCAACAAGCCACCATTTTCCCTTAGAAACAAAACCACAAGTCTTTGGTCTACAACCAAGCACAAAACAGACAAGTTGAGAGGTTCTAAGGCAAGGCGCGCAGCCGAGACCTTCAGGAACTCAAAACGAACACGAGCATGGATGATCATCGAGTGTTCAAACGATGACGTCCAAGTCTTGAGGACGGTCAAAAATGAGGTGTCTATAGCAGGGAATGCTGACAAAATGGATCAGAAGAAAATGACCATTCCAAAAGTAGGCGCACTAGGTTGGACAACATATCTCCACTCCAATAAAGGACTAGAGAGAAGTCGGTCCTTTTTTGTTTTTGAGTTTGGTTTCTCTCAAGTTGTCATTTTTAACTGGAGAGAGCATTTGGACCCAATATGCCCATTTTTGGATCCATTTTAGTGATTTGAACTGTTCAATTTTTAAGATTAGTTTAGTAGAATATTCATGTAAAAAATAAGATGATTGAACATAGGTAGCTATATGTTTGATCATATTTGTTTGTAAAAAATGGACGATAAATATAATTTCAAGAATAATCATCTATTTTTATAATACAAATTTGATTCAAATATATAGTTACTAATATCCGATCATCTTAATTTTTTACATAAATATTTTACTTAGCAAATGCTAAAAAGTGAACGATTTAAATTATCGAAGTCAATGCCAAAATGGATCTACCAAGCCCAAATACTCTCTCAAATTGAAATAACCAACATGAGAGAACCCAACCCAACCCCTTTTGTTTATAATTTTCCCAAATTATTTATAATAGACATATTTCTAACTATAAAACAATAAATGAGACTAATTCTTTGTTAAATATAAAATTAAGGATAAATTACACTTTACACCCTTATAGTTTATATCTAATCTCATTTTACTCTTGACTTTCTAACTATTTCAATCAATCTCCTAAATAACAAGTCAAGTTACATTTTAAAAATTGACGTAAAAACAAAGTAGAGGAACTAAATTGATATTTTGACATGGGGGCAAAATGACACTGAAAAAAGCATCTTGGGCCCCAAACTTGAAATTTTATAGTGTAAATTTAAACTTCTTGTGATGTGAGTTATACCCAAAAATGAATTTAATTAACATATTTTAAAATCTTGGCATTTTCTAGGTTTTTTTTTTTGGGTAGTACATAGAATTATTTAACTATAGCATATAGTAGGAGGATTAGAGATAATTACAAAGTTGTCCCTTTTATCCCCGAAGGTTGCACAGGCCCGGCAGCAACAAACTTGGATCCAAGTAATGTGAGTGACCCTGCTCTATCTTTCTTGGTGTTTGGCTCTTTCACAGTTCTTCTATAATTCTCTTAACGACTATGGGATTCACAAAGAGGTGAGATGAACCTCATGTGAATAGGTTTATTTTCGATTTTTTGTGTTTTTAAACTTTCTTTGCTCTTTAAAAACGGAATTTTTATTTCTTCTAAAAATGGGATGAAGTGGCCCTACTACCTTTTTATTTATTTATTTATCATAAAATGGCTTTATCATTAGGCCAGTTAGATTGTCGTCTAATGCGGATAAGAATTTTTTTTAAAAAAAATTATTGTTAAAGACTCTAACTTTTATAGATTAGTTAAATTATGCCTCATATTTGGATATTTAATTTTTAAGTCCTCTAATAATCTTTACCTTTGTGGGATTTTTGTTCCGATAGAAACATTTTTTTCAAAATTCTTATGTCATTGTGTTGAATAATTTAACCTTTCACTGATGGATAGTGTAAAGAGTCAAGCTAAGCCTGAGGTAGTAGTGAAAATATATATTAAAGCCAATTGAGATTTAAAAAAGACAATATCAACGCATGAAATAATAAATAAATTATGATTATCTTGACAATTATTATTTCTCATAACCCACTAAACCACAATCTCTACAAATTCAGGACGGACTTGGCTATAGGCCAGCAAAGCAACCACTTTGGACCTCAAAAAATTGTACAGAAAAAGAGTCCTCAAATAATTGCAACTTTTATAATTGGACTAAAATTAGAATTTTCTCAGTAGGCCTAATATGAGGGACCAAACCAAAGCAATAATTCAGCTGCGAAAAAAAAAAATTAATAATTCAGCTGCGAAAAAGAGGAAGCCAGTCGTTCTACTACGGCATCACCAAAATGAAGAATCTTTTTTTTGTGTCCGAAGCCTATGTTTGAATCTTAAATTTGAGTGGTGATTTGTGTAGAGGAAAAATAAAGGGAAAATTGACCTCTCCTCCAAAAAAAAAAAAAAAAATTTGTTATTTTTCTCTTTTCTTTTCCTATTCTTTCAAAAAAAATTTACTCAAATCTAAGATCTAAATACAGATTAAGTGTAACAGTTCCGACCTATGATTAGCCGATAAATCATGATTAACTATGCCTAATGAGTAATTAAGATGAAATTCTGAATTAATTGCATGTGTATGGCATTCTTTGTGTTTATATCTGTCTGCTGTAAGAATATCTATTTGTGTTTCCATTTTGTTTTGCGAATTGAAGGCCTTATCGGCATCAGAACATGAAATTGACTTGATTTCTATATTATTTGGAATTTTTAAAATTTTATAATAGGTTTAATTGAAATTTGATTTGGTACGAATTAATTAGAATAAATAATACACATTTGTTTAGTTTAAGCCAAGTTTAATTAAGCCTTCTTAATTGAGCCTATATAAGGCATAAGTGGGCTCTAGAACACATGTTTACACTCTCATTTCTTTCCCTTGAGAGCAAAAACGTGGGAATGGGACAGTAAAGCCTAGAGAGAGAGTTTGAGCTCAAAAGAGGGTAGAAAAATTCTAGAGAATTGAAGGTTTGGACTTGGAAGCTCAAGCAATTGAACTCTAGAACACAATTAAGCATCTAAGGTAAGAAATCAAACCCTTAGTTGTGTAATTGAGTTAGTTCATGTAAGAATTCAAGTGAAAAAGGTAGATTGACATAAGAATTAAGCTAGAATTAAGAATTGTAACTCAAACCATGCATGCAAACATAATTTATGGCATTGAGAAGTTGATTTCAAAGAATTTCCCTCTTGCATGTCCTTATTTTGGTCTTGGTCTAAGAATCTAAGATATCTTTGAGTTAAAAATCTCATTTGATCATGTTTTAGAAGGTTGGAGTTCATACCATTGCATGTGTGTCGTGATTTCAAAGTTTCAAGTTTGATTTTGAACAATTGACATGCTTTTGGGCTTTGATTTTGCGAAATGATCTTCAATTCCTGATATTGTACAAGTTTCTAAATGTTCTCTTGCGTTTTGGCCCAAAATGATGAGTTTTGATGTGTTAAATTCAAGTTTTGAGTTTGGAAGTGCAATCTGAAAATTTTAGAATTCTGGCTCGCCACTCGAGCGACAGAACCTGCGCTCGAGCGACCACCTTTTGTTTTGCACTTCCACTTGAGTGACCAAAAGTTGGCTCAAACGTAAAATGTATACTCCCAGAAGTTGACCATTTTTGCAGACTGCTTGAGCAACAAGAGTTGCACTCAAGCAAGGACTTCAATCTCACGCTCGAGCGACCGTCAAACGGAAAAATCAAGCAACCAGTACTTTTGCAGAGTTTTATAGACCGCTCAAGTGACGAAAGTTGCGCTCAAGCGACTACTCTTATTTTTGACCCTCTGCTCAAGCGAAGGAAGTTACGCTCGAGCGAAGACCCTGTTTTCAGCAAATTTAATGAAGTGTTTTGAATCACATTTTGACATTATCATTGCATCTTAGACATTCTTAAATTCTGATTAAGACATAATAATGAGGATAAGACTTAGAAACATATTAAGAACGAAATGAAATAAGATAAATACTATCCGAGTATGTGTTTCAATAGGTGTATCTATTATATTTGTGTAGGTCACGTGCCGTAAGCTAGTTAATTTGTCTGCTTAATTTGTTCTGCAAGTGGAGCCATCTGTGAGTAATAACTTAGTAAAGTTATATTCAACTTTATCTATTTTCTGTAAGATGAAATAAGATTTGTTTTATAAAATGTTATATTATGTACAATGAATGATTGTCCAATTTCTGACAAGTACTCGTGGCATCCTTAGCACAAGGCCTTTGCCCGAGGGGTAATAATACGGTAGTCTCATGGCTCTCGCCCGAGAATAACAATACCGTGGCTCAAGTATGTTATGTGTTCCTGGTACCGAAGGTTCCTTTATGGAATTGGTCAAGTATAACCTTTAATGCTCTGTATATGATCTGTTAGCGCTAATGGATGTACCACATATAATCCTTTGTGAAACTAAATATGTACATGTTTTTGAACTCTGAATGGGAATATAAATCTGTTTCTACTTTCTGAATCTGATATGGGGCATCATTCATTGAACCCTTTACTCTGTTATTATTCACTTTGTTTTCGCTCACTATTTATATTATATATATAGGTGAACAGGCGCGTGACCAGGCCTAAACTGTTGCCTGGAGAGTTTTGGGTCAGCCAGCCACCGTGCCTCTCGGAGAGGTTTCCGTTTGAAGAAGTAGAGTTTTGTGAATTATGTTAAGGATGTCTGTGCTTTGTTTTGTTTTTGTTTATCCGTACACCGGGCTAAGTCCCTTTTGACAATACTTGTACGCTGTTGCATGAGTTATATGGATATAACGTCATATATGTATATTTTATATAAAGTTTTAAACTATCTGTCTCATAAATGTCTGCACAATTCAATGGATGTCGTATTTTCTATATTTGCTTCCACAGCCCCTTATTACATGATAATTTGTTCAGAGGCCTACGACACTAAATCTATAGAGACAGGTTTGGGTCGTGACGTTAAGGCTATGTTTGGTTCGTATATTTAGGAAGAGATTTGACAAGGGAAGGGAAAAATATATGTGAAATGTAATTATATTTTATTCACATTTCATCTACATTTTCCTTTTTTCCTTTCAAATCCCTCCTCAAATCCATGAACCAAACATAGCCTAAGAGACTCAACTTTTCTCATTATTTAGGACTAGGTCTCCCAAATATTTTCATTTACAATAAAATAAAAGATTCCAGTACTCTCGAGATTGGATTTTTGTTTCAGAATTAAGATATTCTATGTATGGCTCTCTTTCTTTTGTTGTTGCTGTTGATATTATGACTATATATTATGTTTGGAACTTTTTTCTATTATAAATTGAATTTTACCAAGTTGTGAAGCAACAAGACCATATCGTGTCTTTTTAAATTCTTGTAATGAGTTTTTTAAAATCTTAATCCATGTTGCCAAATTTAGTATAGAATTTAGTAAATTATATTCTACAAACCTTGTGTGGGTAGTACTAGCCAAAACAAATATATATATTTATATATATATAATTTTTATTTATCTATAATTTTCATTTATTTATTTATTTGTGTGTAAATATATATATACATATATATAATTAAAAAGCCTAGAGGTTCACTTAGGTTCAAGCAGCCCTGTACAAAGTCTGCATAGTAACATGCACATTATATATACAAGGTAGGTGCCTAGCCATCGCCATCTACACAAGTTGAAAGTAAAGTGGAGAAATGTTAGGTACATCAACAATTGCCTAAAATTTGACAAATGAATTGCTTAAAAAAAAGGAAAAATTACTCATAAGTCCCATGTGAGAAAATGTTACTCCATCTAATCCTGAATGTTTTTTTATAAACCATTTAGTCCTTCTTTTACATCAAAACAACATCATCGAAATAACATCAACTATCACAACATTAATCATCAACATTGAGAACATCAAACATTCTTGTCCAACAACATCAATTACAAAAACAACATCAAACATCACGATTTCATCGCTATGAATCCTATCGAAGCCCTTCTTCACATGGATTGAGTAAAACCCATATTTCATCGTCCTTACCGAGAACAAAACAAGAGAGACCCAGATCTTGAAAAAACTAGAGCTTGGACTTGAGAGTCCTGTCGATGTCGAAGAAGAGGATTTGGGGAGAGTAATGGATGGAGGATCCAATCCAATTTGGGTATTGGAGAAGCTGAGTTGTTCAAGAAATTGGACCACCGATTTTGGTTTTTCAAGGGTTTTAATCCATGGGAAGCAATTGGAGATAAGATAGAAAAGGGTTCAAAGAATGAAAGTTTTGATGGCGTATTTGTAGAAGACGGGGTTTGAGATGTGAGTTGATGGATGTTACGGGGGTGGTGGTGGGAGTGTGAACGAGAGAAGATACAGAAGAATAAGAGAAGAAATAGAGGAAGCAATGGATATAGAGAGAGAAAGCAAGAAACAGAAAGAGTGGTAGCTCTGGATGGTACCCTAGCTTCCCCAAATCAAACTCCACCCAGATCTCACCCATCTCGCTTTCCGATCTGTTTAGTTTCAATGTTTGATTCGGACGACTCTTCTATCTGAAATATTTTCTGGGTTGGAATGGTGGAGGAAGGAGGAGGGCTAAGAGAGGGGGTTTTGTGGGGTTAGGGTTACGGATTGGGGAAGAGATGTTTGAACTTCATTTTTTCAAATTTGGGTTTGTGTGTTTAGGGCTAATAAATTATGGTGATGTTTGATCAAAAAAATTGTTACGATGATGTTTGATAAAAAAAAAAATTGTTATGATATGATGTTTGATCAGAAAAAATTATTTAATCGTTATTTTGATATTTAATGTTATTTTAATCGTTATTTTGATGTTTAATCGTTGTGTAAAAAATTGTTTAATCTTTATTTTGATGTTGTTTCGATGATGATGTTGTGATGTTTGACGTTATTTTGATGATGATTTTTGATGTTTGATGAATAATGAATAATCCTAATGTTTAATGGTTGTGTTTGATGTTTGATGTTTGATGAATAATGTTTGATGTATGATGAATAATTCTAATGTTTAACGGTTGATGTTTGATGAATAATCGTGATGTTTGATAATGTTTGATGTTGGATGAATAATTCTAACATTGATAATGTTTTTACCCAAATTATACAAATAATCCTGACGTTGGTAATGTTTGATGTTTGATAAATAATTCTGACGTTGCTAATGTTTGATGTTTGATGCATAATGTTTGACATAAAAAGGCCTATAGTAAGCTTTTAGAGAAATAGGACCTATTAGTCCAACAAAAAACATTCAGGACTAAATGGTTTAACATTCTCAAATTTGGGATTTATTGGAGCTTTCCCCTAAAAAAAAAAAAAAACACATGGCTTAAGTTTTTAATTGAAATGTTGTACATGACATTCTCATTGCCCTACTGACAAGTCTATTCAGTAATCCACCCACTTGTTGCACCCTAAACATGGATTAGGACATGATTGGAGAACATGTGAAAAATATGGACTCCACAAATGTTTTTAATCCAATCCCATGTAACAAAAAAAATGGCATAAATGAAGTGTTTACAAACACCATTTAATGCATTTCGTTGATATTTACCACCCTGACTCTTATACTGATGACTCTTTGTGAAAACATATACAGGGCATGAAACTCTTCCAATTCAACGACCTTTGCTGAGGATGGATTCACTACTAGACATTGAACAACCAGAAACCTTTCCAAAGGATGAAGGGAGTGACATGACAAACTCAGCAGACGCTTCGTTACCCGTTGCAAGCGTGCCAATACCTGCACCGTCAATAATTATTTCTGGCATGAAATTAACACCATCCAGGTATTGCATTACTTGCCACATGCTAGGCCTAGCTGCTGGATTAGAGTGAGAGCAAAGCAAGCCCAACTTCAAAACCAAATCCATTTCGTCTGCTGAATAATCACCTTCCAATCTAGGATCACTTACACCAAGAATATCTCCTTCTTTCCAATTTTCAAGTACCCAGTCAACCAAAATCATCTCTTCAGGCATTCCTTGTAGCTCTATGGGTCTCCTTCCACAAGCCACTTCTAGCAAAAATGCACCAAAAGCAAACACATCGGTGCCTGTTGTAGCCTTGCCTGTTCTAGTAAGCTCTGGTGCAATGTACCCAACAGTGCCAACAACATGGGTAGTTTGTGGGTTTGCTCCATGATCATACAATCTAGCAAGCCCAAAATCTCCTAACCGACCATTTAGATCAGCATCCAGTAAAACATTGCTAGCCTTGACGTCTCGATGAAGAACAACTTGTTCCCATTCTTCATGTAAGTACTGCAAGGCAGATGCTACTCCTCTGAGGATTCGATAACGTTGAGCCCAATTAAGGGTTGGTTTTTCATTACTAAATAGGAACTTGTCGAGGCTTCCATTGGGCATGTAATCATAGACCAAGATAAGCTCTCCCCTTCGCCGACAATAGCCAAGGAGCTGCACCAAGTTCCTATGCCTTAACCTTCCCATGCTAGCAATTTCTGTCACAAATTCCTTCACCCCTTGTTTTGAATCATGGTTGATTTTCTTGACTGCAACTTCTTCCTTGGAAGAGGGAAGGACTCCTCTGTAAACCTTTCCAAAACCTCCAGCTCCAAGAAGCTCTTCATCTTTAAAGCCTTTGGTAGCTTTGTAGAGATCCTTGTAGAAAAACCTTTGAGGACCATATTCATGTTCCCAATCTTCATGTATTTCTTCATATTTTTTCCTCCACACAAAGAAAACAGCTCCGGATGTTGTGATAATCAGCACAATAGATACTGTTACCAGTGAAACAGTAACTTGTAGACCTGGAAAACGTTTTGGTTTCTTTTGTTTGGGAAGTGAAGGAAGCTTCGAAAAGTCCAGAGTCTGTGCTTGTCCACTTTTGTTGAAGCTCCACCCAAGAATATAGTGGCTACCTCTAGATGTTCCAGTAGCAGAAGAGAAACCAACATACATAGAATCGAAGAGAATTGAAGAAAGATCGATGTGTGTTGATATGAGAGGTCGATCTGGTTTCGGGCTGAGAGGTCGATCTGGTTTCGGGCTTCGAGTAGGAGCTATTGTTACCTGGAGTAGATTCTTTACTCCATCATAATCTATCCAAATTTGTATTGGATCCCCACTTATGAGGTCCAAACTCTTGTTTGTTCTTTCACTACTAGAATAATATGTAGCAGTCGCTGAAACATTAGATTTTAAGCTGTTAACATCGATTCCAACATGGTTGTCATCTATATCATCGAATTCAGGGCTCTTAATAGTATCAAGCTCAATTGCGAACAGATGGTTTGAATCGAGACCATTGTTGGAAGAATTGAGGAGCCCCAAATACTGGCTTCCTACGGCTTGGCTGAAATCTGTAGATGGTGAGATGGTAAAGGCAACCCCATGGCCGCTAAGATTTTGTATTTCGGGAATGATAGCAAAGACAAAATAGGTGGAAAATGAAAGAGTTTGGGGTAACCCAGATGAGGATGAATTGAATCTTATAGGAAGTTGGTGGAAAGCATGGCCAGTTTGTTGCTTGGAAGTGTTGGTGAGCTGCAATAGACCATTGGGATGGATTTGTGCAATCCCATCAAGATGGAGATTGACACCCTGGAAGCCATTGTAGATGAACTGGTTTTCATCTTGAGCTAAGGCTAGGATTTTCAAGCATAGATAGAAAAGTAGAAGAAAATAAACTGGTTTTGGAGTGGTAGTCATTTAGAAAGAGGAGGAAAGAGTTTCTGTGGCAACGAGTTTCTTTGGATTTTAATTTGTGGGTTGTAATATTTGGGTCTTTTGGTAGTCTTTTGATAGTCTCTTGATATGGGTAATGTGGCGTTTTTCAACGACACATGGAGTCCCTGTGTGAAAGGGTGACACGAGTCAAGAAGCACAAATAGGGAGGACAGCAAGTCAATTAGGAAATCAAAGACTGAGACTTCTATAATAATAACTCGACAATAATTTTTAATGTAGTAGTTGCCATGTCACTTTCATGGTAAGTAATGTTAAGAATAGAATTTTGTAAAAAACATAATAGGTAGTTGAATTAAATTCAATTATGATAGGTTAATATTCAAAATAAATCTCAACTTGTCAATATTTATTTTGTATTGGATAAATTACACTTACCTTCTCGGAGGTTTCTAACAATTATAGGAACCTCCTCTGTAGTTTCAATAATTACACTAACTTTCCTAACTTTTGAAATTATTATCAAGATTTTTCAAATTGTTAAATTTTGTACAAACGGCATTAGTTTGGTGTAAAAATAATCATATTACCCTCTGATTTGCACGTGAAAGGACAAAAATACCCATAAATTAACTCATTCATTATCAATATGGATATATTACACTTGCCTCCCCTAAGGTTTTGTATATATATTATCAAAGGCCCACATATTTTAGCATTATTTAATAAAATTCTTAAATTTCATGTAATATTAAATAAAGCCATTAAATTGTTAAGACATTATTAAAATATTTAATGGAAAAAAATTAATTTTCACTGCTAAAATACTTAAAAATAAACAATCTCTCTAAAATTAATGTTAGATAACATTCTAATAATTTAATATAAGACTTATTTCACACTACATAAATAATGTAAAATTTATCATTTTAAGTAATGTATTTATTATTTGAATTTTTTTTAAAGTTGAAATAAATGGATTTTTTTTTTTTTTTTTTTTGCAATTTGCATTACTTAGTTATTCATACGTAAAAAAATTATTATTTTATCTTTTTTCAATCATATATTATTCTCAAATTTTAATTTTTATCTTTGAGTCATTAAATTTCTAATCGATCTATATTTTAAATAAAAAAAACACACAGGTTAATATTTCTTAAAAGATTAAGGAAAATAAATATATGAGTAAAAAAATATTACCTTTGCTGAGGTTTCTGACAATTAAACCAAACTCATTCATTATCAACATTAATCTTAACCTTAAACATACTAAATTTAATTTATCCTATTAAATATATGTGAAATTATTATTTATTTTTCATAACTTTTCAAAATATAAATGTAATTTTTTGATTTTTTTTCCACAACAAGTTTTTGAACTTTTATAAACAAAAAATAAAATAAAAATTCAACCATTAATGAAGGTGAAAAATTAATTTTAAAATTTAATTTAATAAAAATAATTTAAATGAGATAAACAAAGATGGAGAATTAATTTTTTTTTATTTTTTTATTTATTAAGATGGTATAACATATGAAAGGAAGCAACTAGCCAGCCTCATTAGCAGCAACATCAAACAGTGACAATGGGACCTTCTCCATCCACAATTGCTGGTGGATCAATCCTCTAGCCATCCTGGCTAATCCATGTGCCAACATGTTACCACACCTAACAAATTAATTGAGGATTTTATTATTATTAAATAATTTTTTCATTTAAGTAAAAGTTAATTTTAATTTTAAGTATAAGAAATAATAAATTGTTTGAATTGTTTATTATTCTCCAATAATTTCTTAGATCCTTCATTCCCTGTCAACTAATTTTAATTTTTTGTAGAACAATTAGATTTTTTTTTTTTACTTCTATATTTAATTTTTTATTTTTTTAATCATGTAAAAAATATTAAATTGCATTTTTTTAAATATGCATCAATTAGAAGTTTAATAACTCAAAGATAAAAATTAAAATTTGAGAATAATACATTATTGAGAAAAGACAAAATAATAATTTTTTTACATATGAATAAATGAGTAATGCAAATTGTTGGAAAAAATAAATAAATCTATTTATTTCAACTTTAAAAAAATTCAAATAATAAATACATTAATTAAAATGATAAATTTTACATTGTTTATGGAGTATAGAACAAGCCTTATATTATATTATTATAATGTTATCTACCATTAATTTTAGAGAAATTGTTTATTTTTAAATATTTTATTAATAAAAATTAAGGTTTTTTTCATTAAATGATTTAATAATGTCTTAATAATTTAAGAATTTTATTTAATATTGCATAAAACTTAAGAATTTTATTAAATAATGCTAAAACATGTATGAGTATTTAATAATATGTTACGACCCACTCTCCGTACTCAAGGATTAAGTATCGTGATGGCTAGTAACTGAAGTTATCTATAGCCAATTCTTGAATAAATAAATAAACGCGAGTGGAAACAATATTTAAGTGAGGTACCAAAATAATCATTGGAACTTCTATTTAATTAAATTGTTAAAGTTGAACTATGTTTATAAAGTGTTTTGTGCCTGCCCCACGCGCTGGTTTTGACATGTCACCTGAAAGTGGTAAATAACTATAAACACATAGCAAAGTCGAAAATATTATACTAAGAACATAAAGGCATAAAATTCACCATGAATAATTATAGGGCTAAACAGAGCTTGATATTAAAATACAAAATATACAATATGGAAATCATTTGACATATAATACAGAAATTATATAAACAGAATAATAATAACCACGGTACATAACAGAACAGATGTATGGACTCAAAATGTGGCTCATACGAACTCTATAAGTGATTCCCACAATAGTGTAACACTTAGCTCCGTACAGCACTTTACTCCACACCGGAATAAGATTCAAGAGGTGGCTCGTACAAAATCTAAAGGTTACTCCCACAATAGTGTAGCACTTAACTCCGTACAACACTTTGCTCCATACCAAAAATTAGAGTGTCAGTGGATTCATTGCAGATAGAAGGTCACAAAGTGACTCATCAGAGGGTCAATGGTTATTTAAGTCCCCCAAGACATGGGACCTTCGTGATGATACTTATAACATAATTACTCAAAACATATTTTAATAAATAGTTATGTCCATGAGTTTTCCTTATTATATAAAATATGGTTCATAAATTAGAAATGTTAATATAATTTATAAAATACAAATTATGTAAAATAAATTATGATAACTCAAAATATATATAAAATATATGATGGTAACTCAAGATATAATATAACTCACTTTAAAATTAATATCTCACACTTTTTTTTTTAGTATCAAAGGGGTCCCTGCTGTGCCAAAAGGCACAGCAGTCACTGTTGTGCCCTCTTTTGGGCCCATTTCGCGGCCCATTTCGATAATCCGAACCGTTCACATTTTAGGATACATCGAGTAGAATATGCCTGTAAAAAATCAAGTTGATCGGATATCGTTAGCCTTTTCATCAAGACACATTTGTATCTGAAAAAATTAATAATTTTTAATGTAAAACTGAATACAAATGTGATTTGATGAAAGTGCTAACGATATCCGATCAACTTGATTTTTTACAGGTATATTGTACTCGATGTACCGTAAAATATGAACGGTTCGAATTATCGAAATGAACCCCGAAATGGGCCCAAAAGAGGGCACAACAGTGACTGCTGTGCCTTTCGGCACAGCAGGGACCCCAAATCCATATTTTAATCTTTTTTCTTTTTGTTTTCCTCAGCTCTAACATCTCCTCCATAAATAAGGAGGCAAATCGTGTCCCAAGCCACACTTCATACACGTGGCTCTTTCAAACTTTCTCTCTCAATCCAAGCTTATCCATGACTCCCTACACCTATGCGTGCCTAATCCTAGGCTACGTGTTATTTGCTTTGAATTTTTTTTGTTTTTAACCTTGATTTAACTCAATTCTTAAACTAATTATATACTCTCTTCCTCTTTTTTTTATAATATATAATCCCTAATTTCATTTTTTCACATACAACCATAACATTCAATATTTTATTTCTCTTACGAAATATTTAATTAAATATTTAGAATTTTTTCATTTATAATTAAATAATACTAATATAAAATTTAAGGGACAACTTAAATTTTCAAGTTGTTATAATCTTCTCTCCTTTTAAAAATTTCGTCCTCGAAATTTGTCATATGTGTAAGCCATCCGCTACGCACTCTGATAATATATATATACATACATATCAAGAATAAATTTGATGATTAACCTGATATAAAATATTGCTAAATCATTACCTCAAAAAATTACCAAGAATTCTAATTTGAACCTATATCAGTTGAATGTGATCCTAATCAAATTTCCAGAATCATTCACAAGAGCGTAATTTTCTTAAAGTTCGATATTTATATTATTTATCACAACATAATATATAACTTTATAAATACTATACTACTACCAAAAACAACTCACTATTTATTTATCAAAAACTGTTTTAGGGCCAAAATGAGAAACAATATGTGATTTTTTAAAAAATTCATTGGTTTTGTGAAAGATTATAGATTTGAACCCACGTCTAAAAAGTCAAAATGAATTTTTTTTTTTTTTTTTCTTTTGTCAAATGCTACGGAACATATAATACGGATTTTTTTTTTTTTTGTAATTGTTTTTTTTTTTCAAATTATTCTGCATGAAAGATACATACAATTATATATAGAGTAACAAATCACTCATCTTAATTATCATAATTATCTATACCATAATTGTTATTACACAAATATTTAATTTAAATACAACCTGTAATCTAACTCAATGTTTCCTCCATCCTATTTGTGCATGTGTCTTATGCTTCAATGTTTTTATAAAAATAATTTTAAAAACCTAAGCTCTAATACCACTTGTCACGACCTACTCCCCATACCCAAGGGTTAAGTATCGTGATGGTCAGTAACTGAAGTTACTTATGACCAATTCTTAAATAAATTACTAAACGCGAGTACAAAAAATATTTAAGTGATGATACCAAAATAATCATTGGAGTTTCGATTTAATTAAATTGTTAGAGTTGAACTATGTCTACAAAGTGCTTTGTGCCTACCCCACGCGCTGGCCCTGACATGTCTCCTGAAAATGGTAAACAACTATAACCACATTGCAGGGTGAAAAATATTATACAATGAACATAAAGACATAAAATTCACCATGGATAATTATGGGGTTAAACAGAGCTTGATATTAAAATACATAATATATAATACGGAAATCATTTGACATATAATATAGAAATTATATAAACAGAATAAAGATAACCACGGTATAGAACAGAACAGATGTATGGACTCAAGAGGTGACTCATACGAACTCTAGAGGTGGCTCATACGATAGTGTAGCACTTAGCTCCGTAGAGCACTTTGCACCACACCAGAATAGGATTCAAGAGGTGGCTCGTACAAACTCTAGAGGTAGCTCCAACAATAGTATAGCACTTTGCTCCATACCAAAAATTAGAGTGTCAGTAACAAACAAAGGGTCACAAAATGACTAATCAGAGAGCCAATGGTTACTAAAGTCCCCCAAGACATAGAACCTCCGTGGTGATACTTATAACATAATTATTCAAAACACATTTTAATAAACAATTATATTTATGAGTTTTCCTTATTATATAAAATAAGGTTCATAAATTAGAAATACTAATATAATTTATAAAATACAAATTACGTAAAATAAATTATGATAGCTCAAAATATATATAAAATATCTGACAATAACTCAAAATATAATATAACTTACTTTAAAATTAATACCTCATTTTTTTTTTCCTACTATCAAAGACTTTCTTTACTTTTAATATTTTATTCTCCTCTTTTTTTTGTTTTCCTCATCTCCACATCACCTCCATAAATAGGGAGGCAAATTATGAGTCTTAAGCCACAGCTCATTCACGTGGCTTTTCCAAACTTTCTCGCTCAATCCAAACTTATCCATGACTCACTGCATCTATGCATGCCTAATCCTAGGCTACGTATCACTTGCTTTGATTTTTTTTTTAACCTTGATTTAACTCAATTCTTAAACTAATTATATATATATATATATATATTCATAATATATAATCTCTAATTTCATTTTATCACATACAGCCATAAGATTTAATATTTTATTTTACTCTTACGAAATATTTAATTAAATATTTAAAATTTTTCTCATTTATAATTAAATAATACTAATATAAAATTTAAGGAACAATTTAAATTTTCAAATTGTTACATAATATATATGTAAAATCTCAGGAAAGGTGGGTGAAATTTCTCATTGAATAGATAAGGTAACTAATGGACAATTTGGTCATTTTTGATATCATGACCTGTGATATCATCAAATTTTGTTAGGGTAAATTACCCTTTGCCCCCCTAACTTTCACCCATTTCCCACTTTGACCCTTCATATTCACAATCCTTCCCATTTTGGCCCTTCATTTTGTAACCCTTTCCACTTTACTCCTAGACTAACTTCCATATAAAAAATTAACAGAATCTGCCACATCACTAATACCTTAACTCCATGTGTGATGTAAAAAATCCACTAAAGATGCAAAAAAATGAAAAATAGAAAAAAAAATTAGAATTTTTTTTTATTCTTTAGTGAACTTTTTTTCAAATTTATTCATAAACATTATTACATTATAGATGCATTTAGATTAGATGCGCCTAAAAAAATAAAAACATATTTAACTAAAAAAACAAAAAAAAAAAGTTTACTAAAGATAAAAAAAAAAACAAAAAAACAAAAAAACAAAAAAAAAAACAAAACAAAACAAAACAAAACGATAGTAGACTTTTCACTTCAAAATTAGCAATACAGGTATTTGAGTCAATATATTTTTATTTTTTTCATCTTTAGTAAACTTTTTTTTTTTATAGTTAAATTTGTTTTTATTTTTTTAGGTGCATCTAATCTAGATGCATATATAATGTAATAATGTTTATGAATAAATTTGCAAAAATAAAATTCATTAAAGACTTAAAAAAATTCCAATTTTTTTATTTTTTATTTTTTATTTTTGCATCTTTAGTGAATTTTTTACATCACACATGAAGCTAATATGTTAGTAATGTGACAAATTTTATTAATTTTTTGGATGAAAGTTAGTTTAGAAATAAAGTGGGAATGATTGTGAACATGAAGGGCCATTGTAGATGAACTGGTTTTCATCTTGAGCTAAGGCTAGGATTTTCAAGCATAGATAGAAAAGTAGAAGAAAATAAACTGGTTTTGGAGTGGTAGTCATTTAGAAAGAGGAGGTTAGAGTTTCTTTGTGGCAACGAGTTTCTTTGGATTTTAATTTATGGGTTGTAATATTTGGGTCTTTTGGTGGTCTCTTGATGTGGGTAATATGGCTTTTTCAACCACACATGGAGTTCCTGTGGGAAAGGGTAATACGAGTCAAGAACCACAAATAGGGAGGACAGCAAGTCAATTAGGAAATCAAAGATTGAGACTTCTATAATAATAACTCTACAATAATTTTTAATGTAGTAGTTGCCATGTCATTTTCATGGTAAGTAATGTTAAGAATACAAAATGAATCATAAAATAATTTGTAAAAAATATAATAGGTAGTTGAATTAAATTCAATTATGATAGGTTAATATTTAAAATAAATCTCAACTTGTCAATATTTCTTTTGTATTAGATAAATTACACTTACCTCTTCTGAGGTTTCTGACAATTACATAAACCTCCTCTGTAGTTTCAATAATTACACTAACTTTCCCAACTTTTGAAATTATTATCAAGATTTTTCAAATATGTTAAATTTTGTACAAACGGCATTAGTTTGGTGTAAAAATAACCATATTACCCTTTGATTTGCATATGAAAAGACAAAAATACCCGTAAATTAACTCATTCATTATCAATATGGATAAATTACACTTGCCTCCTCTAAGGTTTTGTATATATATTATCAAAGACCCACATATTTTAGCATTATTTAATAAAATTCTTAAATTTCATGCAATATTAAATAAAACTATTAAATTATTAAGACATTATTAAAATATTTAATGAAAAAAAATTAATTTTCATTGATAAAATACTTAAAAAAAACAATCTCTCTAAAATTAATGTTAGATAACATTTTAATAATTTAATATAAGACTTATTTCACACTACATAAACAACGTAAAATTTATCATTTTAAGTAACGTATTTATTATTTGATTTTTTTTTAAAGTTGAGATAAATGAATTTTTTTTCCCAGCAATTTGCATTACTTATTTATTCATATGTAAAAAAATTATTATTTTACCTTTTTTCAATCATATATTATTCTCAAATTTTAATTTTTATGTTTGACTCATTAAATTTCTAATCGATGTATATTAAAAAAATGTAGATTAATATTTCTTACATGATTAAAAATAAATAAATATATAAGTAAAAAAATCTTAGAGATTTCTGATAATTAAACCAAACTCATTCATTATCAACATTAACCTTAACCTTCAATGTACTAAATTTAATTTATCCTATTGAATGTATATGAAATTATTATTTATTTTCATAACTTTTTCAAAATATAAATGTAATTTTTTTACTCTATTTTTTTTCACAACAAGTTTTTGAACTTTTATTAACAAAAAATAAAATAAAAATTCAACCATTAATAAAGATGAAAAATTAATTTTAAGATTTAATTTAATAAAAATAATTTAAATGAGATAAATAAAGATGGAGAAATATATATATATATATATATGGGTATGGCTTCTGTCCAGTCCGGGATCAGACTCGACCGTGTTGTTGCGCCCGTAGGGGCCCACCACGGGTTCCGTTTTGATAATCTGAATCGTTCAATATGTAAAACTCGTCGAGTATATGTCTATTAAAAATCACGTTAATCGGATATCGATAGCTATGTGATCAAATCAGTTTCGTATTAAAAAAATTGGATGGTGAACAAATTAATGATTGACAATAAATTGATTTGATCATATAGCTATCGATATCCGATCAACGTGATTTTTTACAGGCATATAGTACTCGACGAGTTCTACGCATTAAACGGTTCAGATTATCAAAACGGGACCCGTGGTGGGCCCTCACGAGTCTAACTGTACGGTCCAGTCCGATCCCGGACTGGACAGAAGGCATACCCTAATATGTTTAGAAAACTCTACCAAACGCAACTTTAATATGTTTGAGGTGATTTTTTAATTTTTTACGAAAAGATGTACAAAAAGTAGAGAAAAAATTGAATCTTTGACTTTTGGTATAGGTTGTTAGCTTTTTTATTTTTTTAATAATTTTTTTAACTTTTAAACTAAAAACTAATATTGCCAAACGAGACCTAAGTGTAATTTACCCTTTTTATATTTTATGTACTAACCTATTACCCGTGCTATGCACAAAATAATTATATATATTTATATTTGTTTTAATTTTTTTTAATATATAAATTATGTTTTTTAAGATTTTTTATAAAAATAATTTTAACAATCTTATTACTAACCATAGTGTATAGGAGAAATTAAAAAGGTTACTGTAGTAACTATGCACGGGCTGTATTTATAATTATTTGTATGAGGGAATTTTAAATGCTAATCAGGGATTTTGACCAAATCAATAAATGTAGGCATGTGAATTAAAAAAAGTTAATAAATACTGATCAGGGGATTTTGACCAAATCAATAAATGCTGCGATTTTTTTTTTAATCAAAAATTTAGAAAATTAAGATTGAGAGATTGGAGCTCCCACAAGGTTTGGGGTTTAGAAACCCCATTTTTCTTAATATATTTATAATTATCTATATATGTGAATTGCAATTTTTAAATGTCTTTTTTTTTAAATGTCTTCTTTTTTTTTTCTTTTTTTATATTATATTAAAGTCTAATATTTTGATAATAGTTATATGTGTTGAACTTTTCAAGAAATTAATGTCTTCTTTTTTTATTATATTATATTAAAGTTTAATATTTTGATAATAGTTATATGTGTTAGACTTTTCAAGAAATTTTTTTTTATAATTGTTCCTAATGCATTAAAGTGTTATTATGAGGAATAATAATCATATGTGTTAGAATTTTTTAAGAAATTTATATGTTGGATTTCAAAGAATTTTTTTTATGCTTGTTCTTAATGTATTAAAGTATTATTATGAGGGTAAGATTTGAAAATTGAGAGAAGTTAATAAATACTAAAATTTTTTTTTTAAATCAAAAAATTAAAAAATTTAGATTAAGAGATTGGAGTTCCCACAAAACTTGAAATTAAAATTTTTTTTTTATAGTATAGATTCTCAGAATTAGTGTTTCATGATAGCCACCCTTCGAGAAGAAATGAAATTACATAAACATTTAATAAGGTAGATGAATAGAATTTAATATGTATTCTCAGAATTAGTGTTTCATGATAGCCACCCTTCGAGAAGAATTGAAATTACATAAACATTTACTAAGGTAGATGAATAGAATGAACAACTCACGTTTGTTTATTTATTTATAGTGGGCTCTTCTAGTTGTGCCGTATGTCCCACGCTCTCAATTTCTCTTTCACATTCTATTAAAAAAAAGGCTAAATATTTCATTTCTCTTTCACTAAATTTTCATTAGAAAAATGTTATAGGTCCCAAATTTTGTGAGGTCCACAAAATTGGACACTCTTGATCATTTGTTTAGTAAAAAAATTAATATTTCTAATATTACCCTTTTCATTATGATTCTTTACTTTTAATTGTAATAATCCATTTTTACACTTCAAAACAAGTTGTAATGTCATCTTCTCCCCTTTCTGACGCTGATAAGATTGAAGAAATTTGTTATTTAAGTTCGAAAACAATTAAAAGGTCAAAAGTAAAGTAAGATTAAGGCCTTGTTTGAGTAGTAACTTTTTTTAATTTAAAAGTCAAAAAATCATTAAAAAAATTAAAAAGTCAATAACTTGTACCAAAAGTCAAAGATTTCCTTTTCTCTTTATTTTTTACATATATTTTCGTAAAAAAAATCAAAAGTTATTCCAAATATATAAATTTTTTTTACATCATATTTTAACTAAAAAGTCAAAAAATTACTTTAAAAGTAAGTTCTCAAATGAGGCCTAAACGTAAATTTAACAGTGAAATTTTCCTTTCAAGAAAGATTAACAGGTCCATCACTATTTCAGATCCCCTAAACATATTTTAACTCTTCTGAAATAAAATAAAACTAGCGATAATCCGTGCGATGCACAAAAAAATTGACTATATATATTTTGTGTGATAAATAAATCATCTTAATCTTAAATTATGTTTTAATAGTGACAAGCCATGATATTAAGCCATCTGAGTAGATGTTAACAATAATTAACCTGCAAAATTTCACAATAAAATTTGATATACATAAGAAATTATTAATTATAAAAATTGTTGAGAATAAATAACTTGTATCAAACTAAACAAAACATTAAAAGAGGGAAATTCTATAAGCTTAGAAAAGTTATCATAAATTTACTTAGACTTTTAAATCAGTGGTGTATATTATTATTGTGGGATCAAATTATGAATAAATATCAACTTTTAATTATAATTTATAAGTAGTTTTTTAAAAAAAAAATTAATCTAAGTTTGTTGCCTTGCTTATAAAAAGAACTTCTCACACAAATCATTAATTGATTATATTAGCAATTCTCTATCTTTGATTTCCACTATCAATGACACACGCATATCATGTCAAAATATAAATCTTTCTCCATAGTTTGAATAATACTTGCATAGTTTCTACGTCATTTGAAAAAAATTAATCAAAATAAGAATTTCATAGTATTATAAAAATTATATAAGAGAATAGTTTTAATCCAATTTATTATAAAAAAAGGATGAAAAATTATTTGAATTGTACTTGAAGAAATATAACAAATGATAGCTTTAATCATTATATACCAAAAAAAAAATTATATCGGTTACTCAACGAAAAAATGGTCGAATACAAATAAAGTCATGGATATTGAGAGGGTAATTTATATGTAAATTGGGCCGAGCTGGATGAAATGGGCCGAGCTGGGCCAGGCCAAGTAATGGGCTAGTTTTAGCCGCTCCATAAAGGGCCGAGTAGAATGACCATATAAGTTACTCCGGTCTGGAGAGGTAGTGTTGGAGTCAGACCGGTCACACAACTGTGATGGTTAGCACGGTCGCACAGAGCCTTATTCGTACTTCAGTTGAGAAGTGTGTTGAGTGAAGTTCGGTCTTCAGCAGTGAGTTCGGTCGGGGCGCATGAAAACCGAGGTGTGCCAAGTCCTTGAGAGGACTTGGTTCTAAAGATAGTTCGGTTCAACTCTCTTATGGTTAGTTCGGTCTTAGTATGGGAAACCGAGGTAAGAGAAAGAGAAGTAAGTGCCTAACTAACGTGTAGTTCGGTCACACTGGTAGTTCGGTTATGGTAAAACCATCTCACTTGGTTTAAGCAGTGAGGGGGGTGTTGAGAGAAGCATTATCTCTCAGGAGTGTGAATCCTTAGAGGACTCTGCATGGAGAAGTAAGAGTCCTATTAGGATTGTGCCACACGAAACCTATAAAAGCTCACCTATATCACCTTTGGAGAGGTAATGCAATTTTGCTTTCTGAATACACAGAGCTTTTGCCTATTTGACAATCTTTCTGACTTAGGCATCGGAAAGGTTTCCGGCACCCACCCGCCGGCTAGCTCACGTTTGTGTTTTCAGGTGATAAAGCGACGTCGTACAGAGGAACGCAGACTTGATCAACAAGATTATACGAGAAGGTATATTTCTTTCCCGTACAATTGGCGCCGTCTGTGGGAATACAGACAAGAACAACCTCTTGATCAAGCTTTTTCTCTCAAACATCAATGGCGAACAACGAAGAGTTACCTCAGTCCGCCATCGACGGATAAACTTCAGATGGGGGTGCAAGGCGCGAAGGCCTACCCTTGGTCACTCCCATGGCGGACCTGGAGCCACAGAGACAGAATTCCAGGAGGGGTGCGAGGGGACGAAGGCGGAATAACAGCCCTCATCCCTCTCGTTCGCAAAGCCCAGAAAGACAAAGGCGCAGGATTGATCCTCAAACTCTGGAGGATCGCGTCAGACAACAAGACGAATTGATTCGTAAGATAACGGCGGACATGGAGTCTCTAAAGCGCCAGGTGAAAGGAAAAGAAGTAGCGACAGGAGAGGGGCACAACAACAAGACGCCCCCTCGCCACTCAGAGGGTCGTAGTAGGAATTCTACACCCTCTCAAGCAGAGAATAGAAGTCTCAGGACAGGCGACACACAATCCAGATCTTCCAGGACTCGTCACTCCAGGTCTGAGAGGACGAGGTCTGAGAGGTCATACACTGAGGGAAACACATATTGGCCCTCACATACGCACCAGACAAGGTCTAGACAAACGGAATTACCCAGATCGTCTGACCTACGATCCGTGCTAGAAGAGAAGGCACGATAGAAGGAGGACGCCAGGGCGCGCGATCCACACAGGGTTCCTGCCTTACAGCGGTTGGCTCCTCGGACGCATGGAAGCGTCAAGGTTGGAATGCCAATACCGCGCCCGGCATACGAACCGACGGACAAGGCACTGGCGAGGCTGCAGACCTCACCATTCGTCCCAGCAATAGAAAACGCGTCCCTTCCGTCAGGCTTCCTACAGCCCAAATTCGCAACGTATGAGGGGAAGACGGACCCTTACTCGCACTTGAGCCACTTTCGCCAGGTCATGGCTGTATACCGGCGGAACGAGGCCTTGATGTGCATCCTATTCCCTTCAAGCCTTGGCGACCTAGGCTTGACTTGGTTTGAAAAGCTTCCAGAGGGCAGCATAGCCTCCTGGGCGCAACTGGCAGAGGCGTTTGTAACGCGATTTAGAACAAACACGAAAACCCCGGTGGAGATCGACCAGTTACTCTCCATCGACATGGGCGATAAGGAGACCCTGAGGTCATACAACAGTCGCTACTGGGAGACATTCAACCAGATTGGGGACTGCCCAACCAATCTCGCCATTGCACAATATAAAAGAGGCCTTCCAGTCGGGAACAGACTGAGGGACTCTATCACCATGACACCGCCCCTAACCATGGAGGCCCTGATGGAGAGAATGCATCAGTACATCAGGGTGGAAGAGGATGGTGCTCGTGCCAAAGCAAAATCTGGCGCGACCATAGCGCCAGAGAAGAAAACCTCAGCAAAGGTCAATACGGTAGATCGCCAAAACCGAAACGGACGAGGCAAGCGAGACAACGGCGAGGATCAGGACAAGAGATGGTTGAGAGTCCGCACTGCCATAACCACGGTATTCAAGAAACCGATCTACCGTATACTTAGTGAGATTCGAGACGAGCCCTTCGTCAAGTGGCCAGCCAAGCTAGGCGAGGCCCAGAAGGACTATGATGACAGATCCAGGTGCACCTTCCACAAAGAAAAGGGGCACCGCACTGAGAATTGCACGCCATTAAGGCAGCATCTGGAAGAGTTGGTGGCAGCAGGCCACCTGGACAAATACATAGAGGAAGGGGCACAGCTAGCCCCCCAGGACCATAACAACCCCAATGGGATGCCGATCGACGCCCCCGCCCCAAGGCGTCATCAACGTAATACATGGAGTCTTTGAACCTGAGCGTGTATGCGAGCTCAGAGGTTCAATCAAAAAGGCTGAGCACTTAAAAGAGGTGCTAAGCGCCCAACCAGTCGTCAAGAAGGGGAAGACAGAGGCCACAAATGTCATGTCTTTTTCGGGTAAAGACTTGGCAAGGATTTACTGCCCTCACAACGATGCCTTGGTCGTCACTCTCCGAGTCAAGGATTTTGACGTCAAGCGGATTCTGATTGACCAAGGTAGTTCATGCGAAATCATGTACTATGAAACCTTCAAACAACTAAAGTTGCAAGATAAAGACTTGGCGCCGGCTGTATCTCCCCTTATTGGATTCAACTCCATGCCAGAATGGCCCGTCGGCAAAATTATCCTCCCAGTCAGAGCAGGGAGTGTGACAAAACAAGTGGAGTTCTGGGTGTTGAAAGTCCCCTCCACCTACAACATTATCTTGGGCAGAACATGGCTGCATGCCATGCGCTCGGTGGCGTCCTCCTACCACCAAGTGATGCGGTTCCCCAACGACACTGGAGTAATAGAAGAAGTTTATGGAGATCAGATCATGTCGAAGCAATGCTTTGTCACAGTGAACGGCAGCCGCGCTGCCAAAGGATATGTTCATTCGGTTGAAGAACCTGAGAGTAATGAACTATTCACGGATGTCGGCAAAGCGGCTAGTCAGAAAGCGGTAGAGGACTTGGTGGAGGTCAGAATAAATGAAAAGAACCCGGAGAAGTTCTTTCTGCTTGGTTCGTCGTTGTCCAGCACTGAGAGATTGGAAGTCTTGGAATTTCTGACCTCCAACATCGAAATGTTCGCCTGGACCCCATACGACATGCCAGGCATTGATCCCAACTTCATCTGTCACCAACTCAACGTCCACCCTTCTGCCAGACCGATCATTCAACGCACCCGCAGATCGGCGCTCCACCACGCCGAAATAGTGGCGGAAGAAGTAGGAAACCTACTAGAAGCAGGGGCAATCAAAGAGGTGCACTACCCAAGATGGATTTCCAATACCGTCGTAGTGCCAAAGAAGAATGGCAAGTGGCGTGTCTTCGTCGACTACAAAACGGTCAATAAGGCATGCCCAAAAGATAGCTTTCCTCTACCAAGGATAGATCAACTGGTAGACCTAACGGCAGGGCACAACCGACTTAGCTTTTTGGATGCATACAGAGGCTACCACCAAATCGCCATGCATGAACCAGACTAGAAGGTCACATCTTTCACAACTCCAAGAGGATTGTACTGCTACAAGGTCATGCCCTTCGGCCTGAAGAACGCAGGGGCGACATTTCAAAGAATGGTCACCAAGATGTTTGAGCCATTGTTAGGCAGAACAATGGAGGCTTACATCGACGATATGGTGGTCAAGAGCAAAGATGAGAATGACCATCTCAAAGACCTAGGTGAGATGTTCGAGATCCTGAAGAAGCATAAGTTACGCCTCAACGCGTCGAAGTGTGCGTTCGGAGTAGGATCTGGTAAATTCCTAGGCTTCTTGGTGACCAACCGAGGTATAGAAGCGGACCCTTCTCAGATCAAAGCAATACAGGATCTGGAGAGGCCAAACTCGGTGAAGGAAGTGCAGCATCTCACTGGCATGACGGCTGTGCTCAACCGGTTCATAAGCCGGTCATCAGACAGGCTACGACCATTCTTCCATGCACTGAAGGCTAAGTTTGAGTGGGACGAAGAATGCGACCACGCCCTGGAAAGCCTAAAAGAATACATGTCTTCTCCACCATTACTTGTAACCCCAATCCCTGGAGAAGAACTCTTCTTATACCTGGCGGTCTCGCAACATGCAATTAGCGCAGTATTGGTCCGCGCAGAAGGAATCCAACATCTTCCTATTTACTATGTCAGCAAGACATTACTGGGCGCAGAAACAAGGTACTTGCCACTAGAGAAACTGGCACTGGCCTTGATGATGGCCTCAAGGAAGTTGTCGCATTACTTTCACGCCCACACCATAGTTGTTCTCACAGCCTTCCCATTAAAGGTTTTATTTGAAAGAGCAAACTTCTCTGGGCGAATTCTGAAGTGGGCAGTAGAGTTGGGACAATACGACATCAAGTTCCAACCTAAGACCGCAATAAAAGCACAAGCATTGGCAGATTTTGTCGCAGAATTCACACCTGGGAGTCATCACATCTGCCTTGTCGACCTAACTGAGACAACCGAACTAGGGATGGAAGTTGACGTCGGAATAACGCAACCCCTAGTACTGGCTACTCAGTCAGGCCCTAAGGCAGACCAGAGTAAAGAAAGGAAGGAAGAAACAAACCATGCTACACCAAGTCAAGACTCACCGACAAATAAAGACTTGGTGCAAACAGAAAGCAAGGGGCAGACAGCAAGCATGGACTCTGAAGAAGCCACCAACAACATGGAAGATCCCAAGGCATCATTGATCCCTCTACCTGCTGGAAGTTGTTCGTTGGAGAGATGTGGAAGCTCTTCGTGGATGGAGCATCCAACCGACATGGAGCAGGACTTGGCATAGTTCTCATCTCTCCAGACGGCCTCGTAGTGGAGCAGGCAATTAACCTTGGCTTCCCAGCATCAAACAACGAAGCGGAGTATGAAGCACTCCTAGCAGGTCTCAAGTCAGCACTTTACATAAAGGCCACCGAGCTAATGGTTTACAGCGACTCGCAGCTGGTGGTGAACCAAATATCGAGCGACTACGAAGCAAAGGATAATAGAATGGCCAAGTACCAAGAACTGGTCAGAACGGAGATAAAAAGTTTGAAGTAGTGAGAATAGAACAGATCGGCAGGGAAGAAAACAGCAGAGCAGACGAACTCGCAGGCTTCGCCTCAGTGGCAGATACCTCCATACCTCACCCACTGCTAATCGACTACCTGCCTAGACCAAGCATTGAAGACCCAGAAGCAGAAGAGGTATGCTGTGCAGAGTTAGGCCCTTCTTGGATGGATCCCATCATACTATTCCTGAAAGACGGCACCTTACCAGAAGAAAAGAAAGAAGCCAACAGAATAAGAGCAAAGTCACAGCGATTTTGGCTCTCCCCATCCTTGGCATTGTACAAGAAGTCGTTCTCAAGACCTTACTTGAAGTGTGTTCACCCCAGCAAAGTGGAAGCATTCCTATTCGAAATACATGAGGGTGTTTGTGGCAGCCATCAAGGAGGAAGATCATTGGCATACAGAGCAATCTCGCAAGAATATTGGTGGCCATACATGCAAGCGGACTCGGAGAAGTATGTTAAAAAGTGCGAAAAATGTCAAAAATTCGCACACCAAATACACCAACCTGCCAGAGAACTTTTACCTCTAACTAGCCCATGGCCCTTCGCAATGTGAGGATTGGACATAGTAGGCCCACTTCCAACAGCACCAGGCAACAAGAAGTTCTTTCTTGCCGCAACCGACTACTTCACAAAGTGGGTGGAAGCCGAAGCCTTGGCGTCAATCAAGGAGAAAGATGTAAAGAAGTTCGTCTGGCAGAATATCATCACTCGATTTGGCATACCAAAGGCACTGATCTCAGACAACGGCACTCAGTTTGACGGCAGAATTTTCAGAAGCTTTTGTGAAGAGTACAAGATAGAGTTCTACAATTCCACACTGGCATATCCCCAAGCAAATGGATAGGCAGAAGCGTCAAATAAGGTAGTCTTGGATGGATTGAAGAAAAGGTTAGAGAGAGCCAAAGGCAAGTGGACAGAAGAGCTCTCCCATGTTTTATGGGCCTACCGCACCACGCCGCGACGATCAACAAGAGAAACACCATTCTCCTTAGCTTATGGCATGGAAGCAGTTATCCCATTAGAAGTAGGCCTCCCCACAATTCGAAGTGAAAACTTTGATCCAGACTTAAATGGCGAAGCCATAGCATTGGAGCTTGACCTTGCGGAAGAAAGAAGAGACAGAGCATTGGTTCACATCACTTCCTACCAACAAGAGTTGTCCAGAAAGTATAACAAAACAGTGCATCCAAGACAATTCAAGATCGGGGATTGGGTGCTGCGCAAAGTAATGGGAAACACCTTAGTTCCAGGAGATGGCAAGTTGGGACCTAATTGGGAAGGACCTTACAAAGTGGTCGGATTAGCAGGCAAAGGGGCATACCACTTGGAAGATGAGGACGGCAAAGCAATTCCCAAGCCATGGAACACTGCAAATCTCAAGTTGTTTTATTTCTAGCTTTTTTTTTTTCTCTCTTTAAGTATGTGTAATTTTTTACTTCATCAATAACACAAATAGATTATTTTTTAGCATAATTGTTTTCAGTAGAAAGTAGCTTTCGTAAGTTAGTAGCATTGTAAACATAGTTGGCCGGAATAACCAACTATGACCCCTCCTAAATCCAAGATCGGGATCCAGGCTGCAAGACGTTTGGTCGGTATAACCAAACACTTTATTCTAAGTTGGCTGGAAAAACCAACTTAGAGGTTGGCGGGATTAAACCAACACCCCTCCTAAGCCCAGGATCGGGATCCAGGCTGCAGGACGTTTTGGTCGGTATAACCAAAACACTTATTCTAAGTTGGCTGGAAAAACCAACTTAGAGGTTGGCTGGATTAAACCAACTCTTCGTACTCTTCAGCCAAAGTAAGTGTATGGCTGAAGAGTGGTTGACTGGATTAAACCAACTCTTTGTACTCTTCAACCGAAGTAAGTGTACGACTGAAAAGTGGTTGGCTGGATTAAACCAACTCTTTATACTCTTCAACCGAAGTAAGTGTACGGCTGAAGAGTGGTTGGCTGGATTAAACCAAATCTTTATACTCTTCAGCCGAAATAAGTGTATGGTTGAAGAGTGGTTGGCTGGATTAAACCAACTCTTTGTACTCTTCAGCCGAAGTAAGTGTACGGCTGGATTAAACCAACTCTTTATACTCTTCAGCCGAAGTAAGTGTACGGCTGGATTAAACCAACTCTTTATACTCTTCAGCCGAAGTAAGTGTACGGCTGAAAAGTGGTTGGCTGGATTAAACCAACTCTTTTTACTCTTCAGCCGAAGTAGTTATATCGGCTAAAGAGTGGTTGGCTGGATTAAACCAACTCTTTATACTCTTCAGCCGAAGTAGTTACATCTGCTAAAGAGTGGTTGGCTAGTGAGTTAGACAGCAAATGAATTCATGGAAAATTCATTACAAAGTGCAAGCATACGTACACAAAACCGGAATAAGAGTTAAAGAAGATTTTTTCATTGAAAAAACAAGCAAGTACAATTGGGGGGCCGTAGCCCGGTTACAAAGTTCAAAAAACAAAAGAAAGAAAAAATCAACGAAGAAGTGCGTCAAGTTCGGCATCAAATTCATCCCCAGCATTTGTCTGGAGTCCGGTGTCGGCTGGGAGTCCGGTTTGAGAAGGGAGCTCGGTTTGGACAGTGGTGTCAATCGGCAGCACGGTATCAGCCGGTAGCTCATTAGTCAAGTCTTCAACTACTAGCTCTAACCGAGCTGCCTGATTGCTGGGTTGTTCGTTGACGGCCGGGGTCAGAGTCGGCTCCTCATCCTCTTCATCATCATCATCATCTTCTTCATCTTTAGATCCCTCTAGAAACTGCCTTTGCAGATCGACAGCATATTGAGAAAGTGAGGCCGGAATAGAACACGGCGGAGCGTCGTAGACATCGGTGTCAGGCGTACATCCAAGCCGCTCCACCGCACTTCTCCAGCCACATTGGAAGAATAAGTCTTTAGCTGCATTGCACTGAAGGGTGTAGGCATCTTCGGCCTTCTTGAAGCCTTTTTTTTCGGCCTTCTTCATCTCCCCCTTCAGCTGGTTTATTTCGGCATCTTTTTTCTTCTCAATTGAAGCCAAGTGACGCAGGTACCTGTCCTTGGTCTCAATGGCGATCTTTTGTTTTTCGGCCTCGGTCGAATTAACCACTTCGGTCAGCCGACCGTTTTCAGCACGAAGCTCGGCCAGCTGTTTTTTTTACTTCTTCTAGTTCGGCCGTTTTTGATTCGGCCTCAGCCATGGCCTCCCTTGTATTGCGCCGAAGTTCCATGACCCTCCTGTGAGTGACTTGGTTTTTCTGGATGGCCTGTAAATGAGGAGTAACGTGAGCCGGACTCAAAGTTTGAAGAAATTTACATAGAAAGAAGAAAGCTGTTTACTAGGATCATGGACTTCGTAGAGGACCGGATTGACTTCAGCTCGGTGTTAAGCTGTTTGTAATGGTGCTCCATGTCCTTCGGAAGGCACACACTTTTGGCCAGGTTGTAAGCCAACAAGTGGTCCTTCTCAGCAACGACCGAATCTTCAGCTGTGATATCTCGGTTGTTGAAGGAGAGGACAGGAGCCCATTTAGAGGAAGTGGCAGTTCGGTCAGATTGCTCCGGTTGGAGGCTTTGCTGGGGGCTTAGAGGAGAGCTTTGTGGCAGAACGGTCTCGTCCTCATCAGCAAGACGTGGCTCGGTTTGGGTAGTCCGAGCACGCTTGTTTCGGCGAGAAGTGGATGGTTGCTAGGATGGAAGGGCCACCACAGTTTCAGTGGCTTAGACGGTTGGTCGCACGTCGGTTGGAGTTGTTGCGGTCAGAAGGGCCTTTAGCCTGTTCTTTTTTACCATTTCTTGTTCGGTAGTAAGTGGCACAAGGACAATCTCGGGCAGGAATGGGTCCGGTTCTGGTGCTTCTTCAAGGAGAAAGTCAGTCACCCTCGCTTTTCGGCGACCGCTGTATCGGTAGGTCGGCTCGAAATTCAGGAGTTTTGCCCAACCTCTCTCCTTAACTTGTAGTGCGGCGCGCAGAACACCAAGGTTTGGGTAATCGTAGTTCGATAGTAGATGAGCTTTATCTGCAAGAAGAAGATAGTTGTTAGTCCAGTTCAGAATGAAAACCGAATTACAAAGAAAAGAATGAATTAAGACCGAAGTATGTATACCGGGTTCCCCTTTTTTCCAATTTATTCTTCGGCCAGGAATCTGGGCTTGAAGGTCCTCAAAGTTCCCAGACACCCAGAAGAAGTCATCGTCATTCAGGTCTTTGTCCGGTGTATCCTTAATTATTTTTTCTCGGCCACGGCGTATTCTCAAGTAATAACACCAGCCTTCGTTCTTGGATCCTATGGAGTATTGGTGAAGTATCTTGGCCAAACCTAGGTGGAGACCGGTTTGGTGGTTCAGTGCGGCTATACCCATTATTATGCGGTATGTATTGGTGGACAGCTGGGTTGGGCATAGTCTGGTTTGCCTAAGGAATTCACATATTAAGGGTTGGACTGGGAATCTAAGTCCGGTTTCTATTATTGATTAAAGGGTGAAGGGGACGAAGCCTTCGTTGCCCCATGGGTGAATGTCTTGTTCGGCTAAGGTGAGGTTTACATCGGTTGGAATGTTGTAATCTTTTCTGAATTCGGCTAGGCCTCCTGGGGTTTCTACTAGGAACCTATATTTCCCCATTTATTGTATAATTTAAGAATAAATTATCTCGGTCGAAAAAGTGTGCTCAGTAGCTCGGCTGAGCGTAGGGAAGTGCCTGGCAACCTAAGTCTGCAAAGTGGAAAACAAGGTGTTAAGCACAGATCGTTGACCATGCTACAAAAAACAAAGCAAGAAAATGCAAGTCCTACTTCGGCTACGCAGGGTACTACATGATCTACCTTGGTTTCTGAAACGTGCTTGTTGTCTCGGTTCAGTAAAATGTTTGGTTATCTCGGTTCTGCTTATGGTTTTGTTATTCCGGTTAAGCATCAAGGGGCAGCTTTCTAAGTTCAACTTAAAAACTGAGAAAGCTGGCTTAGCCCCCAAGGCTTAGTTCGATCGAGGGCCAAGATTTTCTAGGTCGGGGTATTTTTATTTCGGGTAAATCTGAATCCGTTGGTGGCCTATTGAAACTACTGTTGTATAGTCAAGTGCTAGTACGGTTCCAGTTTTCCTATATCTTTATATATAAGCTAAAACCGTTTCCTAGTTCGGTTGCTTTGTGATTATGGATCAAAAATCAAATATTCTACAGGGTAGTGTATGTATTCATGTGTTCTTACGAAGTTCTTCCCAGAAACAAAGCTAAGCACGAAAAGTGTTTTGCAAAAAACACACAAAACAGATTACTATGAAACAAAACGAAAACAAGAAGAAACAGAAACAGGTTTTTGAAAGCTTACCAGAGGAAGAGGAAGAAATTGGAGGTAGGAGCACAGGTAGCAATGAAGAAACTCAAACGCAGCAACTCCAAGCTCAGAACAGAGGCACAGAGAGAGAGAAGATGAACAGAGTATGGCGTGATTCAAAAATGAGGAGTTCTTTTGGTGTAAAAGGAAAAGAGCGGGAACTGTTCAAAAAGTGTGGAGTACGAGGGCGGCGCGACAGTTGGGATTGACCAATAAAAGGCTGCCACGTGTCCCTGGGAGAAGAAGCGTTTCAGTTGCCGCAGTTGAAAAGACGTTTTTTGACCGAACGTGCACAGTTCGGTTGGAGTGTAGCTCGGCTAGAAAAGCTAGTGTTTTGTCTCGGCTGGGAAGGCTAATGAGGTGTTTTTAGCTCGGCTAGAGAGGTTAAAACTCTAGCTCGGCTGATAAGCAGGTAATCCCTATCATGCTTTGCAGACGGAATTAAGGGGCAATTAAGAGGGTAATTTATATGTAAATTGGGCCGAGCTGGATGAAATGGGCCGAGCTGGGCCAAGCCAAGTAATGGGCCAGTTTTGGCCGCGCTACAAAGGGCCGAGTAGAATGACCATATAAGTTACTCCGGTCTGGAGAGGTAGTGTTGGAGTCAGACTGGTCACACAACCGTGATGGTTAGCACGATCGCATAAAGCCTTATTCGTACTTCGGTTGAGAAGTGTGTTGAGTGAAGTTCGGTCTTCAGCAGTAAGTTCGGTCGGGGTGCATGAAAACCGAGGTGTGCCAAGTCCTTGAGAGGACTTGGTTCTAAAGATAGTTCGGCTCAACTCTCTTATGGTTAGCTCGGTCTTAGTATGGGAAACCAAGATAAGAGAAAGAGAAGTAAGTGCCTAACTAATGTGTACTTTGGTCACACTGGTAGTTCGGTTATGGTAAAACCATCTCACTTGGTTTAAGCAGTGAGGGGGGTGTTGAGAGAAGCATTATCTCTCAGGAGTGTGAATCCTTGGAGGACTCTGCATTGAGGAGTAAGAGTCCTATTAGGATTGTGCCACACGAAACCTATAAAAGCTCACCTATATCACCTTTGGAGAGGTAATGCAATTTTGCTTTCTGAATACACAGAGCTTTTGCCTATTTGACAATCTTTCTGACTTAGGCATCGGAGAGGTTTCCGGCACCCACCCGCCGGCTAGCTCACGTTTGTGTTTTCAGGTGATAAAGCGACGTCGTACAGAGGAACGCAGACTTGATCAACAGGATTATACGAGAAGATATATTTCTTTCCCGTACAGATATTGAATTAAATCATATGAGATCTAAATTGATAGTATAATCTAACAAATCAACTAATAATAACATAGAGATATTGACAAATATGTAGTACTTCTCTATCATCTTTGTATTATATTCATTAATTTCATATATTATACGAAAGTTTTATTCGTCTCGATCCTTCAATAAAATAAGGACCAAGAAAACAAATTTGATAAGAAATTGATTCTAAACTTAATTATGGAAAAAACAAAAATTTCAAAGAGAGAATTTAGAGATGGGATTGAAAAAATACTATAACGAATGATAGCCTTATAAAAAAAAAAAAACATAACAATGATCTAATGTAAATTATTTTTAATAACTAATAGAAATAATATCAAATTATTACCTTTTATAAATATAGTGAAGAAAATTAATTTTGTGAGATTTTTGTGCTGCCTTCTCCTATGTAGCCTTTATTGTTTCATTATTGATACTCTTCTCATTTAGAGCGAATCAATTTTATTATTAATACTTTTCTCATTCAGAGCCAATAGTTTTTTTTTAGTCTTTATCACTTGGTAGATAATAACGAATAATAAAAATTATCAAGAGAAGGTTAAGAATTTAATAGGAGATAAGAAGTTATAGATAAGGACATTTCATAAGATAAAAATTTTAAAATAAAAAAAGATAATATGTGATAGGAGAAAAAAAAAAGAGTAAATCAAAATAAAGATTTCGATATGTATGTTTTTGATAGATATATAGATTAACAAATCATATCTTTATCTACATTTTATTATTTTAATTTTTTGAAAATCAATTATTTAATCCTTATCTTTATCTGCAGGCCACGAAATTAATATTTATCAATTGTTTATCAATTTTTATATGTTTATTTATCTATAAGTCATGAAATTATTTTTTTAAATAATTTTTTTAATTTTTATCTTTATCTATAGGTCATGAAATAAATTTTCATAAATTATTTATGAATTTTTATATATTTATCTATAATGAAATTAATTAAAGTACGAAATGAAGGGTAAAAAGAGGAGTAATTTCGGTTTTTTTTTTTTTAAATCAATTATTTAATTTTTATTTTTATTTGTAGGCCATGAAATTAATTTTTATAAGTTATTTATCAACATTTATTTGTTTATTTATGGGAAGAAATTTTAAATTATCTATAAGTTATGAAATTAATTTTTTTAAATTAATTGTTTAATTTTTATCTTTATCTGTAGATTATAAAATTAATTTTCAATTTTTATATGTTTATCTATATGGAGGAATGTAGGCCACGAAATTAATCTTTATAAATTATTTATCAATTTTTATATGTTTATTTATCTATAAGTGATGAAATTATTTTTTTTAAATAATTTTTTTTTAAAATTTTTATCTTTATCTATAGGTCATGAAATAAATTTTCATAAATTATTTATGAATTTTTATGTGTTTATCTATAATGAAATTAATTAAAGTACGAAATGAAGGGGGAAAAAAAGGAGTAATTTTGTTTTCTTTTTTAAATCAATTATTTAATCTTTATCTTTATTTGTAGGCCATGAAATTAATTTTATAAGTTATTTATCAACTTTTATTTGTTTATTTATGGGAATAAATTTTAAATTATCTATAAGTTATGAAATTAATTTTTTTAAAATTAATTGTTTAATTTTTATCTTTATTTGTAGACTATAAAATTAATTTTCAATTTTTATATGTTTATCTATATGGAGGAATTTTGAAATTCAAATCTTTATCCTTAAGCGATGAAATTAATTTTAATTTTAATTAATCAAACAAATAGACAATGAAGAAAAATAGAAAACATAAAAGGCAATCAAAGAAGATTTCCACGTAGGAAAGAGAGAGTTTTAAAATTATGAGAATTTAGAAATGAATATTTGGAGACTTTTGACAAAGCAACTACATTTGGCTATATAGATTAACTAGTGGTCACTCGTGCGATGCACAGGTTTTTAGAAAGTCAATAATTACTAAAAAAAAATTTGCTTATATTTCTTAACATTTTTATTTGGTTTGTGTATATAAATCTTACATCACATCATTAAAAATATTTAATATTTCACATTATTGAAAATTTTAAAAAACTATCATACATTAGTAAATCATCACATATATAATAGCTAATTTATCTAAGAATTACTTCAGACAACCAAAATAGAGTAATAAAGGCATATTATAATTAATCAAAATGACTAATATATTAAATTTAAGTAACACTAATTTTGCTTAATCAATAGTAGATATTACATTAATCATCTCATATAATATAATAAATTAAAATAAAATTAATTTAATTCCCACTATATTTAGTTAGTAGTTAAAATTTTTTACATGCTATTTGTTTTTTCGTTATATTGATTCATTAAACACAAATAGGTTTGGAATGATTATAAAAAAAATTTAAAAAAATGTTTGAAAATGCATTATACTTGAATTGACAAACATAAAGAATATGAATATTTAAATTATTCAAAAAAAAATTAATATTTTAAATATGAGATATCTTCCATTTGCTCAATCTCTGAATCTAAATAAATAAATAAATAATTTAAACAAAGAAGAAATTTTTGGTTTAGTTCTCAAAAGAAATGAGTTACTAAAAATAAATTTAATCATGAATTATTTCAATAGGATAATCAACAATAAAAAATCAACTGATGAATACATTTAAAGTATAACTCATATCCAATAAATTTTGATGTGTTCTTCATTTTCAATCTAACATCTATACCAAAAAAAAAAAATTAAACACAATAAATAGATAGATAGATATAGATATAGATATAGATATTTATATTTATATTTATATTTGTTGTAGATTTTTTTTAATATACAAATTATTATTTTTAAAATTTTTATAAAAATAATTTAACAATCCCATCACTAACTATAGTGTATGAGAGAAGTTGAAAAGAGTGTAGTAGTAGGTATGGGAGAAGTAAAAAAGACTTGTGAGTTAGGAGAAGTTAATAAATGCTAAGGTTTTTTTTTTTTTTAATCAAAAACTTAGAAAATTAATATTGGGATAGTGGAGCTCCCACAAGGCTTGTGAGTTAGAAATCTTTTTTCCTTATATAATACTAGCCTATCACCCGTGCTATGCACGGGATAATTATAGATATTTATATTTGTTTTCATTTTTTTTAATATATAAATTAAATACATGGGGTTTGACCGAGGAGTTTGAAAGAATTTAATAAGTGTTTATTTATTTATTTAAGAGGCATTTACACAATAATTACATGAGTCTCTTGAGGTGCAAAAAGTAAAGAAATTAGGATTTTATTTATTGCGCTATTCATTTAATAAGTGTAATTATTATAAATTAAGTGTTTATTGTAATCAATAGTGTAATTAGGGTTTGGTTATGGTGTGCAACTTACACCTTACACCTTATTCTTTACACTTATACCTTATACTTACACCTTTTATACCTTACACCTTACACCTTTTGTGTAAGTGGCACATGGTGTGCAACTCACTTACACCTTACACCTTACATTTACACCTTACACTTACACCTTACACTTACACTTATACCTTACACTTACACCTTTTGTGTAAGTGGCACATGGTGTGCAACCCACTTACACCTTTTGTGGGTTGCACACCTAAAAAAACTCCGTGTAATTATTACAATCTTTGAACCAATCACCAAGTCAATTTTTTTAAAAAAAAATATTAAAAAATCAAGAAATTAGGATCAACATGTTGGAGCTTCCACAAGCCTTGGGTTTTAAAAGACCTTTTTGCTTAATATATAGATACTAGTCTATCACCCGTGCTATGCACAGAATAATTATAGATATTTATATTTGTGTTAAATTTTTTTTAATATATAAATTATGTTTTTAAAGATTTTTTATAAAAATAATTTAACAATTTTTATCACTAACCATAGTGTATGAGAGAAGTTGAAAAGGGTATTGCAGTAACTATACACGGGTTGTATTTATAATTATTTGTATGAGGGAATTTTAAATGCTGATTAAGGGATTTTGACTAAATCAATAAGTGCATGCATGTGGAAAAACATATGGATTGAAAAAGTTAATAAATGAGATTTTGACCAAATCAATAAATGTTGAGTTTTTCTTTCTAAATAAAAAATTTAAAAAATTCAGATTGGAATATTAAAACTCCCACAAGTCTTGGAGTTAAAAATCTCATTTTACTTAATATATAGTATAGATAGATAAATAGATATAGATATAGATAAGAATTGAAGATTTTGAAGGATTCTGGTTTGATGCAATTTTCCAATCTGCTTTTTGTTTTCATTTTCCTCAAAGTCTTCAACATAGGGGGTGTTTGTTTCAGCTTTTCAGAGCCAACTTATGGCTTTTGGTTTTGAAAAAGTTATTTTGGACTGTTTGGTTAAACTTATTTCAAATAGCTTCTGATTCTAACAGTTTATTTTAACTCAAAAAAGCTGATTCTGAGAAGCTGCTCACCCCTTGCTTCTGATTATCAGCTTCTGCTGTGGACATGTTAATTTATGGTTATACTCTTAAATTTTTTTATTTTTTATTTTTTAAAAAATAGAAAAAGACTCAAATGGACTATAGATTATTATTATTATTTTTTATGAGAAATGTAAACAAACAAAAAATAAAAATTAATTGAAAAAGTTATTTCACAGCTTATTTAACAAACACTACTCAGCAACTTAAATCTATAATCTAACAGCTACACCAAACAGATTAACAACTTCTGATTAAAGTTATAATCTATAATCTGTTAAGTTATAATCTATAAACTATTTTAACAGCTACACCAAACGGGGCCATAATGATTTCTGATGCTTTGTATACATTAAAGCAAAATTTAAGCCTGCTTTTTGTATTCATTGTGCCTCAATTTTCAAGGTGACATTGGACCTAAAACTTAAAAAAATAACAAATACAACTTAAGTATGATAATCTATCAACTATTGGGATAAAGAAAATGGAACCAGCAATGTTAAGTATCATGAAAAAAAATTTATAAAAATAATTATGAAAGTTTTGTGACTTTTAAATTACATTTAAAATAAAACACTACACACTAATCAAGACAATCCAAAAATTATAAATTTTTCATAATCATTTTCATAAAATTTTTTTCATAATCCCTAATTTTTCTCAAATGAAACATAAGCCACAATAGTACATGTAGGACACCGATATTAGCTCGACTCCACCAATAAATGACAAGCACAATGTGAAACAATACGCATTGTCCTCTTTATTTTTATTTTTCTAACGTAGATGATGATGATGATGATGATAATAATAATAATGCAAGCTTGTTGTGGACTTGGACTTTTTTGGAGCTCGTTCACATTGGGATCTTCTATTCTAGATGATAGCTATGTGCCTTCAAATAGAGGTACAGCTTGGTCCGTTCGATTTGGTTGAGGAGTTGCATAAATTCAGTTTAAGTTGTAGTGAAAGTTACTTAGAAAATTTATTTGTCCAAGTTCGAATGAATTGAACTTGGATTATGCCTGCTTAAATTACGCACAAATTTAATTTTTATTTTTTGTAAAACTGGGCTAATCAATTTGTTAAAGGTAAACTCTATTAATTTTTTTTTTTTTTGGTAAAAATATTAGTAACATCAAAACAATTAATTTATATAATGAGAGAAATAGAGAAGAGACAATCTAACGGCTAATAATTTATATATATATATATATATATATATTTTTAACGTGAAAGCTTCAAGTTGTTCGAATTTCTCGTTTTTATTCAAACTCGACTCAAACTTTTAAATTTGTTAAATTTAAAAATATATTGTTAGAATTCTAAACAATTTCGAGCTAAGCTCAAATTACTCAGATTCAATCCTCTCAAATTGCACCCCCTAACTTCAAATGACATGTAAAACATAATTAAACCACTAATTTTATAGTAAAAAATACTTGGTGGCCCAAATTTATATAGTCTGAATGATTCGAATGTATCAAAATAATGTTATTTTACACTCAAAACGACATCGTTTTAAGTGATTCAAGCCATTCGAATCATAATTTTTCAAGCCACCTACCATTATTAATTTACACTAAACATTCAAAATTGTCAATATGTAGTTCACTATCACCAGGTGTTTTTTATAGTGTTTGACTCAGTCAATTAGTCCACCATGCTTGTCGTTCTTTCCGTAGTGATATTATCACATTGTCACGATCCAAACCCGGTCCTATGGGTTTAGCACCGTAACTGGCCAGTAATCCGAGATTACCAAAGGCCTGCCAATCAGTAATACAGTAAATACAGAGTTCAGGGCCTGGCGGAAGCCAAAACAGTAAGCAACTAGTGTCCGTTGAGCTGTGATAATCTGTATGCCAAAAACATTTTTCATACATTTATGCAGTCAAACCAGTACAGTATACACAATCATTACAGACATTCGGTACGGGGACTTGATCCCTCGACTACAGTGCAGTAAAACAGTCTATACAGTAAACAGTCTATACAATGGTCCCACAACAGTACAAAACAGTGAGACAGACAGGGGAGGTACAAAGACCCCAAGCCCTAGCATGGCAAAATCGGAACCTCGCTGTGAGGCACACAGGCTGGCTGACAAAACTGGGGACTAACCCACGCTCCTAGCTCTGGTCCGGCTGCTGAGAACCTACATATATATATAAACAGTGAGCTAAAGCCCAGTGAATAACATAAGGTGTAAAGAGGTTATGAATGAATGTCCCTACAGTAATGAAATCAATTCATTTAAACAGTCGTTCAGTCTTGCAGTATTTCAGTCAAACAGTCATATGTGGTACATCCATTAGCCTATAAACAGTATGGTCCAAAGGACCGGGTCTTAACAGACCCAACAATAATGATGGCCATCAATCAGTATGGTTCCACAAGGAAACCGACAGAGCTCTGTAACAGTCACTAACAGTAAGTGCTAAGGATGCCACAATACAGTTCAGGAAATAGGACATACATTCATTCAATAAATAATATCAGTTCAGTAAACCGTTCGGTAAACAGTATTCAAAAGATAACCATTTTGAACATATCTTTACACATCTGTTACTCACAGTGATTGGGCTATCAATAGCTAGAGCGCGTCCCCGAGAGCCAACCCTAAACAGTAAACAGATAGAACACACACTAAGTTTACAGTTGGAAAGGATGATAATTAAATCCCTAAATTCCCTCGGTGTGATTCCATGTCTAAATCCTCATTAAGATACCTTAAACTAGGCCTAAGAGTGCCTAGGATGAAATGAGGATGCAAAGATGCACTTAGAAAACAATTCCAGAATTTTCAGTGAAACAGGGTCTACGCTCGAGCGCACTCTTCTCCGCTCGAGCGTACAGGCAAAACAAAGGTCCCCGCTCGAGCGTCAAATTACCCGCTCGAGCGGACTGATGGACAATGCAAAGTACTGGATGCTCGATTTCTCCGCTCGAGCGCGCATCACTCCGCTCGAGCGGACTGCAATACAGGTCGAAGAAAATGCTGGGAGCATGATTTCTCCGCTCGAGCGCTACTTCTTCCGCTCGAGCGGAAGCTCAAATTCTGGAAAACCCAGAATTGTGTTCTGAGTTCGAAACTCAAGTTTGGGATACCAAAATCGATCCTCTTGGGCCCATTTTCTGGAAAACCTTTGCAAACACATAATATCTCATGTTTCAAACCTCCATTTAAGAAATCAAGGCCCAAGGGTGTTTAATTCAAACCCAATTTCAGACTAGTTTTCATGAATATGCATGAACATGCTACAAAGTGACATGCATGAGTTTCAAACCAAATTCAAGCTTCAAATCTTGCTCTAATGAGCTCCAATCTTTGAAAACCAAATGAAAACATGGTCTATGGTAAAAATATGCACATGCATGTATAACTCTCCAAGAATTCAACTTCAAACTCATCAATATACACATGCATGCATGAATGGAGCTCTAATTCAACAACTATGGACAATTTCATGTCTTAGCTCTCTAATGATGCATGAAACATGCAAGATGGAATTCAAGGACAACAATAAGAAGGTAATTTCCTTACCTAAGTCTTGATTTCAAGAAGAACAAGTTCAATTATGCCAATACACCTCAATTCCAAGCAATTCTCTACAAAATGAGCTCAAATCCCTCAAGATGAACTCTCCCTCTCTCTAACCTCTTGTTTGGTCGGCTATAGGTAGGGAAAGAAGGCTGATCAAATGTTTGTTTTAAGTGTATAGGCTCAATATAACTAATAAACAAATGGCCACTAAGGGTGGCAAACATGTAATTAAACGAAACTCTTCAATTAACTCAATTCAATCTAATTTAATTATACCTAATCAATTTTCAGATAAATATACTATTAAATCACAAATATTACACTGATTGCAAAACATCAAACGGTTTCTAATTCGGCCGCCGATGAGGCCTTCAATTAACAGTTTAAACATACGAATTCAAACAGATAGTCATTCAAGCCAACAGATACAATATGCAATATAACAGACAAACTCATTCAATTTCAGTTTCGATTTCAATCGGTCCGTTCAGTATTTCTGTTAATTCACTTACCAGTCATAATCAGTTCAGTTTAGCAATAATCAGTATATATTTCAGTGGTTATACGGTAATCAGTACGAGGGTTGTTACACACATTTTTCCTTTTAATCCCACATTATTTTCCCTATTTTTTTAGAGTTAATTACAATTTTGGTTATCAAAATATGTAATTTATGTTATTTTAATCCCAATATTTAAATTACGTCAATTTAATCTCTAACTTACCGAAAATGTTTCAATTTGGTCTTCCAACCTAATTTCATCACCATGAAAGTGGAGAATAAAATTTAGTTATACTTTTAATCCCAAAAATCTGAAATGTGTGTTTGGTCCCCAATTTTTTATGCATTAGAGACAAAATTGATATAATTTAAATATTAATGCATATTTGTTAGACTAAAAATGTATTTTTTTTTAATGAGTTTTCATATTTACTTTTAATTTTAGCGACATGTACTGACAGAGTTAAAGTTAAGAGATATTAAATTTTTTTTTATATATTAGTGACCAAATTGTCACAGTTTAATTAACTTTTTTTGTTTAATTATCATTGTGTCTCTTAGGCAAATTATCATTAAGAACAAAAATACAACTCCTTTCAACCCACCACGATCAGCTGCCACCTCCTTCCAACCTCACCACCGCCAACTCCCATCATCGTGATCGCCTTTCTCAGCCCCACTATCACCATCCCTTTCCCCCTCCCCAACCCCCCACTGCAGTGAAACTCCTAATCAAGAGAAAAAAAACAAGAAGGAATTGGGGGATGGGTTTCCAGATTGAAAGAGAGGGTGGCAGAGGAGAAGGTGACAGGAAGGGGTTGGGTTGAGGTGGCACTAATGGAGGTGGTGGAAATGAGTTAGAGTTGGGGTTTGAAGATTGATGATGAAGGCAATATAAGAATACAGTGGTGTGAATTGAATTAAAATAAAAAATCAAAATTGTGTGGTGTGCATGTTAAACATAATTTTTTTTGTTCTTCTGTCAATTAGTATTACCATGTCAAATCTTGGTGCTTTATCATTTGCCTTGAAGTGAAAGAATGCCCTTAGACCTTTGATTTTGATCCCTTGCTCTTATCAAATGAAAGTTACATCCATTAAATTATTGTTGGAAGCTATTGCCCCTATTTTCAAATTTCTTGACCACAAAGATCAATCAAAGATTGCAAAAACTGTGGGGTCACTATTTTGTGATAGAGATTCTCATCAGTTCACAACTTTATTCAAATCAATTTGTAATTATTAAAATTTTGAACTTTCTGAGGCTGCAAAGAAAAAAAAAAAAAAAACAGTTGATTGCTGATATACATTACTATAACAAAGCAAAACAAAGTTTACAATAGTTGATGCTGATCATTGAGTTGAATTTATTAGTTTATAGATAAAATTAACCTAATACACTAAATCCAGAAAACATTTTCTTTGTCTGCACTATGTTCTGCTTCAGTTGGCTTGAAGTATTCTTCCATGGTTTTCTTCCTCAATAACTGTAAATTAGAATAGAAAATCTCATGAGGTAACGTGTTATCAAATGTTTAAACATTAAGGTTGTGTTTGAATCTTGAACTTGTAGTGAGATTTGTCCATTTTTTTTTCTTTTTCTTGCACAAATTCAAGATCCAAATACAACTCAAAAAAATCTATTTTACAGTGTAGGATTCATGGCAACATCTTGCAAGTAAAATAAATCTTCTTAGGTTGGAGGACATGATCTGGTCATCTATACTTTTGGGCTCTATTGGATTTGAAGTACATTGATCAATTATGCCATGGTTGCCTTCCCACCATTTTATTTTTCCTATACAAATTTAAGATCTAAATACAACCTAAAAATATCTATTTTACCGTGCAAGACGCATGTCTAATTTACAGTGCATGATCTGATCATACGTCCTGCACTGTAAAATTGATCTTCTTAGATTGGAGATGATCCGGACATCTCTACCACATCCTGCACTATAAAATAGATCTCTTTAGCTGGAGGTGATTCAGGCATCTTTACTCTCAACCTCTATTGTGTTTCTATAAAAGGTTTGCAATTTGAAGATAATTGCCACTATAATGAATAACGGTCCCTCATCACTACATTACAAATTTGGTAATTTTAACAAATTGTATGATAAGGTTTTAGAAGGAAATAAAATTATTGCAAATCTGTCCTTACTAATGCAAGATTTAATTAATTTGTATGTATTGCTTCATAAATTTTGTTGGAGGGTAAAAGTCCAAATCCAGCCCAATATAACATGTGGACCCAAATAAGATGGGTAAACCCAAACTAATAAAGCCTAACATAATGGGAGCCGATCAGTATCAAACAAAATCTGATTCAAAGCATAGAATAGACTAACACCTCATTCTTCATTAGCAGTTCAGTTATTTTCCCCCCCAATTGATATTCAAATTCTAAAACCTAACAAACAAAAAATAGAAAAAATAAAAATTTACCCGGTTGTGCATTGGTAGAAACAGGAATGGATGATGTTAAATTTGCAGCTCTGACTGTCGATTGGGAGGACTCTTCGTTGCGAAGCAACAAATTCACTGCCCCTTTCACCTTCTCTACCACGCCCAATTCACCCCGAGTTTTTCTAGGACTAATTGCATCAGTTATCGCCTGTGAAAGTGCTCTGTCATCTTCTCCGGGCTCAAGCTTCTGCATCAAGTACTCCTTCACCGAAACACCTTTATCCCACATTTGTAGGCCGCCACCTGTGACGGTCTCTCTAGTCTCCGAAACTCTCCCAAGATTCTGTATTCCACTACTACCGGGGCACACCCCCACGGTGCCTGTTTCATTCGTGGTTGAAACAGTCAGGCCTGCGATTTTTGAAGCAATCGTGTGAGTTGCGTCGGCTACAGTATTGTATGCCGGTGTGAGTTTCTCAGTCATGGTTTCAGTGATTGTCTTGTTAGTTGGACTAATTGGCTTCTCTTTCTCTTTCAATTTTTCTTTTTCTTTTGCTTGTTCTTGTTCTTCTTCTTTTGCTTGTTCTTTTACATTTTCATTTTCTTTTTCTTTTTGTTTTTCTTGCTCAACTTCAACTTCAACTTCATTTTTTGTGGTGCTTGTCAAAATATGTTTTCCAGAAACAACAGGGTCTGCTCGCGGATGCTGCCTCGCCTTCTCTTTGTAAGTCTCTGGTGCTAGCTCTGATTCATACACTGAAAATAAAAATAAGGGATGAATTTGAAACCACATTGGAAGAAAATTCAAGGAAACTCATAGCCTGAACCACTTTGGCCTAAAATTATTTATCATGATACTCACTCCTGACCTTCAAATAATTAATTTCATTATCTTAACAACATGCTACGGCCTATATATAGTATATAGCCAAATAATTTGGTCATATTTATTTATTTATTTTTAAAAAAGAAAAGAAAAAAGGAGCTCGCATATTTCAAAATTATATTTGTCATTTAGTTTTTTTAAAGACTAATGTCATAAATTCATATGAGACTTATAGTAAGCTTACATACCGAAACTGTAAAAGCTTGACCTTTGTTCAAATCATTTGGCAGTCCTAATACAATGTAAAAACTCATGAATATGGCTTCTTTTTTTTTTTTTTTTTGGTTACAGGGAAATCCTCCTACCCTCCCGCAGGTCCAAGGCAGTGCCCCATGAGGAGATCACCAGGGTGTCCTGTTGTCCGTTCCGAATAAGAGACTATAACCTGGAAGCTTGTCCCGACCTCCCAAGGCAAACTTCGATTAAGTCAGGACTCGCACAGCGAGGGAGCATTAAACCCACACCAAGTAGCTGATTAGGCATCCTTGAGGTCCAACCTCCTAACCAACAGTGCTTCGCCCAGGAGATTGGCCCAAATGGGGGAATTGAACTTGTAACCTTGGGGCTTAAACCCCACGGCCTTACTACAATGCCACAACCCCTTGGGTTGAATATGGCTTTTAATCATGTCAATAATACAAACACACACAGCTTGTCTCCAATTCAATACTTGGATCAGCTGGTTTAGTTTAGACCACCTTATTTCTATTATTAGAACTACTTATTTTATAATTATGTGTGCCGTCTATTTTTTTGAAAGATAAATGTGATAAAATTATGTGGTTGCAATTATCTAATTAATTTGGTTTTTCTTTTATAGATGATCTAAATGCAAAATAATAATAATAATATTAATTAATTAAAAACAAATGATTCATGTAATCAGACTTGTAGAAGGCCCATGAGCCCAGACTGAATGGTTCAATTCATACCTTAGACTAGACACAAACAATCTAACTCACCAAACTAAAATAGATCAAATGGTTTGATTATAATATGGATTAGAATGGAAATTACTTGGGGCACCAAGATATTCTGGATCTTCATCATCTTCATCGTCATCCAAGGAAACACCCCAGGAGGGGGTGGAGTTGTCTTCATGGCCGTCGTGCTTCTTCTTGCTGAGACTCTGTCGCAATTTCTTAGCTTTTTCTTTGACTTTCATGAGAACAGACTTCTTGTTGTTGTTGTTGTTGTTGAGGTTCATGTTGTTGCTATGGAGAATGTGGGGGGAATAGCTGGGGGAGTAATATTCTTCATGATCATGGTCCCTTCCTAGTATTGGAGATGAACATGATGGCCACCTTGTTGTGTCCCCTGTTATGAAAATTTCTTATATTAGTATGGACAATGTCTGTTTTGGTGCATGTACCACAAATGCATAAACTCGTCACACAATTTGACACAACTCTCTCACATGAGATAAATCTCATTTTTTTCACAAGTCTCATACCATGTGAGAAGGTTATGTCTGATTTGTGATTTATTTGTGTAAATAAAAAAAAATGACATAATGTTTGTGATTGAGGCTTGGTTTCAGCAACTTTTTTTTTAATAATATTTTGCCTATTTTTTATTTTTCAAGGGCCTAGAACCCTCAAAAGGATTTGTGGTTGATATCTCTAGTTTTTTAGAGGCAGTTTGGAGTTTGATATTAAATGTCTGATATTGTTAACCTAACTTACTAACTCGCTAAGGTCTTATGGAGTGAAAAAAAATTAACAAAATTGCTAAAATTTATATATGTAAGGAATTTAATTTTAAGGAGTACCAAAAAAAATTTAAAAAAATGATTTTTATTTTCAAATTTAATACAATTTTCTTTTCAAGTCTTACTACAACCACATATTTTTACCATTTACTTACAATAAGATTGCACACTTCCGTTATAAGTAGGCAGTAAGAATTGTAACAAAAAAATGTGTGGCTACAATCTTACTTTTTTTCTTTTTTCTTTTTTTTTTTTAAATTTTTACGGCTGCTAAAAAAGTTTAAACAGAAATCAACATTTTTTTTTTTTAAATGTTGAATACAAAAAATCATTAAAAAGTCTGCTTAAAAGCTTCAAAATTAGCAATCTCATCCTAATTGTAATTAAATCTAAATTTACGTAAAATAAAACCATAATTAAATTAATGCATATTTTGCGCTACACCCTTATGAATTATCACATTGCTTCTTTTTTTTTTTTCTTGATAAGTACACAGGACTTGCCTTGGAGAAGTTGTTCAAAAGTTGGGGAGGTACGAGCTTTGGGAGTTTTAGAAGTCGCTCCAATATTGATCCTTCCCATCCCATCTGGTAGAGCCATTGCTTCCAAAATTTATTTATAATCTACAAAATAATATTAGTTTCGATCGATTTCTTGCCCTGAGCATATGATCTCTCTCTATCTAGTCTCTCTATGTGTATAGATATGATGTGTTTATTTTCTTAAAATGGTAAGTACCGATTATCATCATCATCAATCATTTGGAGGGAAATTTAAGAGGAAAAGCAACGATGTTGGTGCATTAGTTTTCGGGGTTGTTGTGTGGACAGTATTCCCATGCCGGAGATGAAAAGCTTGTGGGCTCCTTTTTTACATGTGGATAAAAAGAGAGAGAGATACACCAACAAACCAACCAACCAACCAATCAATCAACTAACCAAACAAACAAACAAAAAGTGTCTTGGTCATTCTCTTACCAATGGTTCTCCACTCTATAAATAGCAAGTTATGACTGGGCTTTGAATCAACTACTGTTTTCTATAGGCCTCCATTCCTCCAAGCTACATGCATGGAGCCCATATCCATTAAGAAGAAGAATGGGAGTGCTATATCTATTTGGTTTCATTTCTACTTTTGTTTTTCCTTTTCAAAAAATAAAAAGTAGTTTGATGAAAATAAATATAAAATAAATTCAAAAAAAAAGAAAGAAGATAAAGATAAAATCATATGAAAATGATGAGTTTTGATTTATTTATTTTCATTTTATTCACTAAGGTTTTAGTTTTTTTGAAAAAAATAAAAAGTATAATTTGAAAATCAAACCAAACATTTTGTGCGCTTTTGTGTTAGTGTAATAAATCTGATTTAGGTCAGATTGGATTTAAAAAATTACTTCGTGTGTTATAGTAGGTCTGACCTACATTATTCTATTCATCCCTAATTATGGGTCACACTTTTCTGACTTGTACATTTTTTTGTCTAATGTGGTGTCATATTTATACCTTATTGTTGCTCTAATCCTACTCTAGTAGTGATAGTGGTGACTAATATGCAATTTAAGAGGGTAAAGTGTTATTTAATATATATACATGTATATTTGGTTCTACTAATAATAATTCTAAGAGCTAATACAAAATATTAAAATATTTATAAAATCTCAATTCAACTTTCCACATATTTCAAAACATTTCTATACTTTTTACTCACCTTTCTAATACAATTATAAAACCTAATTTTAGCATTTTTCTATATTTTTAGTCAACCACTAGGAGGGAAGTAAGAGGAAGGGGGAGTTGCCAAGCTTCGAACCTTGGACTTCATAAGAAGGGTTGCTAGCGTCTCTACACTAAAACTTACACGGTCCTTGTCATTCAATAATAATCAAGAAGAATACAATGGTCCTGCAATGCAAACAACCCCATTAACAAGGTTTCTCAAGACATAACAAATTTAAAAACAAAAAAACAAAATTTCAATTGTTTGGCAAAGTCATTTTCTTGCCATTGACAAGTGGCCTAAGGCACAACAAAGTTTGGTGAAGTTACTTTTTGCTATATCAATTTTTTGGTTAAAAATTTAACTATTTTTCTCTATTGAGTTGATTGTTTTCACAAACAGAAATTCACAACTAAAATTTTAAAAACTACATAATTTTTTATAAATTAAAAAACTAAAAATTATCAAAAATTATAATTACAAAATTTAAATTATACTAATAATCATAATTTATCCATCTTTGAAAAACAAGAATTTCATAAATAAAAAATTTGATACTTGTTTAGATCATTGAGAGAGAAAAGATTTGATTGATCATTACAAGAAAAATTACTTTTGGCGATTAAATTTTTAGTCGCCAAAAGTCTATTTTTAGTCGGCGAAAGTCGAAATTTGACTTTTCCCGACAAAATTCTTCAGTCGCCACATTTGTCGCGTATACGTTGTCGGCGTAGGCATTGGCGACTAATATTTTTTTTGTCGCCAAAAGACAGGTCTTTCGCGACTAAAATGTTAGTCGCCAATAGTGTTTTAGCCTTTTGAAAACCATACATTTACCGACTAATAATTTAGTCGCCAATACTCAATCAATCGCCGACTAAACAACTTAGTCGCCAAAATCAAGACTTTTGGTGACTAATATTTTAGTCGCCAAAGGTGTTCCGTCGGGAAAAAAAAAATACACTTTTTTTGGTTTTTCTGAGTTTCGAACCGTGCCCAACCATCCTGCATTGCAACCTTCTTTGCAACACACTCTCTCCACTATACCACTACAACATCACATAAATATATTTGCAATATATATTATTTATATAATATATTGATGGTATTAATACAAAACAATATATATAAATATAATTATTTTAATTCAATATAATTTATGTAAAAAATAAATCATTTATTAAAAAAATTTTAGGCCACTTTGGCGACTAAATCCATTATTTAGTCGCCAATTCTATGAATTTTGGGCTACTAATTATTTTTTTGTCGGTAAAAAAACAAGTTGAAATTAAAAATAGTAGTTTTGGTGACTAAATCTATTTTTAGTCGCCAAAAACGTCTCCTTTTGGCTACTAAACTGAATTTTAGTCGCCAATTCACTGTTTTTAGCTACTAATTTTTTTTTTTGTAGCCAAAAACCTTCATTTTCAGCGACTAATCGTTTTTTAGTAGGAAAAACACCTATAATCGGCAACTAAAATGTTTTTTAGTCGCCAAAACCATCACTTTTGGCTACTAAATTATTTTAGTCGCCAAAAACCATCACTTTTGACTACCAAACAACCTTTAGTCGCTAAAACCCCTACATTCGGCGACTAAACTGCCTTTTAGTCGCTAAAAGCCTGGTATTCGGCGACTAAACTATTTTAGTCAGCAAAAGGGTTCAATTTTGGCGACTAAATCCATTTTAGTCGCCAATTATACAACTTTCAGCGACGAAAAATGAATTTTTAATCGCCAAAAATGCTTTTTCTTGTAGTGGATCCAGAATAAAGTATGTAAAAATTAATTAGATAATAAGAATATGGGATTTGATTGTACAAAAATGACAAATCAAACTCAAAGTAGCATACTCAAAATACAATTTTGTAGCTAAAAAAATAATTTTGGCTTCCAGAATTATGTCAGTCAACTTGTTATTTATTTGGACAGTTAGGCCAACAGTCTTGAGAGGGAGATTTATGATCTAGGATTGGGCCGGACAGATTTGGGCCGAACAAGGTTGGGCTGAGATAGTGCAACCCTATTCTGAAAGGATCTGCTCGGTTAAGGCAAGGTGTGGTTGGACCAAGTTACTTGGCTTCATGGTATAGAAGCCGATCAAGTGAGATGTCTGGCGCCAGGCAAGGCGTGGGTGTTCTACGGTTCATGAGTTTGCTTGGCAGGAAGGCCGACGGTAAACCAGCATGAGTTGTCCCGAGCTTGGCTATGCCAGAATGCAACCGAGCTCGGTCTTCCTTGAGCTTGGCTATGGGAACACTTGGGCATAAAGTGCAGCATGGCCGTTGATAACCGAGATGATGCAGCCCGGCTGCCGAGCTCCCAGTAGAGTGGGCTGGTAGTTGGGTTAGGTGATGTTCAGCAAGATTTGTGCTGACAGATGGGACAGCAATACCACGTGTCGAGAGATCACTGGGAGTAGATTTGGGGCACAGAGGGTATATAAGCATGTCTGCGCCCCCCATACGTGGACGAACATTTTTATAAGAAACACTTACACTCAACTCTCTCTCCTCTTTCTCTCTATCTCCAGGTGTGTGCTAACTTGATCGTCGGAGGGGTTTGCCGGCCACACACCGCCGGGTAGCTTACTGCTGTTGTGTACGTAGGTGATCGGACAGAAACGGAGCTTGGAAGAAAGGAGTACGGACTTGCCTGAATATTTGCTCCCCGTACAATTGGCGCCGTCTGTGAGAACTCTGCAGACAAAACCTTGTCTTCCAGGCTCATCTGATCGCCGTACATGGCGAACAATGACGAGATTCCGTTGTCCGTCATCGATGGAGTTACCCGGGAGTCAGGCAGACGGAGAGAAGGACATCCCGCCATCCCTCCAATGGCGGACCTGGAGACATTCCTAGGAGGACAGTTGGGAGACGCGCGGGATAAGCGCAGAAGAAGTTATGGTCATTCACGAAGTCTAGACGGTCATCGACGGCAGAGAGAATCACACGCCAGACGTCTGGAACACAAGCTAAAGGACCAGGACGTCGTCATTTGGAGAATGGCGGGAGATGGAGGAGCTGAAGTTGCATGTCAAAGAGAAGAGTGTAGCTGGAGTGGGAGACCACAGTGAGCGCACCCAACCCCGCCGTTCAGGCAGTCAGAGTCAGCGACATACTCCTTCCATTTCTATCACCAGAAGCTACAAGGTTGGAGATTCCGACATGCGTGCAGAGAAATCCAGCACGCAAGATAGCACTTACCAACCCTCTCGTCCGGTGACGACGTCAAGGTACTCCTATTCCGCTCGTTCGGAAGATTTGCAGGCAGTCTTGAAGAAAAGGGCTCACCGGCGGGAGGCTCAGAGGGTGCCGGCGTTTTAACGGCTATCCTATGGGGTTCACGCCAGTGAGGAGGTCGGAATGCCTCCACCCCGCCTGGCAGCGCCACTCCTTTCAGATACAGACTTGGCAAGGCTGAGCGCCACCCCTTTCTCCTTGGAGATTGAAACAACACCGTTTCCGACAGGCTTCCACCAGCCTAAATTCACACTCTACGACGAAAAAACCGATCCCTACATGCATGTAAGCCACTTCCGACAGGTCATGGCCGGACATAGGCGGAATGACGCACTTATGTGCCTTATCTTCCCGTCGAGTTTAGGCGAACTGGGCTTGAAATGGTTTGAGAGGTTGCCGAAGGGAAGTATAGAAAGGTGGCATCAGTTGGCCGAAGCCTTTGTGATGTGCTTCAAAACCAACACAAAAACACCAAAAGAAGTTGACCACCTACTGAGTGTCAAGATGGAACCGAGCGACACATTGAAGGCATACAACTCCAGATATTGGGAGACCTTCAATGAGATCTTAGATTGCCCAGTCAACCTGGCAATCACACAATACAAGCGTGGTCTCCCGGTCGGACATAGATTGCGGGACTCGCTTACTATGAACCAGCCGACATCCATGGGCCAGCTCATGCAACGTATCAATGAGCACATCCGAGTAGAAGATGATGCGTCAGCATCTACCGCGAAGGCAACTCCAGTAGCAACAGACAAGAGGTCGGTTGGAAAAGTGCAAACAGTCGGACAAGAGTCCAGCCGAACAAGTGACCGCGCTAAGGAATCGGACCGTGGCTCAAATCGCAAAAACCGGGATAGGAGACGTCGGAATGACCGGGATGACTACCCCCGGGATGACGTAGCTGATGCAAACAGAAGGTTGAAAGCAAGGACAGGCATCACCACGGTCTTTGAGATTCCAATCTATCGCATACTAAGTGAAATCCGTGATGAGGAGTATGTCCGATTTCCTGCTAAGTTAGGCGACGGACAGAAGGGCTTCAGTCCGAGGTACCGTTGTACGTTTCACCGGAAGCGAGGCCACCGGACAGAGGACTGTTTGCCTTTGAGGCAACACTTGGAAGAGCTAGTCGCAGCCGGACACCTGGACCTTTACATTGATGGGGACGTGAAGGCAAATCAAGCTCCGGTTGACCTGCGGGGACTGGATGATCGAGATACACCTTCACAAGGGGTTGTTAATGTCATCCACGGCATAGTGGAACCGGCATGTGTATGCGAGCTCCAAGCTATGATCAAGAAGGCAGAACACGTGAGAGAAGTTTTGTCAGTTCAGCCTGCGATCAAAAGGGGGAAGACCGAAGAGAAAGATGTGATTAGTTTCTCCTCAAGAGACCTAGAGCGCGTTCAGACGCCACACAACGATGCCCTAGTGGTTACACTCCGCGTCAAAGAATTTGATGTCAAATGGATCTTGATCGACTAGGAAAGCTCGGTCGAGATCATGTACTACGACGCTTTCAAACAGCTCAAGCTTCGAGATACAGATTTGGCCCCAGCAACTTCGCCACTGGTTGGTTTCAACTCTCAACCAGAGTGGCCTTTGGAAAAGATTATCTTGCCGGTCAAAGCGGGATCCGTGGTCAAACAAGTGGAGTTCTGGGTGTTGTAGGTGCCATCTACTTATAATTTGATCCTAGGAAGGGGATGGCTTCACGCTATGCAAGCCGTGGCGTCGACCTACCATCAGGTGATGAGATTTCCCTCGGCTATGGGGGCAATCGAGGAGGTCTGGGGCGATCAAGTCATGTCGATGCAATGCTTTGTGGCAGTCAACGGGAGCCGGGCTACCAAAGGCTTCGTTCAAATGATTGAGGACCGGAGGACCAGGGAGCCCTTGACGATGTGGGCACCAAGGCCAAGGACAAAGCTGTCGAGGAATTGGTGGAGGTGCGAATTGATACAGAGCATCCGGACAAGTTCTTCTTGCTCGGCTCAAGCCTTACAGCCCAAGAAAGGATCGAGATGGTTGAGTATTTGATGGCCAACATCGAAGTCTTTGCATGGTCGCCTTACGACATGCCCGGTCTCGATCCGAGTTTTATATACCATCATCTCAATATCTTCCCCAGAGCCAAGCCAGTCATCCAGCGAACAAGGAGATCGACGCTGCATCACACCGAGGTAGTTACAGAGGAAGTAAAGAACTTGCTTGAGGCGCGAGCGATTCAGGAAGTGCACTACCCTCGGTGGATTTCAAACACAGTCGTGGTGCCCAAGAAGAATGGGAAGTGGCGAGTTTGCGTCGACTACAAGACCGTCAACCGAGCTTGTCCGAAAGACAGCTTCCCTCTGCCTAGAATAGACCAGCTTGTGGACCTAACGGCTGGACATAACAGGCTCAGTTTCTTGGACGCCTACCGCGGCTACTATCAGATTGCCATGCATGGGCCCGACCGAGAGATCACCTCATTTACTACACCAAGGGGACTCTTCTGCTACCGAGTCATGCCTTTTGGTTTGAAGAACACCGAGGCAACTTTTCAAAGGATAGTGACCAAAATGTTCGCTCCTCTGCTAGGCCAGACAATGGAGGCTTATATCGATGATATGGTGGATAAAAACTGGCATCAAACAGACCATTTGTCCGACTTGGCCGAGATGTTCGCCATTCTCAAAAAGCACAAACTACGCCTGAATGCGTCTAAGTGTACCTTTGGCGTGGGATCCGGAAATTTTTTGGGTTTCCTAGTCACGAACTGAGGTATTGAAGGAGACCCTACACAAATCTGAGCCGTGCAAGAGTTAAAACAGCCCAGTTCGGCTAAGGACGTGCAACATCTGGCCGGAATGGCCGCTACGCTTAATCGATTTATAAGCCGGTCATCAGATCGCTGCCATCTCTTTTTTCAAGCCTTGAAATCAAAGTTCTCATGGGATAAAGAATGTGATCGGGCTTTAGCTGAGCTCAAAAAGTATTTGTCTTCAGCGCCACTGTTGGTCACATCGGTGCTCGGAGAAGAACTCTACCTATATCTGGCCATTTCTCAGCATGCAGTCAGTGCGGTGCTTGTCCGAGCTGAAGGAATCAAGCACCTCCCTATCTTCTACGTCAACAAAACCTTGCTACTGGCAGAGTCGAGATACTTGCCGCTTGAGAAACTTGCGTTGGCATTGATAATGGCCTCAAGGAAGTTGGTGCACTATTTCCATTCTCATACCATCATTGTCTTGACCGAGTTCCCGCTCAAAGCTTTGTTCGAGCGAGCAGACTTCTCCGGTTGAATTCTTAAGTGGACGGTCGAATTGGAACAGTTTGATGTAAAGTTCCAGCCGCGCACTGTCATAAAAGCCCAGACTCTGGCCGACTTCGTTGCTGAATTTTTACCTAGAACTCATTCGGTATGCCCGATCGATATTGCCGCGGCAGATGGAGAGGTGAATCCAAGCCCAACCGAAATACAACAGCTTGGCGGTGTTAGCGACGCGGAACTTGCACGCCCCGCCGAAGCACCTTCAGCTAGTACGATACCACAGCCCGGCGATGCGACGACGGAGTTGGGTATCGCCGACCAACCTGATCTGTCCGGTACTGCATCACCGAGGGAGAAAGAAGTGGAACTGATCACAACAGAGCCTACGGCCAGCATAATACCGTAACCTGGGGATTTGCCCACGGACTTAGGCATTATGGATCAACTTGCTGAGTCCGGTGCCGAATCGCCAAGGGGGGCTGAAGTGGAACCGCTCAGCACAGAGCTTGGAACCGAACAGCCGAGCAACCATGATCCCATCAACCCTTAGGCCTCTCAAGACCCATCAGAATGTTTGAAGCTGTTTGTGGGGGAGATGTGGAAACTTTTTGTTGATGGAGCATCGAATCGTCACGGTGCCAGGCTAGGTATTGTTCTGATTTCACCGGACGGACTGACTATCGAACATTCTATCACCCTTGACTTCCCAGCATCCAACAATGAGGCCGAGTACGAGGTGCTTTTGGCCGGGCTCAAGAGCGCGCTTCAGATTCAAGCATCCGAGCTAATGGTTTACAGTGATTCCCAACTTGTAGTTAACCAAGTTTCTGGGGTTTACGAAGCAAAGGATGACTGAATGATGAAGTACCAAGCTCTGGTCAGGAACCACATCAAGCGATTTCAGGCGATTAGGGTCCAATAGATTGGCCGAGAAGAAAATGGCCAGGCAGATAAGTTGGCAGGCCTTGCTTCCATGGTCGATAGCACATCTCCCAACCCTCTTTTGATTGAATTCCTTCCGAGACCCAGGATTGAGGAAACCGGGCAGACAGAAGTACTCTGCGCCGAGCTAGGTCCTTCTTGGATAGACCCTATCATCATTTTTCTCAGAGAATGGACCCTTCCAGCCGACAAGAATGAAGCACATAAAGTGCGGGTGAAGTCAGAGCGGTTTTGGCTCTCTCCATCCGACGCTTTATACAAGAATTCTTTCACCGGTCTCTACATGAAGTGTGTGCACCCGAGCAGCGTGGAGGCCTTCCTGTACGAAATTCCCGAAAGCATCTGTGGCAATCATATAGGGGGCAGGTCCTTGGCCTACCGAGCTATTTCGCAAGGCTACTGGTGGCTGTGCATGCAGGCCGACACACAGAAGTATGTTCGTAAGTGTGAGAAGTGCCAGAAGTTTGCTCATCAGATCCACCAGCCGGCCAAGGAACTTCTTCCCCTCACTAGCCCTTGGCCCTTTGCAATGTGGGGGCTAGATATAGTGGGGCCGCTCCCAATAGCACCAAGTAACCGGAAGTTCTTCATCGCGGCCACAGACTACTTCACCAAATGGGTTGAAGCGGAGCCTTTGGCAACAATCAAGGAGAAAGACGTGAAGCGGTTTGTCTGGCAGAATGTGGTCATGCGGCTTGGCGTCCCCAAAATTCTGATCTCTGATAACGGCACCCAGTTTGATGGTCGCCTATTCAGAGGGTTTTGTGAAGATTTACAGATTGAATTCTACAACTCTACTCCGGCTTACCCGCAGTCTAATGGTCAAGCCGAGGCGTCAAACAAGGCCATACTTGATGGGTTGAAGAAACGGCTGGAGAAGGCAAAGGGAAAGTGGGCTGAGGAATTCCTCAGCATCCTTTGGGCATACCGAACAACCTCTCGGCGGTCTACCCGGGAAACTCCATTTGCTTTGGCTTATGGCATGGAGGCGGTCATACCTTTGGAAGTTGGCATGCCCACCCTCAGAAGCGAAAGTTTTGAGCCCGAGTTGAACGCCGAGGCCATTGCCCTGGAATTGGATCTAGTGAAAGAGCGTCGGGAAAAGGCTCTCATCCACGTGGCCGCCTATCAACAAGAGCTTTCAAGGAAATACAACAAAATGGTGCACCCTAGATCGTTCAAAGTAAGTGATTGGGTCTTGAGGAAAGTCATGGGCAATACCCTGGTGCCAAGTGAAGGCAAGCTAGGGGAAAATTGGGAAGGACCCTACAAGATAACCGGTCTGGCGGGTAAGGGGGCATACCACTTAAAGGACTTGGATGGTAGAGGAATACCCCGACCATGGAATGCGGCCGACCTCAAACTGTATTATTTCTAGCTTTTGCTTTCTTTTTCTGCAAAGGAATTTTTTGCCTTACACTTCAGAATGCAACATTCTTTTTGTCAATATATAGAAGTGTCTCTTCTTTGCTTTAGTATTCAGATTGTTGTTTTGAAGTAAAAATCGAGATGATGTACTCCGGTCATTTGAGTCGATAATTTGCTCAGCTTCAAAGATAAAACCGAGATGATTTATTCCGATTGAAGGAGTTGATGTTCTGTTCAACTTAGGTATTCTCAATCGAGATGTTTACTTCGGTTAAAGGAGTTGATGTTCTGTTCAACTTAGGTATTCTCAACCGAGATGTTTACTCCGGTTAAAAGAGTTGATGTTTTGTTCAACTTAGGTATTCTCAACCGAGATGTTTACTCCGGTTGAAGGAGTTGATGTTTTGTTCAACTCTCAGATTCCAACCGAGATGATTTATTCCGGTTGAAGGAGTTGATGTTCTGTTCAACTTAGGTATTCTCAACCGAGATGTTTATTCCGGTTGAAAGAGTTGATGGCTTGCTCAACTTAGGTGTTCTCAACCGAGGTGCTTATTTTAGTTGAAAGAATTGAAGATTTGTTCAACTATGTGATTCAAACCGAGATGTCTTTTCCGGTTATATGAGTTAATTAATGTGGTTTGTCTTGCCGAGGTATTTTGTTCGGCCGAAGTTATAAGACTTAAAGACCGTGCAAACACTTGATGAAATTTAGCTTTTTCATTGATTAAAAATAAGTACAAGAGGTGGGGTAGACAGCCCGGTTACATGTGCAAAGCAAAAAGCAAAGGAAAAGAAAGCTAAGCTAAGGGGGAAAGGTTGGTAAATTCGTCATCAGCTGCCTCCAGGTTGACCGATGGTATTTGCTCCTAGATACCGGGCTGCTCCTGGCTACTTTCTTCCTCGGCATTCGCCTCGGTATCTTTGGCGAGTTCTTCCTCGGCTTTAGCCTACAACGCGCTGAAGACGTCGTTGGCATATGGCACGAGGTATACCGGCAGGAAGACAGCTGGCGGAGAGGTAAATACGTCGGTCTCGGGACCTTGGCCGAGCTGATCGCAGGCAGACTTCCAACCAGCTTTAAAGTAGATGTCTTGGGTGGCAAAGACTTACTTTTTGTAGTTGTCTTCAGCTTTCTTAAAGTCGGCGTTGTTGGCATCTTCGCACTCCTTCTCCCTTGACTTTTTGAGTGCATCCAGCTCGGCCTGGAGCTCATCCCTCCTCTTCTCGGCGTCGCCAAGCTGGCCGAGCAACTTGGTGTTGTCAGCGTTAGTAATCTGTAGTGAAGCCTTTGCTTGGCCGAGCTCGGTTTGAAGACTTTCGACTTGGCTGGTAGTGTCGTTCGCCTTCTGCCGCAATCGATGAATTCTCTCCATGACCAAGTGTTGCTTCTGGATGGCCTGTAAGAAAAAAGATTGATCAAAAGAGAAAACCGTGCAAACACTTGTGAAAACTTGAGTAGAAGTTTGGTTCTTATCCTGGTCATGGACTTCACGGCCGACTTCACCAACCGAGTGTCTGGAACATGGTCGCTGTTGACCACATCGCTCGATAGAAGAAGGGCCTTGGAGAGGTCAAAGGCGAGAAAGTGTTCTTTGTCGCCCTTCACGGAAGCTGTGGCCGGGATCTCTTTACCCCGGTGTTTGAGCTGTAGCTTCTATGCCGGCGTTAGGTCGACGGTGACGGCAGGTTGCTCGGTGGTAGGCTCGACAACCAGTTTGGCAGAGGGATCTGCCTGAGGTCTTTTGCCAGCCCGACGGGTTTCTTGTCTAGATTGCTCGGCGGCTGGAGATGCCAAGGCAACCACGGTGCCATTGGATTGACCAGCAGTTGGAGAACGGGTAATGATGCTCAGTATCTCGGTTGAAGTTACTGTGAGAAGGTTCTTGATACGGCTTTGTTTTGCCATCTCTTGTTCTTCGGTCAACCGGATTAGCGGCACGTTCGGTAGAGTTGGGTCTGGAGGAGGTGATGGAGCACGGAGAAAGTCTGTAACTTTGCTCTGGCGTGGAGCTGAATATCTATAAATTGGAGTGTAGCCGAGCAGCTCGTTACAATCCCGGTGGCGGTAGCGGAGCACGGTCCGGATGGCTTCTACGTTGGGATATTGGTAGTTGGCTTGTAAGGCTTGGATTGCTGCAAAGGAAAATAGAAAAATGTTAAGTACAGATTAGTGAAGAGAAACAAAGCGACCGGGCAAGTTAGCACAGCTTACATGTCTCGCCGAAATTCTTGCTATTTGACCAGCCCGATACATCGGCTGTTTCATAGTTGCCAGACACCCAGAAAAAGTCATCGTCGTGTAAGTCCTTATCTAGGGTGCCGGTCACTATTTTTTCTTTGCCCGGTCAAATTTTTAAATAATAGGCGAAGCCATCGCTAGTATGCCCAAAGGTGTATTGTTGCAATATCTCGGCTAAACCTAAGTTGGTACCTAGCCGGTTGTTTAGCTCGTGGACGCCATTGATAATTCGGTAAGTGTTGGTTGATACTTATGTGGGTGCAAGCCTGGTCCGGCATAGGAATTCGGTCATCAATAGGTTGACCGGGAAGCGGAGGCCTCCTTCAATGATAGACAGCACGGTGAAGGGGCACTGGACTAATCTGCCCCAAGGGGTTGTCTCAATCTTGGCGAGCTCTAGGTGAACATCGGCCGGGATACCATAGTCTTCCCAGAACGCGGCCAAGCCAGCCGGAGTGTCGACAAGGAAAAAAATTTCCCCATGTGTGGCCGACTAATTTAGCTCGGCTGAGGAGGTTTGGCACAGACTAGGGATTGATGGCTGCTCGGTCCTTAAGAGCCTCGGTAACGATCTGTGGTCCCCTTGGACTCTACAGGAAAAGGATGGCAAGTGTAAGAGGGAGCGTGGTCGCGCAAAGTGAGCTTGACCTTAGCTCGGTCATGAAGAGTGCCAAACCACCTCGGTCGTAAAGGCTAACCAAGGAGCTCGATCGCCCAAGCTGACCAGATGTTAGCCCGGTCGAGCGACCAAGTCCTTTGGCTATCCCGATTTCTACTAAAGTTGGGACAAACAGGTTATTTGCTCAGTCTGAGTGATTTTTTTGGATCAAAGGAGGACCTGGAGCCCGGTCCACCCCAGATCTTCAATGTTCATTAGGGAAAATGAAGAACAGCAAGAACAACAAGCAACTCGCTGACCCCCTCCCTTCTGCAGGCAAACCAAAGACTTGTGACATAGCTGGCCACATGTATAACAAGTCAAGCCTCCCTGACTACCTCTCCCAGATCCTGCACTCAGCACTAGGAAGGTCGATCTAGCCAAACCACCTTGAGACTGCTGGGGGTTGAAACCCTTCTGTCTCCTGCCATCACCCTGGCCCTCTTGGCTCCTCTTGGAGCCGCTATGCTTCTCCTTATCCTCTTCCTACATCATAATCTCCATATGAGCAGCAGTATCCACCAAATGTCTATACTCCCGAATAAACAATCCTTCAACCCTCAACTTAAGCCCACGCCTCAATTTCCGCTCAAATTCAAAGCAACGGCGTTCTTCGGACGCCACAAGTTCAAGTGCAAACCTGGACAGACTAGTAAAAGTAGCCTCAAACTCGGCCACTGATGAACCCTGCTGTTTAAGCCGACAAATCTGATCCCTCAGCTTCTCCCTAGCAGCCGGAGACAAGAACTTCTCTTGGAAGGCGGTCACAATAGCCTCCCATGTACCACCCACATTGCCTTTCTCGTACTTCCACCATTGACCCGCATCTCTCTTCAATTGGAAGGATGCCAAGGTCACCTTTAAACCCCCGTCCTCGATGCCAAGCATCTTGAACGTCTTCTCTATCTGTTCCAGCCACTCGTCAGCCTTAAGTGGCTCTTTCGGATCTCCAATAAATTCGTTCGGGTTAGACCGGAAAAATTCCCTCTTCAAGAAAGAAGGCCCTGCCTCTGTAACCTGATGCTCAGCTCTGAGAATACCCAAAGCTCCCGCTATCTCTCGGGCCAAGGCACCCATAGCCTGCTGACCCACTGGCTCGGCCACATTGGCCTGACCAACTCCTTCTTGCATTTCCAGAACGTCATCCGGTAAAGGCGCCTCCTGCCTCCTAGGCCTACCACGCCTACCACCTCGTCCTGACATCCTATTAAAGGTGACAAAGACGTTAGCACATTCATAAATGTACTGAAACTAAACACCCACGTCCTAATGCATGGACAACTGTAATTCACTCCACGTAAGCACATAAACACATAAGCACTTACGAATTTCATTCCCGGATAATGACAGTCCCAAGGCGTTACTAGAGTTCCAGTTAGAAACAGCATTGATCAAGTGTCTTTCCAACAAGACTCACAGGAACCCAAGGATCTAATCGATATCCCAGAAATCAAATCTCATACCCATATAATCACATAAGCATGTAACATTACATCTAAATCTCTCAATAAACGAGACAAACCCATTGTGATACTAATCACTTCCCACGTACCCAAAGTATTCGAACCCGGTACGCTCTGATACTAAGTTGTAATGCCCTAAAAAAAAATACATAAAACCCATCACATTAGACATACATTGATATAAAAGAAACCAACCATTTATATTTATCAGAATAGTTCTTACAATAGTATTTCATGTTAACAACAAAAATAAATGCCCTATGGGCTTACAGCTTTCCAAGTCAACACTTGATTACACAAAAGAAGAGTACTAACTCTATATAAAATAAGCCCTTGGCTTGATATACACGTAATACAAACAAAATAAACCAAAAAGAGTCTTCAACTCTCATCATCATCCAAGCTATGTTCTTGGAGGTGGCATGCTACCTATACCTGAAAATAATGTCCCATATAGAGTGAGCCAACGCCCAGTAAAGATATGCTAAATACAGTATGAGCAATAACTAAGACATTGGTAATTGATAAATGTTTAATTTCCATAAATCAATTCATAACTCACTTCCATTATATGACCACTACGTCCATGTTTCATTTCATTTCATTTCCATTTCAAATTCATAACCGTGGCTCAGAACCTGGCCACATACTCCAAACGAAATAATAACTCACATGAGACATTTTCCATTTCACTTTAGATAAGCATAGAAGCTATATTATCAATTCAACAGATAAGCATATGAGCTATATCAACACTTTAACTGACAAGCATATGAGCTATATCAGTGGAGTCCATCCCCTATCTCCTCCCAAACACATCTGGTTTAGAGGTCCATCCCCTATCTTCCCCTAAACCGTGGAGTACATCCCCTATCTCCTCCCACACACATACAACGTATATACACATAGGTCATATACTCAATCAATCAATACATAACGTTAATGTATTCTATCAACCGTCATACTCTGTGACTCATCCAATTGATTAGTTTTAGTTTACCTAATCATCATGCATTGTCTACAACAATCAAAACTACCCTCCACCGGTAACCCAAGCAATTATTTCTAAACAGATAATAAAAGCTCCAACAGATAAAATATCAATATTTTCAATAGTGAGCAACTAATAAATCAAACTCCACCATTTTACAATATAATGAGTCAATTTCATTATTCCCAACTTAATTCCAATTACCAACACATTACCCCGATTAATTATACCAATTAATCTATACAACAAGTTAGGGCTTTCAACCCATTTTTTCAATATCAACCCAATGGTCCAAATACCAACAACCAACAACGATATCATCATTTTGTTACCAAAATACACATTTTTAGAATCAAAATAACAAAACCCTCTTTTACCATTTTGAACCCTAAGTCCCAAAATTACCTAACTTCATCACTTTATCAAAACAACCAAAAATCTATGTCAAAGACCATAAGAGTGAGTAGGAATCCCTACCTCAAGAGTTGACACCCAACGAAGAAGGAGATGAAAACGAAAATGCTCCAAATCACAAGTTTTCCGGATCAAAAGATAGCCCTCGACGATCAACAACTTTTTTGTAAAGGCCAAAGGTGAGCAAACGACTCCTACTAGATCAATACCTAGAGAGAAGGCAAGGTTCTAGAGAGAGAGGCTCAACAATGGAGTTTTCGGAAAAGTAAGAGAGAGAAGAGATTTGAAAAAGTGATTTTAAAAAGTCAAAACATGGAGTCTTAAACCAGTCGCCCCGCTCGAGCGTGGAAACCTCCGCTCGAGCGTCACTCACAAGCCCCCGCTCGAGCATTCAATCCACCGCTTGAGCAATGAATACGCATTTCCAATACTTTCACAGAACCAAGTCCCCACTCGAGCGTTCAAGTCCCCGTTCGAGCGTAACACACAAACTCCTGCTCGAGCGTCCAAACCACCGCTTGAGCGTCCAACCCTGCAGAGGAGATACTAGAAGGGTGATTATCCCGCTCGAGCGTCAAAACCCCTGCTCGAGCAGGCAAGCTACAACAAAGGCCCCGCTCGAGCGCCAAAATCTCTGCTCGAGCGAACAGGCTAAAACCTGGGCATCTAGTCTTGGTTTTCTAAGTTTAACCAACCTGCCTCAAACCTTCCCAACACAACCCAAGACTCAAATGCAAAGGGTAAAGGATGTAAACAAGATATACACAACAACCACCTCCACGGAACCTAAGTCTGGATACAATAAATATAGCAAGGGAATAGCGGGATCGCTATACTGCTCGAGGGCCGATAAGAGGACGACACGTGTCCCCCATTAATGCAACGTCAGAATTGAAGAGACAAGAAGGTCAAATGAGGCGTTGACCGAGCAAGTCAAGAGACAGGATGGTGAATCAAGGAGTCAACCGGGTAAGTTTTGAAGATAGGCATGTCGACTAGCCCGGTCACCGTTTTGCAAACCGAGGACCGAGGAAGTGTTACCCCGGTCAGAATAGGTAATCCCAGTCATGCTTGCGCGAACGGAATTAAGGGGCAATTGAGAGGGAGATTTATGATCTGGGATTGGGCTGGACAGATTTGGGCCGAACAAGGTTGGGGCGAGGTAGTGCGGCCTTGTCCTGAAAGGATCTGCTCGGTTAAGGCAATGTGTGGTTGGACCGAGCTACTTGGTTTCATGGTATAGAAGCTGGTCAAGTGAGATGTCCGGCGCCAAACAAGGCGTGGGTGTTCCGTGGTTCATGAGTTTGCTCGGCAGGAAGGCCGACGGTAAACCAGCATGAGTTGTCCCAAGCTCGACTATGCCGGAATGCAACCGAGCTCGGTCTTCCTTGAGCTTGGCTATGGGAACACTTGGGCATAAAGTGCAGCATGGCCGTTGATAGCCGAGATGATGCAGCCCGGATGCCGAGCTCCCAGTAGAATGGGCTGCCAGTTGGGTTAGGTGATGTTCAGCAAGATTTGTGCTGACAGATGGGATAGCAATACCACGTGTCGAGAGATCACTGGGAGTAGATTTGGGACGCAGAGGGTATATAAGCATGTCTGCGCCCCCCATACGTGGACGAACATTTTTGTAAGAAACACTTACACTTAACTCTCTCTCATCTCTCTCTCTATCCCCAGGTATGTGCTAACTTGATCGTTGGAGGGGTTTTCCGGCCACACACTGCCGGCTAGCTCACCGCTGTTGTGCATGCAGGTGATCGGACAGAAACGGAGCTTGAAAGAAAGGAGTACGGGCTTGCCTGAATATTTACTCCCCGTACAAGTCTAAATTTAAAATTTTTGGACAACTATCTTAAATTCTATTCTTTTTTATTTACAAGAACAATTTGAAAGATTCTTCGTTAATCATGTTTTTGTGGTTAATCGCAACAATGGAGAGTGATTGGTAGTAATTTGAGAATAGAGAGAGAAAGTAGAAATAGGAAATTCACAAAGACAAAAATAATAATTAAAAAATGTATAAAACAATAACAACCATCACTGTGTGAAAAAAAAAAAAAAGAAAGAAAGAAAGAAAAGTGCATCAAAGCTGAAAGTCCAGAAAAAAAAAAATCAGTGATGCTAGGGAGCTCGAAAACGAGCTCCCCCTAATCTCCCGAATTTCAATTTTTTTTTTTTTTTTCCTTCAACAGGAAGAAGAAGACGGAGGGGCAGCAGGAAGGAGGGGGAGGGGGACTGGAGGGGGCCTAGAAAATGGGCTGGAGGCGGAGGGCTGGAGGTCGTCGGCGATGGAAGAGGCGACGAGGCATGGCCCGGCGACGGAGGGCAAGGCCGATCGGCGACGGAGGGCTGGACGATGGCGATCGGCGACGGATCTGCGACGATCGGCGGCTGGCGGGGCGACGATCGGCGGCTCTCTCTCCCTCCCTCCCTCTGCTTCTCTCTCTCTCTCTCTCTCTTCTCTCTTCCCCTCTGCTTCTCCCTCCCTCCCTCCCTCTGCTTCTCTCGCCAAAAATGGAAGAAAAAAAAAAAAATCCCCAAAACGACGTCGTTTTGGGGATTAGGAGGATTAGGGGGAGCCAAATTCGAGCTCTCAATCATTATTCAAAAAAAAAATAGTCTGAATTTTACAAACTCATGAACATATTTTAAGAGAGAAATAAACAATTCTATTATGAGTGAAAGTACACCTTTTCTTTTCTTTTTTTTTTTTTTTTTTTTTGGGGATAACTCCGGCAATCAATTATTATAATAACTAATTTAAATTTATATAAACAGAAAAATCAATTATCATAATAACTAATTTAAATTTCTATAAACAGAAAATATTACATTTTGTGCAGAAAAATAAGAAAAACAAATGGAGAGAGATTGACAATGAATTTCAAATACTTTGGGAAAAAAAACACCAAAAAAACATACACACACACACAAACGAAAAAAAGGAAAGAAAAGAAGCTTCCAAGAAAGTATTAAAATTTCCTTGAACATAAAGTTTATTTTTAATCAAGCGAATCTAACTGTCAACCTTATACATAAATTGAGTAAATCTTATTACAGAATTTCACTACAGCCGTGTTTGATGGAGTTTTTTTTAAGCAAAAAAATTTACAAAGTAAAAGCTAAAAGCATTTTTTTTCAAACTTTCAAATAATTATTTTTTTTTAGTTTATTTAAATTATTTCTAACCAATAAGTTATAAACAAAAGTTATACTAAACAATCTAATACAAATTTCCAAACTAAAATAAGTTATAATCACCTTGTTTGGTTCCAATTTTTTAAAAATTGAAATTTTTTGTTTTCATATTTTTTTATTTTTAGTAAATTTTTTTAATATTTTAAGCAATTTTTTTACTTTTTAAATGTACATAACCTAGATGTATCTAAAAAATAAAAATATTTATAAAAAAATATTTTAAAAAATAAATAAATATACAAGAAAAAAAATGCACTAAATTTATATATATATATATATTTTATATTTTCAGTATTTAGTGAATTATTTTTTTAAAAAAATCACAAATATTATATTTTTTAATTATGTTTATATTAAGTGTGTTTAAAAAATAAAAAATTTACTTAAAATATTAAAAAAATTACTAAAAATAAAAAAAACACAGAGAAATAAAAAACATTCGATTTTTAAAAAATTAAATTCAAAAAATCAGAATCATTTCCTAAAAATTGTAACAAAACAACCGTGTATATTGCTCATCGGGAAAAATCAATTTAGTTAAACGTTGTAAACTTCGCCCAAGGCACGCAGAACGGCCTCTACGAGGACAAGTTCAACAATAACAAGGCTCGAAAGCTTCGTAGGTCGGTAACCTCCAGTGAGTCTACGTGACATCAAAACATACATGTCCCCACATCCCCATTTGGAATTGATTTTTTTTTTTATTAAAATAGTCAATAAAAATAAAATTGTACGGGAATAAAATATCTGTCACCTCTCGTACACCTTGTTGCCAATCTCGCCTCATTCAGAAAATACTTTAATTCACTATAAACAAAATAGAAGTGAGCTACCCGGCAGGTAGTATGTTAGAAAACCCCTCTGACGGTCAAATTAACTTTCTTGGAGAAAAAACAGAGAGAGAGAATTGTAAGAACAACAATGCTAGGTGTTCTCAAAATTCACGATTCAAATGACTCGAAACACCCAAAATGATTTCATTTTGGATGTAAAACGATGTCGTTTTGACACATTCAAGCCATTCGAACCACACAAATTTGGGTCACCAAACATTTTTCTTGTAAGAAAATAGCATACCTCTGCCTGCCTCTGTGCGCTCCCTTTTATCTAGATTGACTATGCAGCCCCAGATTGTATGCGCACTATCTTTGTTGTCCTTTCTCAGACGCGTGGCAGCACTACTATCTCTTTTCTCTACACGTGTATGCGTCAATACTGTCAAACAATAATGGCCAAATCACAAAATGGTATTGAAGCGTCCTTAGAGCAGATTCACTTTCTCATATCATTAGACCACGTAGAGACTCTCAACCAAGCAATCACTGTGGCCCCCAACACATTAGCTCAAATCCACTTTGTGCCGAACTAAGCCAGGCTGGTCACTCGGCTGGTTATGCTCTCGGTCGGCACTACAAGGTCGCAATCATCATGTGTTGGGTTAGTTAGCCCAACACAACGCCTCCTATCAATTTAGTTCGACCCAATGCTAGATCCAACATCACTTTAGATCGGCTCGAGATCCTTTCTCGACTCATTGTTCAGCAAAAATCCCTCTCTCAAAAATAAAATAGTCAGTAAAATAAAATATCACATTCAAATCATAATCATTTCATTTTTTTTTTCTCACAACTATCAAATCAACTACCAAAAATAATAAATAAAATTCAACCATCATCCTGAGGGTTCGTTTGGGATGTAGGTTGGCTTTTTAACTTTTTGACTATTTTAATCTGGGGCTAAGAAGCTTTGTTTAGAATAAGTTTATTATATTTTTTGACTTTTGTGAGAAAAAAAATGAAATGATTATATCTTATTAAGTTAAAACGTCTATTTTATCTTTGTGTGACTATTTTAACTAAAAAATATCTATTTTAACTTATGTCAAATGAAGGCTAAGTATAATTTTTTTAATCAAAATAAAATAATAAAATAATAAATAAATAAAAAAACGGAAGTGATGGAAATCCCTTCCCCCACCACCCCCCACACACAAGTGGGGTTGGTGATTGAAAAAAAAAAAAAAAAAAAAAAAAAAAACAACAACAACAGCTACTACTGGCAATCACAAGTCAGAGGGGTCGTGGGTGTCACCTGTGGGTCTAAATCATTTTTATAAAAAGGCAAATTACATATACCTCTTTTGAGATTTGGCTAAATTATAGGTACTTCTTGAGGTTTCGAAAATTACATCTCACCTCTTAAGATTTGTATTTTCATAATAATTTACCTCCTAAGATTTAAATTTCATAACAAATTACCCTCTAATTTACTATGCAAATATGACATTCAGAGAGAAATTTATAATTTTTCAAACTTCAAGGAATATTTGTTATTTAGCCAAACTTCGAAGGGTATATGTAATTTATCCTTCGTAAAAAATAAAAATAAAAAATTAAGGATTGGTTTGGGATGTCCTAAAAAGTGTATTTTTTGACTTATTTGTAGATTTGGATTGAATTTAATGTGATGTGTTAGAGAAATAATGTGATTTAAATAAAATGATGTGACTTAAATAAAATAGTGACTTTTTAACTTATTTATTACATGCCAAACTAGCATAATTAAAATATCCCAGCGAGCGACACATACATACATACATACACAGTAAACCCCCTCTCTCTGGCTTTCCTCGTTCCTCGCCTTTATCCCCCGAAAATCCCAATGGCCGCAGCAGGCCTCAACCTCACTCCTTCTCTCCCCTCCCGCCCTAAATTATCCACCACCACCACCACCACCACCACCATCAAATGTGATCTCTCTTCTTCTCAAAACCCTAAACCCCTGAAATCCCTCCCTCCCAAACCCCTCCTCCTCTCCTCCCTCACCAAAACCCTAGCCTTCTCCGCCGCCTCCGGCCTCCTCTTCCACCTTACCTCTTCCTCCGCCCTCCTCGGAAACGGCCCCGGTGCTCCTCCCGGCGGAGGCGGAGGCGGAGGAGGAGACGGTAGCGGTGGATTCTGGTCGAGACTCTTCTCTCCATCAGCAATTGCAAAAGACGACGAATCGGAATCTCAAGAATGGGACTCTCACGGCTTGCCGGCCAACATTGTGGTTCAACTTAGCAAACTCAGTGGTTTCAAGAAATACAAAGTCTCCGAGATCTTATTCTTCGATCGCCGTCGCTGGACTACTGTTGGAACCGAAGACTCGTTCTTCGAAATGGTCTCGCTTCGTCCCGGAGGTATATACACCAAAACCCAGCTCCAGAAAGAGCTCGAAACCCTAGCCACTTGTGGGATGTTCGAAAAGGTCGATCTTGAAGGTAAGACCAATCCCGACGGGACCATTGGAGTTACAATTTCGTTCACGGAGAGTACTTGGCAATCGGCTGATAAGTTTCGGTGCATCAATGTGGGTTTAATGCCGCAATCAAAGCCGATCGAAATGGACCAAGATATGACCGAGAAGGAGAAATTGGAGTATTTGAGGAGTCAGGAGAAGGATTACAGGAGGAGAATTGACAGAGCTAGGCCTTGTTTGTTGCCAATGAGTGTGCATAGGGAGGTTTTGCAGATGTTGAGGGAGCAAGGGAAAGTGAGTGCTCGGTTGTTGCAGAAGATAAGGGATCATGTTCAGAAGTGGTACCATGATGAAGGGTATGCCTGCGCTCAGGTTGTGAATTTCGGGAATTTGAATACGAAGGAGGTTGTTTGTGAGGTTGTGGAAGGAGATATTACCCAGTTGGTGATTCAGTTCCAGGATAAGCTTGGAAATGTGTGCGAGGGAAACACTCAACTCGGAGTTCTGAGGCGAGAATTGCCTAAACAGGTGATGCATTTCTAGTTCATTTGCACCAATCGTTGCTTCATGGGTTCTAATTTATTAGTTAGTTACGTAAAATTTGTGGGTTTGGCATTGTTGATTGCCTATTTTTCTGGAAAGTGTTGATTTTAGCCAAAAAGCTAACAAGTTACCTTTAAAAAAGCCAGAAAGCTAAAAAGTTTTCAACTCATACACACAAAAAATCAAAGATTTCTTTTCATTAACTCTACAAAAGTTAAAAATTCATTCCCATTCACTACTGGTTGCACGTTTTTCTACAAAAAGCCATAAAATCCATCCTAACATGTTGATTTGTTTTTAATCTTTCCCCTAGTGTACTAACTGGGCATTATTTTTTATATTGTAGTTAAAAAAGCCACTTTCCAAACGGACCCTTATGCTGTGCTTGATTGGAGGATTTGAGTAGAGATTTGGAAAGGAAAATGGAAAAGACAGGTAAAATGTAAATAAAATATACCTACATTTCACCTAATTTCACATATCTTTTCTCTTTCCAAATCCCTCTCCAAATCCCACAACCAAACACAGCGGTAATGATTCACTAGAATGAAGGCCATAATAGAATTGTCATTTAGTCGAAATATCTATTCTTATGTTTGGTTTGGTAGAAAGGAAATAAAAGCACATTTCAAATAGAATCACAGTTCACCAATTTATAAGAATGGCTATTTAATTAGGAGACCAAGGAAGAATCATTTCATTCCTGCCCAAAATAATTCCAGGTAACCAAACACTTGCTTTGTAAGTACTTTATTTTGCTATCTTGGAATTAACTTTCATTTTGTGATTTGATTAGTTTGGCCTTTTTAGTTATCTATGTAGACTTGCTTGTTCTTCCTTTTCAGTCATAGATTAAAGATCAATGCCTTTTTCTACATTAAATTATCTATTTAGGTCTATTGGGTGATTGTTTACTTGGTTGCTACTCGTGTATTCTATTTGCAGCTCCGACAAGGGCGTGTTTTCAACATAGAAGCAGGGAAACAAGCTCTGAGGAACATAAACTCGCTAGCTTTGTTTTCCAATATTGAAGTTAATCCACGACCTGATGAGAAGAACGAGGGAGGGATTATTGTGGAGATAAAGCTTAAAGAACTAGAACAAAAGTCGGCTGAAGTCAGTACAGAGTGGAGTATCGTCCCTGGACGTGGAGGACGTCCTGCGCTGGTATATAAGTTAAATTGTTAATTTTTATTTCTGCCTAACATTGTATATTGGGGTTTAACGTTATTTCTAACTCATTACTATTACCTTTATATACAATGTTGTTCAGGCTTCTATTCAGCCTGGTGGAACTGTTTCCTTTGAGCATCGGAATCTCAACGGGTTAAACAGATCCATTCTTGGTTCAGTGACTACTAGCAACTTTCTCAATCCTCAGGTAATTTTTATTTGACATTTTAATTTGTTTGATCTACTTAGTTTAATTGTGTACTGTTAATTTTTCGAGATTTTGTGTCCTAACAATGTGGCAATTCTTTCTGCAGGATGATCTTTCTTTTAAGCTTGAATATGTGCATCCATATTTAGATGGTGTATATAATCCTCGCAACCGCACCTTTCGTACAAGCATCTTTAACAGCAGGAAACTTAGTCCTGTCTTCACGGCTGGACCAGGAGTGGACGAAGTCCCCCCTATATGGGTTGATCGTGCTGGTGTGAAAGCCAATATTACAGAGGTAGACTGCATCGCTTCTCTTTTTGAAATGCCTTTCAGTCTCAATAGGTTATTATTATATCACAGTACACAACTGATATTTGCCTTGCAGAATTTCACTCGTCAAAGCAAATTCACTTATGGTCTTGTCATGGAAGAGATAACAACACGTGATGAAAGCAGTCACATTTCTCCATACGGTCAAAGGGTGTTGCCAAGTGGAGGAATTAGTGCAGATGGACCTCCAACTACACTCAGTGGCACTGGCATTGACCGGATGGCATTTGCTCAGGCAAATATTACACGTGATAACACCAAATTTGTTAATGGAGCAATAATTGGTGAGAGGAATGTGTTCCAGGTGAGTTGTTTAAGTTTATCTTCTTCTTTTTTTATATGTGTCTATATCTACTATTGGATGATTTAAGTTGGATGCCCTTTTCCTTCTGAATGTCCAAATTATATTATGAATTCCTTGGTATAATTCAAGTAGTTATTTTTATGGCATAATTTTTGTCAAAGGAGAGGAAATAAGTCACGGGGAGGCAAATCCCAAATTCAGGAAGCAAAAATGCAGAACAACCTACATAGATAAATGCACTGACCAATTTATAATGATCCTTAATGAGAATGAATTCCTAAAACCATATCCTGTATATCATTTGAGTCTATTATTCTCAGCTTTGGGTGGTTCACAAAAACTCTCTATCTTTATGATGTAACCTTGAAATTGTACTTACATCTGATGAACGATCCTCTGAGTTACGGTTTAAAATAAGTTTTTGCTTTATGTGAATCAACGTAGAATAATTTCTTTTCTCCCTCGCACAATAGAAGACTTACAGTTGAACTTCCTAAAGTGTAGTTTCTTGTTTTTCAAGTTTTATCAGCTCTATTGAGCTTATGAGGAATGTTGTTTGTGTGTTCTACACCCACTGGTTGTGTTCAGTGCATATTGTAATTTGAATATTTAGAAACTAAATAGAAGTTTCAGTATAGGTAATGAATTTTGACCTAACTATTTGAAAAGCAGAATCTTTTTGTTTTACATCGTAAACAAAACTATTTTGTCTTCTAGTTCAGCAACCTTCATATGTAACAATGATTTACTTAACCTGCTTACTCCATGCTTTATGTGCAATTGCAGCTTGACCAAGGCCTTGGCATTGGCAGTAAGTTTCCATTTTTTAATCGCCACCAGCTAACATTGACCCGATTCATCCAACTAAAGCAAGTGGAGGAAGGTGCTGGTAAACCACCACCACCCGTGCTGGTCCTTCACGGCCATTATGGCGGCTGTGTGGGAGACCTCCCAAGTTATGATGCTTTTACACTTGGCGGGCCTTATTCAGTGAGGGGTTACAACATGGGCGAGATAGGTGCCGCTAGAAATATCCTTGAGGTAAGAAATACCAAAGATTTTTTTATTAAATGCATTTATTTTATAGTGTATAGGAAATAGAATCTTATAATATAGGCCCTTAGAGCATATCTAATCCTTCGTCATTTTTTTATCAAATTCAAATTTAATGAAGAAATAGCTAAAAGTATGCTTTAACCATTTCATCAGATTGTATCAAATCAAGGGAGAGGCAATTTTTTACCAAATTGAGGATAAACCAAATCCTTCACCAAATTTCCAACAGTCAGATTTTTACTCAAATTTGATGAAATTTTAAAAAGAGTAAGGATTAGAAATGGTTTTCTTTCATTGGAAATGGTTAAACCGGGTTTTAGGATAAATTTAGAATTTTTCACAAAGATTTGATGAGAAAAATTTGGAATTGGAATTTTCTATATTTCACTCAAATTTGATGAGGAAAAAGCAGCAAAAGAATACGGATTGGAGATGCTCTTATAGGAGCTAATGGTCTTTATATTGATGTATGGTTGTGCTGATGATGTTTGTATGTAATTTCTGATTCTAATGCTTTTTTGCAGCTTGCTGCTGAGTTGCGGATACCTGTGAGAAACACACATGTTTATGCGTTTGCGGAACATGGAAATGATTTAGGAAGTTCCAAGGATGTAAAGGGAAACCCAACTGAGGTCTATAGGAGAATGGGTCAAGGCTCCTCATATGGTGCTGGGGTCAAGCTAGGTCTAGTACGTGCAGAGTATGCTGTTGATCACAACTCAGGGACTGGTGCCATTTTCTTCAGATTTGGGGAGAGATTTTGAGGTAGTTAAAGTTCAGAAGTTTTGGTAGGTACATTCATCACATTTTGTGCTGGAAAATAATTTTTATATCTAATTTAGATGTTTCACAAGTTGAGTTTTGTAGAACTGTAGTGTTTTAGTTTTATTGGGATTCATGCTTTTGGCTGTTTATTTTGTTTCTCATATTCCTCATCGTGTGAATTGAATTCACCAAGAAAGTTGTATTGTTGTTATGATAAATCTTGTGATCCAAGTGTGGGTTTTTTCCCCCTTCTCATGGCTTTATTATTCTTTTTTTTTTTTTTTTTGAAATGTGACATGTTACCCCTCGTTGTATGGTTGATATTTGAGGTCTAAATGGAGAATATTTTTGCGAAGTTTGAGAAAGGTAAGATCTATATACAGTTTCACTGTTATTTTTTATGAGGGTGATTTTGTACCTTGAACCTGCTATTTATGCTGCAAGAAGTATCATATGTTCGAGGAACGCCCTCCATGTGGAGTCCCAGCCAATGGCAAGGGGCCATGTTGCCATCTTGTCCCGTCTCTCATGACTCTTATTATTGAGCGGGTAATGTTCTTGTGGTGTTTTGAGAACACTATTTTGCTCTGTTGGGAATGGCAAAAGGATTTTGTCTCATTTCTCTCGTTCACAACTCACTCAACCACAGGATCGTAGAGATAAGGTTTGAGATAGGGGGAAATGGGTTATAGATGATTCAATGCTGTTATTTTGCCTCAGATTTGCTGCCTATAGTAAGGCATCCTATTCATACTAAAGCAATCAAACTAGAGGTCATCAACCAAGGGCGCTTGGATGATATATGCCAAATTTGATAGGGGGAGATTTCAAATGGATTGATGTCTTCAAAACAATCTGCTGCTACCATCTGTCCTGTAATCCTTTCTGTTTTCTTCAAGTTTATTTTCAGTCATCAACAACCACCCTTCTATAACCCATGCAAAAGGGAAAAAATAAAGTTCGTCAGGTTGGAGTTTGTCATTACACAAACATAAACCGGAAGCATAAAAGGCACTTTAAACAGTAGTCCATGAGACTCTTGCCATTTCAGGGTCTAAGGAACGTTATATGTATACAATTTTACTTCTGCAAGTATAGAGGTGGTTTCAGTGTTTTAAACTCGCAACAACGTGCAAAGGACCATTTGTGCAGTGAAAAAATAAACAACCAAATCTCTAGTAGTCAACTATGCTCAAGATCCGGATTTGAATCCCGAGATTCCCTCTCCCTATCTTCCTCTCCCTCCCTCCCTCCCTCCCTCCCCTAATCAGGAAAGGATAAATAAATAAATAAATAATCAAAACAGATTATCATATTACAATTACAAGGCACATGTAAACATTTGTATTCGTACCAGGCGGAAGAAAAGTAGGGTGTTCAACAACATACAATGCTGGGCAACAGATGTACAATCCCAATTCAAAAGGCCATATTACATGGCTTCTAATTCCACCCTCCTCGCCGACTGTAAGAGAGAAAAAATGACCCTTAAAAGAAACTAATCTACAATGAACTGTGATTATCATTCAAAATGCACTTCCTGTGATGAATATCAATCAGTAAGGGGCCTTTGTGGAGGTAGAGTTCAGGAATGGGATTCAAAATACCATCAATTCTTTCATTTCTTCACTCATCGAGCATAGGGGATGACTTGGGTCTCTCCCCAATCTCTATCTTCCAACAAACAAAAGATACGAAGGTGAATTTGGCTTCACAGACCCTATTGCTTTTTCAATTGAGCAAGAGTGGCTTTAATCTCATCAAAGTTTTCCTCAATGCTGCTCTCCTTGGCAGCTTCGCTTTGACTACCGCTTCCTAATTTTCTCTGTTCTGTAACTTTTAAAGGTATTGCCTTTGTCCTCCTCTTCGACCTCTGCATCAGTGATGTTCAGCCCTCTCTAAGAATTCAACAAATTCCTCCCCAATTTCCTGTCAACCACATTTCATTTGTTAAAATATATCTCATACTTTCCAACCCAAATGATAAAAATAAACTAAAAATAAAAAAGACTAGGATTTGTTTCAGATAATTCTTGCATTTATTCTCAATGAAGTGTTGTTGTGTATAATTGGATCTCACCGCCAATCCCTCCCATAAGCTCTTCCGCTTTCCTTGTGAAGCAGAACTTCCCTCCCAGTTCCTGAATTCTTCTTGAAGATCCCTAAAGAAGTCTTCCCAAAATGTATGTAGTCTTCAACAAACATCAGGATGGTATTTGAAAGCGAGTTTCCGCTGAGCCTTCTTGATTTGATCGGGAGTTGCACAAGGAGAGTTCCCCAAAACTTCATACGGAGACTCTTCACGACCACACAACAATCACTGCTGCTCTTCTTCTTCTTCTTCTTCTTCTTCGGATTGAATCCATAGATAATTGTACAGATGGGAATTGAAGACTTTGATTGGCTGTGCAGGTGAGTATAACATGAACCCAGATGAGAGATAGAGAAGAGTTTGATTGGTGTATAGCAAATTCATGCATGTTCATGAACTACTCCTTAATAATCGGTGACAAGTGTATTGAATCTTAAACTGCATCTAGAGAATTTTGAATACAGGCAAAGAACTAGGAATCATGGAAATGTAATGTGAGGTGTTTCAGATTTGGTTTTAATGTACCATCTTGGCTGTTTTGAACTATTATCGTTTGTACTTTTGTTGACAAATTAATTGCTTTAGGGTTTTATGTTTCTTAAAAAAAAAAAAAAAAAAAAAAAACAATGTTAATCAACATCAGCATGTGACTGTGAGGATGTGTTGAACAAGTCAAGTTTGTTTTGTTTTAGATATGCCTCTGTTCAGTTTTGTTTAATAAGTTAGGAATTGTCCTAGTCTTAGGGAGGTTGTTGCAGCATGTTGCTGCACATGTCATCTTTCTGTTCCTATGTTTTAGTAAGTTTCTGTTGATGGTTTTGCCTATAAAAGGCTTGTGTTAGGTGAAGTATTATTATCATCACATCAATAAAAGTATTTCTTTCCTCCTCTGTTTGCCTCAGTTTCAGATTCTGTTCTACATTTGGTATCAAAGCCAGGTTGCAGAGGGACTGTTGAGAGTGTGTGAGAGTAAAACACGTGAGGAAAAGAGAGAGTAAGATGGGTGATCTTCAAGTCATTGGCGGAATCAAAAAGCTCAATAACCAAAATTACAATACTTGGTCAACATGCATAATGTCGTACATGCAAGGCCAAGACTTGTGGGAGGTTGTGAACGGAAGCGAAATGAATCAACCGGAGGCTGAGGATGCGAATGGTACACTGCGGAAATGGAAGATCAAGGCGGGAAAGCGATGTTTGCTTTGAAAACGACGGTCGAAGAAGATGTGCTAGAGCACGTTCGAGATGCCAAAATCCCTCACGAAGCTTGGAGTACGTTTGCCGAGTTGTTCTCAAAGAAGAATGACACAAGGCTCCAACTTCTAGAGAGCGAGTTGCTGTCGGTAGCACAGCGTGACTTGACGATCGCTCAGTACTTTCACAAAGTGAAGTTGTTATGTCGGGAAATTTCCGAGTTGGATCCAGAAGCTCAAATCGGTGAAACCAGGGTGAAGAGAATAATCATTCATGGTTTGAGACTAGAATTCAGAGGCTTTGTTGCTGCAGTACAGGGATGGCAAAAACAACCATCACTTGTTGAGTTTGAGAATTTGCTTGCTGGTCAGGAAGCTTTGGCTAAACAAATGGAAGGGGTTTCACTTAAGGGTAAAGAGGAAGCGCTTTATGCTTATAAAGGCAGGTGGAATTCCAAGCAGTACACTGTTAGCAGAACTAAAAAGAATGAGGACAAGGCAAAAAGTAATCAAGGTGAAAGGAGCACCCGTGTTGAGGGAGGTTCGAAGAATCCTGACACCAAGAAAAAATTTGAAGGGAAGTGTTATAATTGCGGGAAGAAGGGTCACATGGCAAAAGATTGTTGGTCGAAAAAAGGGCTTGTGGAAAGTAATGCTGCTACTTCCAAAAGCGAAGATGAGTGGGACGCTCAGGCATTTTCTGCTGCAATAGAAGAATCAGCTTTTACAGCAACAACGTCTGAACATATTGATTATGAGAAAGATTGGATCATTGACTCAGGCTGCTCAAATCATATGACGGTTGATAAAGAAAAGCTGCAGGATTTGTCGGAGTACAAGGGAAGACATGTGGTGGTCACAGCGAACAACTCAAAGTTACCGATAGCTCACATTGGTAATACGGTAATCTCTCCCCAATATAATACTAATGATGTGTCGCTTCAAAATGTCTATCACGTTCCAGGTATAAAGAAGAATCTTCTCTCCGTAGCACAATTAACATCTTCAGGTCATCTTGTTCTGTTTGGTCCTCAAGATGTGAAAGTTTATCGTGACCTTGAGATTATGGAAGAGCCGGTGATAAAAGGACGAAAACTAGAGTCAGTCTATGTGATGTCTGCAGAAACTGCATATGTAAACAAGACCAGAAAGAATGAGACAGCAGATCTATGGCATATGCGATTAAGTCACGTTAGTTACTTCAAACTAACTGTGATGATGAAAAAGTTAATGCTGAAGGGACTTCCACAACTTGAAGTAAGAAAAGATACAATTTGCGCAGGATGTCAGTACGGCAAAGCGCATCAGTTGCCATATGAAGAGTCAAAATGGAAAGCAAAGGGGCCGTTGGAGCTAATTCATTCTGATGTGTTTGGACCTGTTAAGCAAGCCTCGCTCAGTGGGATGAAGTACATGGTGACCTTTATTGATGATTTTTCCAGGTACGTGTGGGTGTACTTTATGAAAGAAAAATCTGAAACTTTCTCAAAGTTTAAAGAATTCAAGGAAATGACGGAAGCAGAGGTTGATAAGAGAATCCGTTGCCTGCGTACTGACAATGGGGGAGAGTATACCTCAGATGAGTTTCTTTACTTTCTCCGAGAATGCCGAGTACGCCATCAGTTCACATGTGCCAACACTCCACAGCAAAACGGCGTAGCAGAAAGAAAGAACAGGCACCTAGCAGAAATCTGTCGAAGTATGCTTCATGCAAAGAATGTTCCAGGACGGTTTTGGGCAGAAGCAATGAAGACTGCAACGTTCGTAATCAATAGGCTTCCTCAACAAAGGTTAAGTTTTTCATCACCCTTTGAAAAATTGTGGAACATAAAGCCTACAGTTAGCTATTTTCGAGTCTTTGGCTGTGTTTGCTATGTCTTTGTGCCTAGTCATTTACGCAGCAAGATGGACAAGCAGGATGTCAGATGTATTTTTGTAAGATACGATAGTCAACGTAAAGGGTGGAGATACTGCGATCCTACAACTGGAAAGTGTTACACATCCCGAAATGTGGTGTTTGATGAATCATCTTCATGGTGGTCCTCAGAAAAGGAGATATTACCAGATTCAGATGTTTTTAAGGATGAGTTGCAATCTACTCAAATCCAATTAAGCTTAGGTGAAACTAAAAATGAAGCTGATGGTGATATCGGAGATGTTGAAACTCAAAGTCCTTGGCAAACTGGTGTGCATGGACAACCAAGCGAAGAAGGTGAGCCTAGTGAAGCTGAAGCATCAATTCCACTCAGAAGATCAGCAAGAACTAAGAAGCCAAATCCCAAATATGCCAATGCTGCCATAGTAGAAGATGCAAATGCAAAAGAACCAGAGACATTTGAAGAAGCATTTCAGAATCCAGACTGGAATAAAGCTATGGAAGAGGAAATTGCAGCATTAAAACAAAATCAGACTTGGGAGCTTATGCCAAAGCCAAGAGATGTAGAACCTATTTCATGTAAATGGGTTTATAAGATAAAGCGTCGCACAGATGGATCAATTGAAAGGCACAAGGCTCGTTTGGTAGCTCGAGGGTTCTCTCAACAATATGGACTAGACTACGATGAAACGTTTAGTCCAGTTGCAAAGCTTACAACTGTACGAGTCTTACTTGCACTTGCAGCTAACAAAGATTGGAACTTGTGGCAGATGGATGTGAAGAATGCATTCTTACATGGAGAGTTGGATCGAGAGATCTATATGAATCAACCGATGGGCTTTCAGAGTCAAGGTCATCCTGAATATGTGTGTAAGTTGCGGAAGGCACTCTACGGATTGAAACAAGCACCCAGGGCATGGTATGGTAAGATTGCTGAATTTCTAATTCAAAGTGAGTATTTAGTAACACTTGCAGATTCCAGCTTGTTTGTTAAAGCTAATGGAGGAAAGTTAGCTATTGTACTTGTATACGTAGATGATCTAATCATCACTGGAGATGATGTTGAGGAAATTTGTCGAACGAAGGAGAACTTGTCAGTTCGTTTCCAGATGAAAGAACTTGGACACCTTAAGCACTTTCTTGGGCTAGAGGTGGATCATACACAAGAAGGGATATATCTCTGTCAACAGAAATATGCCAAAGATTTGTTGAAAAAATTCGGGATGCTCGAATGTAAACCGATCTCAACACCGATGGAACAGAATGCTAAGATGTGTGCACACGAAGGCAAAGACTTGAATGATGCAACAATGTATCGGCAATTGGTGGGTAGTTTGCTTTATTTAACTTTAACTAGACCCGATATCTCTTATGCAGTTGGTGTGATGAGTCGATACATGCAAAATCCAAAGAAGCCTCATTTGGATGCAGTTCGACGAATTTTGAGATATGTGAAGGATACAATTGATTGTGGTCTGTTGTACAAGAAAGGTGAAGATTGCAAGCTAGTTGGCTACTGTGATGCTGATTATGCAGGAGATCACGACACCCGTAGATCAACTACTGGGTATGTGTTTATGCTTGGATCAGGAGCAATTTCATGGTGTAGCAAGAGACAACCGACAGTATCTCTGTCAACAACGGAGGCAGAGTACCGAGCAGCAGCAATGGTAGCTCAAGAGAGTACTTGGCTAATACGGCTGATGAACGATCTACATCAACTAGTGGACTATGCCATTCCATTGTACTGTGACAACCAGTCGGCAGTTCGTTTGGCGGAGAATCCAGTCTTTCATGCAAGAACAAAACATGTGGAAGTGCATTATCATTTTATCAGGGAAAAGGTTCTGGAAGAAGAGATTGAGATGAGGCAAATTAAATCAGAGGACCAAGTCGCAGACTTATTCACAAAAGGTCTGAGTGGCAACAAGTTTGAAAGCTTTTGTCATCAGCTCGGCATGATAAAGAGTTTGGAAGCTGATGTTGAGGGAGAGTGTTAGAGTTATCAACATCAGCATGTGACTGTGAGGATGTGTTGAACAAGTCAAGTTTGTTTTGTTTTAGATATGCCTCTGTTCAGTTTTGTTTAATAAGTTAGGAATTGTCCTAGTCTTAGCGAGGTTGTTGCAGCATGTTGCTGCACATGTCATCTTTCTGTTCCTATGTTTTAGTAAGTTTCTGTTGATGGTTTTGCCTATAAAAGGCTTGTGTTAGGTGAAGTATTATTATCATCACATCAATAAAAGTATTTCTTTCCTCCTCTGTTTGCCTCAGTTTCAGATTCTGTTCTACATGGTTGTGGGCAAATCTATCATGGAGGTGCTGAAATCAACCCGTGAGAAACTACCCATGATCATGACTTGACTAATTTTATTGAAATGGCCATGTTATTTGGTTTATATTTTCGTTTTATTTTTTTGAAAAATAAAGAATTTTATATGGTTTAACTCTTTTTAGAAATTAGCTTCTTTTTTTTTTTTTTAAATCCACATTTTAAGAAACACTAAAAACATATTTCAACTTCTAAAAATTGTTTTCACACTATTATAAAAATAATAGATGTTTTTTAACTTATTTATTTATTTTTTAGTTTCAATAGAAACAAACGATCATATTGAGCTTAAAATATTAGTCATCAATGCTTGAATTGAATCCATTTAAGAGTTTTTTTTTTTATTTTAACAAAAGTTATATTATTTACAGCAAGGATATATTCTAACTTGGGGAAGAGAGGAAATGAGACCACAAACCCAAACCCGAGGTCTTGTAGAAGGAGCTCATACCACTTGCACTACCACACCACACCTTTTTGTCTCGAATCCGTTGAAGTTGAAAAGCGTAACTTGTTTGATATAGGAGTCATTTAGGAAGTTAAAAAAAAAAAAAAAAAATTAATTTTTAGTTTTTCACTCATTTTAGATCACATCATGAGAAATTCTATAGTTTGCTTAGGGCACAGACTTTAATGAAATATTAATTTAATGATAATTATATTCTACATAAAAATGACCATAATGGATATCCAGTAACATCTATAATATTATATGAAAAAATTCTCTGTACACAACTTTTAAGAATTAAAAAAACTCAATATACAAATTTTGAGTTTTAAAAAAAAAAAAAAAAGTAAACTCTAGTTTTTCTATTGTTGTCACATTGCTGAGAGAGAATGCATTTTTTTTTTTTTTTTGGTTTAGAGATTCAACTGAAATTAACTAAGAAGATTGAAGAACTGTGTATTAGATTGTTAACTAGCGAAGCACAGCCCTCAAAAAAATAGTGAACGTATTCTGCTCTTTGGTTTATAATTGAAGAACTAGGTTGAGGCACTAAAATTAATTAAGAAGATTGAAGAACTGGATTGAGGATTATTATTATTATTATCATCATTTAAGAAGTGAGGTTTTCCAATAGAGGACAGGGTCGACTCGACCTAGGATTGAAGGCGAAAGTGTCGGGCTAAATTTTTGAAAATGAGAACCATTGTTGTTAGAGAGTGAATGGAACGATGATATGATACATACAATATGAATGATTTGCACTCATTGATTCCTTGAAATCAACACTCGATTAATTATCCAATCAATGGTGAGTTTGAAGAAACCAAACTATATAAATACTCAAAAAAAAAAAAAAAAAAAAAAAAAGGGGGCTAAGATAGAGTACTCCCATAGTGTTTTCTTTACTTATATAGATCTAGGGTTTTGGGTTTGGTCAATTCCTCATATATGTTCAATGTCTACTCAGGTCAATTTATTTTAATTTTATCTCTAGGCATACCTCTTTGGTTTATGATTGAAGAACTAGGTAGAGGAACTAAAATTAATTAAGAAGATTGAAGAATTAGGTTAAGAATTTTTTTTTATTTTTTTATTTTTTTTCTTCTCTGAAAATGGAGGTCTTCAATAAAGAAAAATTCTTTATTGTGGAATTTTACTTTGTTGTAATACTGTGAGTCTATAAATTTTCAAATCGTAACAGTAGCAGTATATGTGAAAGGAGAGACAAGTGTGTGAAAAGAGGGTTGAAGAGGTGTGTGTACAATAAAATAAGTGAAAGGTATAATTAATATAGTATGTGGATTGAAAAAACTAATTAATAATTAAATTATAAAGTGTGTATACTGAGAAATTATTTGAATTGAGATATTTATATGTGTAGAAATAGAATTTCCCTCACATCACCTCTCATATTTTTTACTTACAAAAAGACAAAATAGACTAAAAAAGTTAAAAAAATTAACTTTTTACCAACTTCCCAAAACACCGCATAATTTCTCAACCCTCTTTCTTGAACCATTGTCTCTAATTTCAGTGTGGGAAAGAAACTCGATATACTCAGATGTATTTGGGGTTCACACTAATGGTGATGAGCAAACAACGATCTCGTTTGAGCAAACAATCGATAACATTCAGTTTGTGCTTCATGTCGTGATGAACAAGTATCGATTAGCTAAACCATTTCACACAATCACAACATTATTTTGCAGTAATGCTTTCGGCTATAAGAAGAGCCACTGCGTGAAAGCAAAAAAAACTAAAAAATAAATTAAAACATATATAAATATAAAAGGCAATCCAATGCACAAGGCTTTTATCATTCTCAATTCATATAGCCTTGATAAATTTCTAGGGAAGCACTACTTCTATAAAGATCTCTGTTCAGGAAAAAATATACAACGCTAAGGAAAAACAATCAACAGTCCAAAAGAAAGAGGCTCAACAGATTGGAATGTAGCCTTTACAAATAAGTACTAAATTCTTTCCCAAAATTTCTCAATAATATCATGAATAGAGATCTATATTCATATAAAGGAGCTAACTTACGGGGCTAAAAGAAGTAAATGCAACAAATAATTACACAATGAATTGATTTCAAGCTTCTGGAAACATGGGGAATAGAATCTTTTTACGAAGGAAAATCTGTGTTAAGGGAATCGAAGGCATCAAAAATACCAAGAGCAGGCAAGAACTAACTGCTGCAACTTTTGCTTAGATTTCATATGACTTTTGCTTTACTGCTGAAACACAAGAAGTCCAATACATGAATTAATACTCAAAAGACTAACATGATGTTCAACAACTTGATGAGATCTAGTATACCAGAAAGAATACTTAAATGAAGATTTTCATATGGAGGCCAAACTTTGAATAGATAATGCAAGTAACTGGAAAAAATAAATAAATAAAAACCAACTAACTAACATTCAGTTTCATGGAAAGCAGGAAAAGAAATATTGTTATAGAAAGGGAACCAAGGTGGGATGAACACATCCAACAACTGCAGATTAATTTTCGGCTTTGTTTTCAATTGACTTTTGCTTTGTTACTGAAAAACACGGTTTAATAGTCATTAATACAAGAAGGAACACCATTTATTAAACAAAAACGGTTCAAGAATATACTTATGACTTGCTGTACTTGCAAAGACCCATAATAGTACACCAGCTGTCTCCTTCCACTTCAACATAACAAGAAAATATGCACACACACAGCTTGTGCTTGTGCCTTTGCCTGATTTATATATTAACGCCAAATGATACTGGATAAGTCAGCTTATCTCCAATATTTCCCAACTCTGCTCGTGTCTGGCAGGTCCAGGATTTTACCAATTAAGAAACAATAGAAGTTGAGTTCCCCAAATTAAGCTTGTACCAAGTTTCTCAATCCTTTGAATCTACAACAAAACATATATAAATTTAATCTGAAATTCATATGCAAACCCAGGGTGCACAATAAACTAAAAAGCAACAAGAGAAACCTTCATTTCTGCATGAAACTACTGTACAAGTGGCACTCAATCTCTTAATAATAACTTTTCCTTCATTTATTTCACCTTGCATACACTTTATTCTCCTTATTTTCCTAATATCGCTCGAGGGTGTCTACATATACCCCTAGCAAATTCAAGTACAGATTGTTTTACATCACATTAACCATTTTCTAGTTTCTAGTGTAAGACCATTGAGAAAATTTAGCCATTACCACAATTGACGATATTTTTCGAACTTCACATTTCATAAACACAAACCATTTCAAATGTTGGCTGACATTAGAAATGATATGTGTTCGTCACTGATGGATATCCATTTGTTAGCAATACAATCTCCATCCCAAACATGCACCAAACATCAAGGCTGTGTTAGGTTCATGGATTTGAAAATGGAAAGTGAAAAAATGTGTGAAATGTAAATGAAATATAGTATAGCTATATTCCATTCACATTTCACCTATCTTTTTCCATTTTCCTTTCTAAATCCCTACCTAAATCTATTAACCGAACACAACATAAATGATGCTAGCTTCCAAACGACATATTTGTTTCGTAGGATGTTTGTTTACATGAGACTATTAGTCTAGGGAAGAATAATATTCATGGGATTATCAATCCATTAGGATTATGTATCATATCTCACATTTGGAATACCCTTGGATTGGGAGGAGGATTAGTAGAATCCTATCATATCCCATATTTGTTTGAAATCACTAGACATGGACTACATGGTGCAATGATCATAGCTTGAAAATATTTTGATCTTGTAACTGTTACATGATCTTGGGTAAAACTCCGCCCCAAAAACTAGCTTCTGAGATGAGGATACCCTCACGCATATATACTCACATTACTTTAGTACGCAAGTGATGTGAGACTTGCTTCATATTAACCCCTTAATCTGAACACCCCTTAATCCCTCTACTTTGTATATGGGACTCAATAGTCCCCAATATGGGACCACTTTTGTATCCAAACATGAAATTTGAAATTGACCAAGATACATGGTCCGATCCCATGACCTAAACCCGCTAAACAAAACCAAAAAGTTTGCTTATATATATATATTCTTATCTATTCCATGGGATAAATTTGTGAAATTCATAAATTTGTTTTTATGTTTTCTAATTTCACTAGGGTCACTTTGTACAGGCCCAAAAATTTCAGATAAAAATCAACAAATACTTTAATGAAATCTCAACATTCAATGGTGTCACCTAACATGCTGTGGCTCCACACTTGTAATAGTGAAAGAGGGTGATAGTGATGAGTTCTATGCTGCGTCGAAGGGTATGAGAAGGTTGTTGGGATGCCCAATGCATACATGGAGGCATCCTTACATAGGGCAGTCGAACCATAAGAACAGGTATATTCGATTAATTTGTACCTTAAGTTTAGATCTCGGGGAATGTATCATAAGTTGGCACCGGGTAGATATGAGATGCCCCTCCAAAGGGTGTCATAGGAGCTTAGTGTTAGATATGATTTGGCTTTCGAGGTGTCACACGTCCTTGATCAATGCTCCTCTCTCTCTAAAATTGGTCTGAGCACACCCACCTCAAGAAACGGGTTGGCAAGGCACCTAGACGAACCCTTGGCCTCGAGCCTCCAAACCAGACTTCCTCTGGTGATCCAGAACAGGTATCTAGGTCCTAGTCAGTCAAGGTAGCAATGACGAAGTGATTCGGATGAGAGGTTGAAGCACCGCTCAGTGCATCTGCTAGTCAGCCAAACAGACCCAATTGGTACTATATAGGCATGCCATCTTAGTACGGCACGACAACGAGGGCACACTCGGACGGAGAGTGCCTGGTCAAGCCAAACCGTTACTCAAGCATCGTGGGTGGATGTCAACCTAGGGCTAGGGAACGTGCTTTAGGCCTACCCAGCTAGTTTTGACTCCTGAGGGGAGGAGTTAGAGATACATTATAGCTCCTGTGCCACCTCACAAGGCTAACACATAGCATCTGAATCTTGTTGGAGAAAGCATCCATTCATTGAAGTAGTGGGGCCATGTGGCGAAGTTAGATCCATGTACCTATAGGGTGAACAAGGGGTCAATAAATTCAAAATATTCTATTTTAAAGTAATGGAACAGCTTGAAGAAGGTACTAGCTCTCAAATAAAAGAAAACTCGTAAGAAAAGCATATTATGGGGTAAGGAATAAAATGCATGTTATTATCTGACCACATTTAATATCTTGAACAATCGTGGTTGTGTTAGGGGCAAGACTGTGAAGGTAAGAATTAAAATCATTAATCCTAATACCACCCATCTCTCAACCGCTACCCAGCTGTCTCCAATGTTGTTTTGTTCCCTCTGTGCTTTCTTACATCTCAAGAGCTGCAAATAAGCAAGACCGCATGCTTACGCACACAAACAAAAAAACTTATTTTCTTCATCCAGAATTATATTGTACAATAAATGTCATTCACCAACAAACGACAGCTACTTTTGCAGTCTCTCTCTCTCTCTGACGTAATAAATCCATATAAAAAATCTATATGAAGAACCCCATGTCTATGAAACACAAGTAGCACGTCCACCATGTACCTGCATAGTATCCTAGTCTAGGCCAGAAAACCAGTTCAGAACATGATTCAATGGGCAACACAATTTTTCAAGAAGCCATCATTTCTTTCCACTAGCCAGTTCAAGTAGTTGAAGATAAGTACGGAAATTTTCACATTTAATCAGGGTGATTAACAATCTATTTGGTATAATGGGTGGGTAAAGAAGAGAAATGACCAAGTGAGAAAATAGAATAAGAATGTGAAAGAAATATGAGTGTGATCATGGTTGTCAAATCGCGAATCGAATCGTGAATCGAATCAAATTGTGAATCATAAAACTCACAACACTATATACATATTTATATACATATAAAATCACAAGTATAGTACTTAAAATGAAAAAAATAACAATCAATAAAATAATAAATAATAACCAACTAGACAATAATGACAAGTGAGAACCATTAATAGTGAATAAATAATCAATAAAGAATCAAAATTAATCAAATAAAGACAAAAAAATAATTTATATAAAATATTATATATTTTATAATTTATAATTTCAATAATTTGGTATCAGAGCCAAGTTTATTTGTTGATATGTTGAGTTATTGTTTAGTTCTTTCTACTTAATTCTTCTCATTTTCATTTTAGTAATTTAATTCCAATCTTTTTATTTCTTAAGTTAACTTATCTCTGTCTTCCACTCTGCTAGTAGTCACCCACCTTTCGTCCCACATCCAGTGTAAGTCCTTAGGTTTAGACAGTGACGGTTAGAGAAGTTTCCACAGAAAGGGTATGAACGAACACATAGTATACGATAACATGATAAGTTATAAAAGAATTTAAGAAAATTGAATTAAATTTACAAAATTAAAATGAGTCGATTATTCAGAAATAACTCCAGTTAGCTCTAGATCTACAACTCTAGCTCCAATACCTAGTACGGATGTAGTCATTAATGAAGAAGAACATGAATATCAAGATGTTAAAATTGATTTAAGTTGGAACATTCCTAAAGTTAAAACTAAAGAAATCTATAAAACCTGTTTTTTCAAGCCAACTTTTAATGTCGATTTACAAGTCAAAACTGTTGAACAAGTTTATGCTTTAACTAAAGTTAGAGAAACCTGCCAATTATCCAAAGAGTCAATCCGAAAATACCTCAAAGATGGTCATAACTTTATACATTTAGGATTAATCCAAGTAAGAATTAAATAATTAACACAACAAGATAAAAATACTTCTATTCTTTTATGCTTAAGAGATGCACGATTTATTAATTATCATGCTAGTTTAATGGGAATGGAGTCTGGTCATAAAGGTCCAGTACATTTTAATTATTTTCCTGATTTACTAAGATTATGAGATCCACACATACTAAAAACTTTAACATTAAATATTCAATTATTTGCTGAATTTACTAATATGTTAGAAAGTGTTCATAACATTGCTTTAATTTATCGAATCTATTACAAGTGTATTAAAACTAATTTAAATGTTCAAGCTTTAACTAAAAGTCCAAAAGATAAAACACTACTTAATGGTGTTTGAAAAGTTGTTATTTTATTAGGTTTTTTTAGTTTTTGATTATTTTTGGAGGTTAAAATTTTTGTGTTTGGGAAGATAGATTTTTTTGTAGTTAGATATGATGTTTGTGAGAGAAAAAATAAAATGATTATGAGTTTAATATGATATTTTGTCTGCATTTGTTTTTTTTTTATTTTTTAACCTATTTTGTCTTTTAGCAGAAAACTAGAAAAAAAAAAACAAAAAAAAAAAAATCACTTCCCGAACACCACCTCATTCAAGGTAGTACTGATGAAACTAATATTTCTGTTCAAAAAATGATTACTTGGAAAGATATTAATCTCCCTGATGATTGGGTCAGGGTCAATGAAAATTATTCCCAAAATCAACAATCTTCTACTAGTCAAGATATTCAAAAAATTCAACAATTTAATGATGGTTCTATTCATATTAAATTTAATAGACCTTGTAGTCATCTTCTCGCCATAATACTTCTAGTATCCCTACTGATACTGAAGATGATGAAATCTTTAATACACCCTTATTTACAAGAAAAGATAGGAAATTACACCTGAATTCTACAAGTACTAAATTAAAAGGAATAGATAACTCTTCTACTTCTCAAATTAGTAAACCTGTTTATTCCACACACGCACATCTTCCTGAAGATGAGGACACTACATCTCAGGATTCACCTACTCAAACTGATTTTGAAGTAGTCCCTCCAGTTAATCCCCAACTACTAACTCTAAATAAGCCATTTACTCCTGATCTTAATAAACTTCATGCTGAATTTAAGTCTCAAGCAAATAAGTCAAAACGCCATACCTATCGCAAAGATTATGATGAAAAACAACAATCCAAAATTACTAAAAAAATGGTACAAATTCATGACTGAAATCAATATTGAAATTAATTTTTTTGATTATCTTGAAAATTATTATCAAAAAGACTAATACTATTACTAAAACTAAATGGAAAACTTTCCCTAATACTTCTGTTTCCTCTAGTCACCCTCCTTTAGAAACCATTCTTATTGAACATAAAGGTGACCATAGTTCATGCTTCTTCTTTTAAACTTCCTAGTGATGATTCTGAAGTTAAAAAAGTAATTGAACAAAATAACTATATCAATTAATGTTTAAAAACCATTGGTAAACAATTAGATCGAATTGAAACTTTCTTTGAAGATTATTCAACTAGTCACACTTCTACTAGTAAACCTTTAGATAAACCTCCTATTAATCTTCCTAGCTCTAGGAAACGATTAAGCTTAGTTACTCATGATACGCGGAAGCAAGAATGTAAATCGAAGCAAGCAATCGAATCGAAGATAATTATAAACAAGATAAATTAAATTAAACTTACAATATTTAATTGAAGTAACTTCAAAGAGTAGCTTCAAAATACATTACTTGAAAATAAATTTACAATTTTTTCTCAGAGAGGTGTAAGAGAAAGAGACTGGTTTGCTCTCGGTTCCAACTCTGATCTCTTAAATGACTAGAGTGGTTTATTTATAAGCAATGAAGATGACTGCGAGCCTTGTGAAGAATCTTGACTGGAAAGGAGCATGATGTGGCACATGGGTGCTGTCTGTTGCTTTTGGTGAATGACTAGAGCTGATTGCTACTTTTGACTGTGTTGGATTGTCTTGATTGATGAATAGTGAACAGTAAATCTGACTTTTACTATTCATTACTTTAGGTGGAGGCATGTGACTAATGGGGAATCGATATAGATACAAAACAACAGCTTTTCTAAAAAACAAAGTAGTGATTGAAGCTAACTTGTATATATATAGAATCCAATGACTGTTTAAGCATATGGGTCCTAAGCATCCTGGAACTGGGGCCCATATGGATCATTATTGGTTGAAGCCTCGGAGGAATCTGATTCTGCAGAGGTTTCATCTTCAATTTGTGACTTAGCTTAGGCCATCAGTAACTTGGCCATTTGGATCAATTCATCACTAGATGACTTGGGTTTAGCCTTGGGCTTTGACTGAGCTGTCTTGGACTTAGTTGATTTGGGCTTGGAAGAGCTAGATGTTGGGCTTCCAAGTTGGACTGGAGGAAGTGGGCTTCCTTGTGTGACTGAAGCAGTTGGGTTCTGCTGAGCTTTAATCATGGCAGGAGTTAGAGCATGAATATTGACTGGGAATTCAAGCCGAACTTGTTCAATGATGCGTGGGGTTTTAAAGTTATCCCACCATTTAACAAAGTGTTGACGAATGACTACGTTATCAGAAATTCCATATTGCCATTTGAATATCTAAGGAACTTTGTACTTGGACATAAAAATGAGTAACCATGGAAATTGTTTTTGTTGTTGACTGGGTTTAAACATAGAGGAGAAATAGTTGACTTGTTCCATTAACACTAGTGGAAGGATCTCAGGAATGGCACTATGATGAGACCACCATCGAAGGAACCATGTAGGGAGTGTTGACTTGAATTGATGATCAAATTGGAAAAACCAGGAGTGACTGTATGACTCGTTTTGGTACAAAAGAACTTTAAACCAAGCATCCATATAGTCATAATAACTATATTGGATTGAATGACCAAGTAAATCTCGAAGTTGGAAAGGAAGACTCCATTCATCGAGAGAGACAATATTGTGAATATAAAGAGAACGATAAATAATTTTAATAGGGTAGACTCGATCATGAATTTGTTTAATAATAATTGACTGGTGATGGAAAAGAATATCTTTATAAAAAGCAATTGACTTATTAGGATGGAGAGGAACAAAATGTCATCCTGGAGGGAAGTATTGTTTGACTAGGTCAAGAACATTATGGATGTTCTTGTGAATAGGTTCTTTGGAAAATAAATTGGTTGACTGAAATTTAACATAATAGTGCGGGAAGTTCTGACTGGATTAGGTAATTAAAGAGTCAGTGACTGAGAAGAAGAAGCAAATGGGCCTGTAGCAAGTGCAAAGGTGTAACTAGGTTTAGGGATGTTACCAAGAACTTGATAACGATTGACTAAATCAATAGGAGGAATAGCAATGGGTTGAGTAGTTGGCACAAGGGCCTTGCTGGGCGGTTTCTGAGGACTAGACATCTGTAGGAAAATGAACAAGATTTATCATCCACTGAGGATATCTAATTTGTTCATATGATAATTAAGACAGTATAATGAACAAGTAGATTGCGACGATTGGTAATTTGGTGAAGTTGTATGTATTGAGCACGACGAGTAGTCTTTCTGGCTGACTTAAGGCAAGCAATATGATAAGCAGTTTGGTAAATAAGATGTCTGTAATGAGTGACTTTAAGTTTATGGTAAGAGATAAAAAGAGTTGCCATCCCTATCCCCCTTGTAAAACTTCTCGAGTAAGAAAATCAAGAATAGAATTTTGACTACCAGGTATACATGCAATATCAAAATAAAAAATACTTAAAATAGATTGCCATCGGGTAAAAATATATTTACTAGCAATATTTTGAACATCTTTTTCTAAAACATATTTAGCAGATTTGCAATCAACACACAATAAAAAATTTTGATTTAAAATATCATCTTAAAATTTACTAATACATAACAATAGATAAAATCTCTTTTTTAATAGTACTATAATTTTTCTGGGTTTAATTCCAAACACCAGAGTAAAAACAAACAATTTGTTCAGATGACTTAGGAGTGACTTTCTGAAGAAGGATGCCATCGTAACCAACATCAGAGGCATTAGTTTGAATAATTTTGAACGAATTTTTAGTAGGAATACCAAGACAAGGCAAAGTCTTGACATATTTTTTCACTTGTTGAACAATAGCAGTGTGAGTAGGAGACCAAGGAGAAGGATTTTTTTTCAACCGATCAAAAAGTGGTTGACAAGTTTTCTGAAGATCTTGTAAAATTCAGCAATGTAATTAAGAGATCCTAAGAACCTTTGTAACTGAGTTTTATCAAGAATTTCATCAGGAAATTTGGAAGCAAACTCAATAGACCTACTGATAGGAAGAATAGTACTTTGGTAAATATCATAACCTAAAAACCGGACTTTGGTTTGGAATAACTTAATCTTAGGGGCAGAGATAAGTAAACCATTATGTTTAATAATTTGAAAAAAGGAATGGAGATGTTTCCAATGTTCATCAATGGACTTAGAGAAAATGAGAATATCATCGACATAGACTATGAAAAAATGACTGAAGGGATTCTTAAATTCACTAGGGGCATTTTTTAAACCAAAAGACATGACATTCCATTCATAATGACCAAAGGGTGTAGTGAAAGCAGTTTTATATTGATCATTAGAATGAATTTGGATTTGCCAAAATCCACTTTTAAGATCAAATTTACTAAAGATGACGGCTTGAATAAGTTTTTTAATTAAATCTTTTTTATTAGGGAGTGGATAGCGGATCCATTCAAAAACTTCGTTTAATGGTTTATAATTAATGACTAAACGGGATACACCACGTTTTAATTCAGCATTTTTGTTAACATAAAAACCAGGACAAGACCAAGGTGACTTACTTTTACTAATGATATAATTTTTTAGTAATTCATTAATTTCTTTTTTACACATTTCGTCTAATTTATTATTCATTTGAATAGGTCGCGATTTAGTAGGAATTTGTCGTTCATTAAATTTTTTAATATAAGGTAAAGTGACTATATGTTTTTTCCTATGCCAGAAAGCACTAGGTAGAGTTGAGCAAACTATAGTTTCTAATTGTGTTTTAAATTTATCAATTTTGGATATGAGAAGAGGATTAGTTAATTGAGTTTTAATTCTTTTATATTTGACTTCTACTTTAAGAAATTTGAGTTGTTTGGTTAATCGATTAATAGATTGCGAAATAAAACATTCTTTTAATTGATTGAGTTCTCTAATTTCAGGAGGAGATAAGAATTTAAAAATTATTGTGTGACCAAAAGCTTGTATTGTAATTCCATGATTAGTAGTAGTAAATAGATATAACAAAAAGATAAATGGAGTTCCTAAGATGACTTTATCCGTTAAATTTCTAACTAAAACAAATGATGTTTTGAAACAAACATTATCTTGACAAATATGGTCTTTGGGTAACTTATTTTTGATATGCATTTGACTTTCATTAGCAGAACTTAATTGTTCAGTAGATTTATGATAATATTTAGTAGAGATTAAGCCTTCATGAATACAATTTAAATCAACACCAACATCAATTAATGCTATAACTTCTATTTCAAAATCATTAATAGCTAATTTGACTTTTGAATGCCATTTTTGAATGTTAATGCGATTGATCATATTGAGGCAATTACTTTCTTGATTGTCAGTATTCTGTGGAGAGTGATTATCAAAGATAACTTTGTCAAGATTACTAGAGCTAGATTCAGATTCACCCTCAGAAGAGGTAACATTTGATTTTTGGAAATCATTAAGACTTTTAGTAATTTTTAAGATTGCAATTTCTTCTTCTAAAGATCGGTCTTCACTTTTTAATTCTTGAATAGTTAATTTAATGTGATTAATTTCGTTTTGTAAATCTTGTAAGGTTACTTGTTTGTGTTTTTCCTTTTTAAATCATTCTAAAGATTTAGTTAGGCTAATTACTGGTTTATCGTGCTTAGGTTTCTTATCTTTATCTATGAGTAAAGATTTTGATTTATTAGTATACTGTCTCTTTAAATCAAATTTTTTTAATTTACCAATTAACTCAATGAGAGCAGTTTCTTCTTGTTGAGATTTCGTAAAAACATTGACTTTTTTTACAAGTATCATTATATCCGAATTCTATGTCGTTATCAGTATTTTCACCAGGAGAGTAATAACTAGAAGTATCACTCAAGGGAGGAGTAGTGTCGCTAGATGATTGAGCAGGAGATTGATTGGGGGATGTAGTTAATTTGAATATATCAAATATTTGTTGTTGATTTTCTTCAGTAATTTGTAGTTGATTAAGTTTGGCTTTAATTTTTTTTTGGCTCTACATTTATTAGAATAATGAACCTTTTTACCACAGTTATAACAAGTAATATCTTTGGTAGATTGTGACTTGGTAGATTGGTGTGATTCCTTATGGTATTTTTTTTTTTTGGGTGCAGTATAAAATTTATCAGGTGATTTAGAAGGTGAATATTTTTTTTTATATTTAGTAGAATATTTGTAAGAAGATTTCCTTTTACTATGTTTTTGACGTGAAGGTGCAATTGGAGGTAAACCATATTGTTCACAGAAATTACTTAATCATATTTAGCTTTGTTTTTATCGTTAGTAGCTTTTTGACTAAGTTTCAAGCCTATACACATTCTTAATCTTTATTTTTGAATAGATTCACGTTGGTCAGAGGTGACATACTTATCCCACTAAGATTTGAGCATACTAATAAAGCTAGAAGTAATTAAAGTAACAATTTCGAGTTGAGTGTAATCAGGATAATTACTAAGGTAACTATTGGCAATCATGGACAAATGATTTAATTTTTGAAGAATTTGATGTTCAGTAAGACCATCTATATTCCATTCATATATTTTTATAGCAAAAACAGAAAATTGATTACTAATATTAGTTTCTTCAAATTGCAAATTAGAGGGTGTAGGTTTTTTATACCAATTTTTGGTAAGAGAAGTTGGATGAATTTTAGATTTGGAATGTGTGATTCGATTAAGATTAGTGGTTTGGAATTGTTGGGCTAATTGACTAATTTCATCATTAGACGTGTCAGTGTCTCTATGAGGTTCAACAGGTGGTTGTTGTGTTAATACAGTAATACATTTTTGTTAGAAGAGGTAGAGATTTTAGTAAATAATTGTTCAATAGCCTCAACAGAATGAGTATCAAGAGTAACTCAGCTTAATCGTTTCCTAGAGCTAGGAAGATTAATAAGAGATTTATCTAAAGGTTTACTAGTAGAAGTATGACTAGTTGAATAATCTTCAAGGGAAGTTTCAATTCGATCTAGTTGTTTACCAATGGTTTTTAAACATTGATTGGTATAATTATTTTGTTCAATTACTTTTTTAACTTCAAAATCATCACTAGGAAGTTTAAAAGGAGAAGCATGAACTATGGTACCTTTATGTTCAATAAGAATGGTTTCTAAAGAGGGTGACTAAAGGAAACAGAAGTATTAGGGGAAGTTTTATATTTAGTTTTACTAATAGTTTTAATCTTTTGATAATAATTTTCAAGATAATCAAAGAAATTAATTTCAGTATTGATTTCAGTCATGAATTTGCACCATTTTTTAGTAATTTTGGATTTTTGTTTTTCATCATAATCTTTGCGATAGGTATTTATCAAAAAAAAAATCATAATCTTTGCGATAGGTATGGCATTTTGACTTATTGGCATAAAGTTTATTAAGATCAGGAGTAAATAGTTTACTTAGAGTTAGTAGTTGGGGATTAACTGGAGGGACTGCTTCAAAATCAATTTGAGTAGGTGAATCCTGAGATGTAGTGTCTTCATCTTCAAGAAGATGTGTTTGTGTGGAATAAACAGGTTTACTAATTTGAGAAGTAGAAGAGTTACCTATCCCTTTTAATTTAGTACTTGTAGAATTCAGGTATAATTTCCTATATTTTCTTGTAAATAGCGGTGTATTAAAGATTTCATCATCTTCAGTATCAGTAGGGATACTAGAAGTACTATGGCGAGAAGATTGACTATGAGATCTATTAAATTTAATATGAACAGAGCCATCATTAATTTGTTGAATTTCTTGAATATCTTGACTAGTAGAAGATTGTTGATTTTGGAAATAATTTTCATTGACTGTGACCCAATCATCAGGGAGATTAATATCTTTCCAAGTAATTATTATTCGAACAGAAATATTAGTTTCATTAGTACTACCTTGAATGAGTAATGTTTTATCTTTTGAACTTTTTGTTAAAGTTAGAACATTTAAATTAGTTTTAATACACTTGTAATAGATTCGATAAATTAAAGCAATGTTATGAACACTTTTTAACATATTAGTAAATTCACCAGATAATTGAATATTTAATGTTAAAGCTTTTAGTATGTGTGGATCTCATAAACTTAGAGTAAAATCAGGAAAACAATTAAAATGTACTGGACCTTTATGGAGACCAGACTCCATCATTCCCATTAAACTAGCATGATAATTAATAAATCGTGCATCTCTTAAGCATGAAAGGACAGAAGTATTTTTACCTTATTGTGTTAATGGTTTAATTCCTACTTGGATTAATCCTAAATAAATAAAGTTATGACCATCTTTGAGGTGTTTTCGGATTGACTCTTTGGATAATAATTGGCAGGTTTCTCTAAATTATTAAAGGAGTTGCCATATAAAATATAAAATAACTTATGAAATTCCATATTTTATATTTTAGTAAAATATGGCAACTCCATATAGAGATTTTAATAGACCTCATATATATTTTATATTTTAAACAAACTTGGATAATAGTTGGTAGGTTTCTTTAAACTATTAAAATGGCAACTCTTTTTATCTCTTACCATCGACTTAAAGTCATCCATTACAGACACCTTATTTACCAAACTACTTATCGTATTGCTTGCCTTAAGTTAGTCAGAAAGACTACTCTTCGTGCTCAATACATACAATTTCACCAAATTACCAGTCGCCGCAATTCACTTGTTCATTATACCAAATGGCTTAATTATCATATGAACAAATTAGATATCCTCAGTGGATGCTAAATCTTGTTCATTTTCCTATAGACGTTTAGTCAGAAGCCTCAGAAACCTCCCACCAAGGCCCTCGTGCCAACTAGTCAACCTATTGTTATTCCTCCTATTGATTTAGTCAATCGCTACCAAGTTCTTGGTAACATCCCTAAACCTAGTTACACCTCTGCACTTGCTACAGATCCATTTGCTTCTTCTTCTCAGTCACTAACTCCTTATCCAACTAATCCAGTCAGAACTTCCCACACTGATTATGTTAAATTTCAGTCAACCAATTTATTTTTCAAAGAACCTATTCACAAAAACATCCATAATGTTCTGGACCTAGTCAAACAATACATTCCTCCAGGATGACATTTTGTTCCTCTCTATCCTAATAAGTCAATTGCTTTTTATAAAGATATTCTTTTCCATCACCAGTCAATTATTATTAAACCAATTCATAATCGAGTCTATCCTAGTAAAATTATTTATCATTCTCTTTATATTCACAATATTGTCCCTCTCGATGAATGAGGTCTTCCTTTCCAACTTCGAGATTTACCTGGTCATTCAATCCAATATAGTTATTATGACTATATAGATGCTTGGTTTAAAGTTCTTTTGTACCAAAACGAGTCATACAGTCAGTCCTAATTTTTCTAATTGGATCATCAATTCAAGTCAACACTCCCTATATGGTTCCTCCGATGGTGGTCTCAACATGGTGTCATTCCTGAGATCATTCCACCAGTGTTAATGGAACAAGTCAACTATTTCTCCTCTGTGTTTAAACCCAATCAACAACAAAAACAATTTTCATGGTTACTCATTTTCATGTCCAAGTACAAAGTCCATTGGATATTCAAATGGCAATATGAAATTTTTGATAACATAGTCATTCGTTAACACTTTGTTAAATGGTGGGATAACTTTAAAACCCCACGCATCATTGAACAAGTTCAGCTTGAATTCCCAGACAATATTCATGCTCCAACTCCTGCCATGGTTAAAGCTCAGCGAAACCCAACTACTTCAGTCACACAAAGAAGCCCACTTCCTCCAGTCCGACTTGGAAGCCTAACATCTAGCTCTTCCAAGCCCAAATCAACTAAGTCCAAGACAGCTCAATCAAAGCCCAAGGCTAAGCCTAAGTCATCCAGTAATGAATTGATCCAAATGGCCAAGTTACTGATAGCCCAAGCTAAATCACAAATTGAAGATGAAACCTCTGCAGAATCAAATTCCTCCGAGGCTTCAATCAATAATGATCCATATGGCCCCAATTCCGGGATGCTCAGGACTCATATGCTTGAACAGTTATTTGATTATATATATATACAAATCAGATTCAATCACTACTCTGTTTTTAACAAAAGCTGCTGTTTTGTATCCATATCAATTCCCCATCAGTCACATACCTCCACCGAAAGTAATGAATAGTAAAAATTAGATTTACTGTTCACTATTCATCAATCAAGACAATTCAACACAGTCAAAAGCAGCAATCAGCTTTAGTCATTCACCGAAAGCAGCAGACAACACCCATGTGTCACATCAAGCTCCTTTCCAGTCAAGATTCTTCACAAGGCTCACAGTCATCTTCATTGCCTATAAATAAACCACTCTAGTCATTTAAGAGATTAGAGTTGGAACCAAGAGCAAACCAGTCTCTCTCTCTTACACCTCTCTCTAAGAAAAAATTGTAAATTTATTTTCAAGTAATGTATTTTGAAGCTACTCTTTGAAGTAACTTCAATTAAACATCATAAGTTTAATTTAATTTATCTTGTTTATGATTATCTTCGATTCGATTGCTTGCTTCGATTTACATTCTTGCTTCCGCCTTTTATTTTTTTTACATACTTGCTTTCGCCTATTTTTGGTATCAGAACCATCATTAATTTGTTGAATTTCTTGAATATCTTAACTAGTAGAAGATTGTTGATTTTGGGAATAATTTTCATTGGACTGTGACCCAATCATGAAGGAGATTAATATCTTTCCAAGTAATCATTTTTCGAACAGAAATATTAGTTTCATTAGTATTACCTTGAATGAGTAGTGTTTTATCTTTTGGATTTTTGGTTAAAGTTTAAACAATTCAATTAGTTTTAATACACTTGTAATAGGTTCGATAAATTAAAACAATGTTATGAACACTTTCTACCATATTAGTAAATTCATCAGATAATTGAATATTTAATGTTAAAACTTTTAATATGTGTGGATCTCATAAAAAAATCAAGAAAACAACTAAAATGTACTGGACCTTTATGGAGACCAGACTCCATCATTCCTATTAAACTAGCATGATAATTAATAAATCGTGCATCTCTTAAGCATAAAAGAACAGAAGTATTTTTACCTTGTTGTGTTAATGGTTTAATTCCTAGTTGGATTAATCCTAAATGTATAAAGTTATGACCATCTTTGAGGTGTTTTCGGATCGACTCTTTGGTTAATAATTGGCAGGTTTCTCTAACTTTAGTTGAAGCATAAACTTGTTCAACAGTTTTGACTTGTAAATTGACATTAAACGTTGACTGTAAAAAACTGATTTTATAGATTTCTTTAGTTTTAACTTTAGGAATGTTCCAACTTAAATCAATTTTAACATCTTGATATTCATGTTCTTCTTCATTAATGACTACATCCGTACTAGGTATTGTAGCTAGAGTTGTATATCTAGAGCTAACTGAAGAGTTACTTCTGAATAATCGACTCATTTTAATTTTGTAAATTTTAATTCAATTTTCTTAAATTCTTTTATAACTTATCATGTTTTCGCATACTATGTGTTCGCTCATACCCTTTCCATGGAAACCCCTCTAACCGTCACTGCCTAAACCTAAGGACTTACACTAGATGTGGGACGATAGGTGGGTGGCTACTCGCAGAGTGGAAGACAGAGATAAGTTAACTTAAGAAATAAGAAGACTGGAATTAAGTTAATAAAATGAAAATAAGAAGAATTAAGTAGAAAGAACTAAACAATAACTCAACATATCAACAAACAAACTTGGCTCTGATACCAAAATATATAATTTATGCCTCTTATTGGTATCAGAGCCAAGTTATTACTCTCCTTTAAAGCCCCATGCATCATTGAACAAGTTCAGCTTAAATTCCCAGTCAATATTCATGCTCCAACTCCTGCCATCATTAAAGCTCAACAGAACCCAACTGCTTCAGTCACACAAGGAAGCCCACTTCATCCAGTCCGACTTGGAAGCCCAACATTTAGCTCTTCCAAGCCCAAATCAACTAAGTCCAAGAAAGCTCAGTCAAAACCCAAGGCTAAGCCCAAGTCATCCAGTGATGAATCGATCCAAATGGCCAAGTTACTAATAGCCCAAGCTAAGTCACAAATTGAAGATGAAACCTCTGCAGAATCAGATTCCTCCGAGGCTTCAACCAATAATGATCCATATGAGCCCCAGTTCCAGGATGCTCAGGACTCATATGTTTGAACAGTTATTTGATTCTATATATATACAAATCAAATTCAATCACTACTCTGTTTTTAACAAAAGCTGCTGTTTTGTATCCATATCAATTCCCCATCAGTCACATGCCTCCACCGAAAGTAATGAATAGTAAAAGTCAGATTTACTGTTCACTATTCATCAATCAAGACAATTCAACACAGTCAAAAGCAGCAATCAGCTTTAGTCATTCACCGAAAGCAGCAGACAGCACCCATGTGCCACATTATGCTCCTTTCCAGTCAAGATTCTTCACAAGGCTCACAGTCATCTTCATTGCCTATAAATAAACCACTCTAGTCATTTAAGAGATCAGAGTTGGCACCAAGAGCAAACCAGTCTCTCTCTCTTACACCTCTCTCTGAGAAATAATTGTAAATTTATTTTCAAGTAATGTATTTTGAAGCTACTCTTTGAAGTTACTTCAATTAAACATTGTAAGTTTAATTTATCTTGTTTATGATTATCTTCGATTCGATTGCTTGCTTCGATTTACATTCTTGCTTCCGCCTCTTATATAATATTTTATATAAAATATTATATATATATGTGTGTGTGTATGTATTAAAGGAGGATAGTGGTGTGGAGGCTTACAGCAATATTAAACAAATACCTATTAATTTAATATTTTCTCACCCACAATGAGACTTTATGGTAAAGAAAAGCTAACCCACAGATTAATTTTTTGAGTACCGAGAGAGAGAAGAGAGACAGAAGACTGAACAGTGAGACCGACAATAGATAAAAGAAGAAAATTCCTAGCAATTTCTTTACATACCTTCATATTTCTCACTAACAGATTCGAAAATCCTCTTCTTTGAACAAGTTTGTCTCATTTCTTTGATTCGTCTCTCTCTCAATCGAGCCCTAGGTTGAGTTTTTCATATGTTCTTCGAATGATTTCTTTTATTTATCATTCCTCTTTCTTTTTTTTTTTCGTTTTTTTTTTAATTAAAGAGGTCAAACGATGTCGGCTAACAGATTTGGGCAGGAGAAAAAAAATTAAACTTTGAATTGTGAGTATCGTACGTATCGCCGATTTACATTGATTCCTACAATTCTTACTTCCAATCACACGATTCCTTTAAATTTACGATTTAAGTACTCGATTTGAATTGTTCTATGAAAAAATCGTATTGAATAGTACGATTCAGACAACCATGAATGTGACTGCTTTTTCTTCCTTTCTATTTTAATGGGCAATCTTAGTATTATGAAAATTATATAACCAATCAGTTTGTTTCTCATCATTTTTTATGTGAGAACAATATTCTCATAATATGTACTATATTAATATTATTCTCACATTTTCACCCAATTTATAAACCAAAAGACAATTCTCTTTCTCTTAATTTCTTATCATTTCTCAAAAAATCACCTAATCCTAACACTGTAAATAGAATTGAGCTGCCAATATCAGGTTTGAATACAAAATTAATATGCTAAATAAAATCCTAATTGTGAATCACCAGGTCACAATTCCAACTTATTTGAGCCTAATATCAATCCTGTATTACTAATTGTAATCAGCAAGCAAACAACAACATTAATGCCAATAATACTAACAATTAGTGTAATTCTATTTTCACACACCAATTCTACTCAATTCACACACTTGATGAAATTTTTCCTTAATACAATTTTGCATGGTTGTCTGAATCGTACGATTCGCGATACGATTCGTATGATTCGATATAATTTTTTCATAGAACGATTCGAATCGAGTACTTGAATCGTAAATTTAAAGAAATCGTGCAATTCAAAGTAAGAATAGTAGGAATCAATGTGAATCACCGATACGTACAATACTCACAATTCAAATTTCATTTTTTTTTTTTCCTCCTATCCAAATCTGTTAAACGACGTTGTTTGACACCTTTCAATCCAAAATAAAATAAAATAAAAGAAGGAAAAAGAAAAAGGAATGATAAATAGAAAAAATCATTCGAAGGATAGATGAAAAACTCAAGCTAGGGTTTGACTGAGAGAGAGGCGAATCAAAGAAAGGAGACAAACCTGTTCGAAGAAGAGGATTTTCGAATCTGCCAGTGAGAAATCTAAAGGTCTGTAAAGAAATAGTTAGGAATTGTCTTCTTCTACCCATTGCCGGTCTCACTGCTCAATCTGCTCTCTCTCGATACTCAAAAAATCAATTTGTGAGTTAGCTTTTTTTTTATCATAAAGTCTTCTTGTGAGGTCTTCTTGTGGGTGAGAAAACATTAAAGCAATGGGTATTTATTTAATATTGTTGTAAGGCTCCACACCACGATCCTCCTTTAATATATGCATATATATATATAATACATATAAAATATATAATATTTTATATAAATTATATATTTGTCCTTATTTGATTAATTTTGATTCTTTATTCACTATTAATAATTCTCACTTGTCATTATTGTCTAGTTTATTATTTATTATTTTATTGATTGTTATTTTTTTTCATTTTAAGCACTTTATTTGTGATTTTATATGTATATAAATATATATATATATTTTTTATTAAAAAAAATATATATGAATCTTACAATTCACGATTTGATTCGATTTATGATTCAATTTTTTAGAAATACAATTCACTATTCGATTCGCGATTTGACAACCATGCAATTTTGTCCTAAAATAGAAATACAGTATGTTCGGTTTCAATTTTCTGAAAACGGAGGCTGTGTTTGGTGCAGTTTTGAAAATGTGATTCCATCCTTCCGTTTGCACCCTTCATTCGGATGGAGTTTTGAAAATGTGATTCCACCACACATTTCAAAACATATTTCCCTTTCATGTTTGGATGGAGTTTTCAAGACATATTTCTCTTTCACGTTTCATCTTCTCCATTCTGAAAAGCAGAGGAATTATTGAATTTTGGATCTACCCGATCATCCTCCCGGACGTCCCCCAGGACATCAGGCCGATTGACCGAAACAATGTTTTTTTTCTTTTTTTTTTGCAATTGCCAATCGCTACCTGTTATTTGGGAGGGGGGAATTTATATTTATTTTTGATAATGATAAATTATTTTTTTGAATTGAATTTTTGGATTGAGTTTGATTATGAATTTTGAATAGAATTTTGAATAAAGTTTTGAATTATGTGTTTGGTTATGAATTATATAAGTTTTTTAATTAAGTTTTGAAAACTCTTTTCAAAACTCATAATCAAACAATTTTTTTCATTTCATATGTCACATCAAAATTCAAAACTCAATTTAAAAATTTATTCAAAACTTATAACCAAACAAATTTTTTTTTTCAAATCATAATTTCAAAACTCACAAACTCAAAATACAACTCTATTCTCAAATCATAATTCTAAAGCTCTACCAAACGCAACTTGAGTGTTTTTGTTTTTTGTGTTTTTTTTTTAAGTGAATATTTTTAAAATTTTAAGTATTTTTTTACTTTTTTAGATGTATCTTACTTAGATGTATCTAAAAAGTAAAATATTTATAAAAAAAATATTTTAAAAAAATTAATAAATACAAAAAATATACTGAATTTTCATATTTTTTTTTATATTTTTGGTATTTAGTGAGTTTTTAAAATATTTTTTCACTAAAATTATACTTTTTAAGTGTATTTATGTTAAGTATATTTAAAAATTAAAAAAAAATAAAAATATTAAAAAAATCAATAAAACCAAAAAAATACGAAAAGAAAAAAAAATATAATCTTCTTAAAAAGTGGTTTCAAAAAATTGAAAACAAACATGGTGACCTTATCTTCTTCTACCAAACCCTAACTCTAAAACACCACAAACATCCCCCACCATAAACGTCACCTCTCTCCTCCGCCATCCCTTCCCGCCACCTACCCTCCCACAAGTTCCCCACCACAAACCCACTTCGAGGTTGACACCACCCTAGGATGGAAGGGGATGCGCTGAGAGTGGGTGACGAAGGAGTGGTGGACGGATAGAAGAAAAATTAGAGTTTCAAAACTAAAGACAAGGTATTCATCAAATGTGTGCACTGAGCGAAATTGGTGCGTGGAAATAAAATTACCTAACACCTCTAGAAAAAATTAAAGATCATGAAAATTTTGTCATGAAAATGTTCATGAAAAATTTACGATTCTTGGATTACTTGATTAGTGTGTAGTGTTTTATTCTAAGTGTAATTCAAGAATCACAAATCTTTCATGATTATTTTCATAAAATTTTTTTCATGATACCTAAAGGTGTTAGGCTAAGAAACTCACCTTTCCGTTATTTATCATTGGGCGTAACATGCTGATACCAATCTCTCTGCTGCGCCACATTGTACGGATGCGACTCAAATCCTTGATAAGGACTCGGCATATGCATCATCTGCGGGTAAGGCATTGGAATCGGCATCTGTACATGCCGCCCATTCCCATGTAAACTCCCTCCTCCTCCGGTCTCCTGTAGGCTCTGCGGCACAGGCGTAGACGCGAACAGATGATCAGACGACGAAGGACCTTCGCTCGACAACCCTTGCATCCTCTTCAAATACAATCGATACTTCTGAAGATGACTGGCCACATTCTCGCGAGTCAATCCCTCCACATTCATCAACAGCATGATCGTCTTCGGCACAGCATTTTTTATACCTAAATGCGCAACAACGTCAACAAACCTCTTGTGCAGCTGCGCCGTCCACACCAGCCGCGGCCTCTTCACCGCCGTCTTCGCCGCCGACAGATCATCGTTTCCATTTTCCTCCTCCTCCTCAGCTCCGCTGCTATCAATCCTCCTCAGCTTCCTCGATTCCGACCCCTCCTTCATCAGATCCGCCTCGTCTTCTTCCAATTCCATAGTCCTCACCTGATTAAGCGACTTCAAATTGAAATTAGTCGACGAAGAAAGGGCTTGTAACTGCCCGAGCGTGTTCTGCGACGCCAAATTCACATCCATCGCGTTCCGGCAGGGTTCAGGCGATATGCTGAACGCCGACGCTAGCTCCGGCGGGATCAACGGATGAGATAACGGTGTCAGATCGTCGCCGGTCGGTAGCCCTACCTCCCACTCTGAGACTCGGTTGTCGTCTCTGCCACCGCCGCCATCGTAATCACTCATCCTCACCTCTTCGCCCATCTTCACATCTCTAGGGTTTCATTTTCAATTCATTACAACTGCTTCAGTTTTTTTGTTTTGATCAAAAGTCAGAGAGAGAGAGAGAGAGAGAGAGAGAGTGTGTGTGTGTCGTTGTTAGGAGATATTTTTGAGAAATCTTCTGAAGATTCGAGAGAGAGAGAGAGAGAGAGAGCGTGCGCGCGCGCGCGCGCGTGCGGAGAGTTTGGTAAAGAGGAAAGGTGCGAATAAAATAGTCTGTTTTTCACGTTTTTCTTCAGATTAGTTTACACTCACAACCCTGTAAACTTCTAAAATTGCACTGGTATCCCCTGTTCTATAATATCACAGAATTTGAGTAATGCCCTTTGATTAGTCAAATTTCATCTAAATTAGGATGTAGGGATGTATACGGTCCGGATTTATTTGGTTCTAAGAAAATTCAAGAACTAAACTGATTTTAACGGTTCTAGAATTTTGAGAACCAGACTAAACTATTACACTTGTAAAATCGGACCAGAATCAAACTGAAATAACAATTTAGTTATAGTTTGATTCATGGTTCCAAAAATTTCTATGTATAAGAATAAATTGTTAATTAGCAAAATAATTACTCAAATTGATTACATTTAACCCATGATAAAAACTAATAATATTAAGGCATTACTCAATATTACATATATATATTATTCTAATATCATTAAAATTACAAAAAAAAAACCAATTAATAAAAATAAAACTTGATATGATAATAATCTTTATATACTATTGAAATTTGAAAACATCCAATCATTCAAAAGCATTTAAAAACATTCTAAACATTATAAACAATCAATAGAAACTTTTTCAAATAAAAAACAACAAAGACATAAGACAAGTTAAACAATATGGATGCAAATACAACAGTCAAAAGAGAGCATTCCTAAGTTTCCAAAAGAGAGCATTCCAGGTTTCCAGCAGCAACAAAATGGAAACATTAACATCAACCAGCAACATTAACAGCAACCAGCAACATTAGCAGCCTAACAACAAAACCAACTACAGCAACAAAACCAGCAATAGTGGTCTTTTCCAACTTTCCAAGAGCCAAATCATCCTCCACTACTCAGTAATCACATTCAGAGACACAACATTTTGTCACGACCAAACCCCAGGGGCTTAGGGTTGGAATCGCAACTTATTAACTTATTCTATTTGTAACAAATTAAACTGCGTAAACGAAAATAAAAATAATTAAACAGGAAATTATTCTATTTTACTATTTTAATAAGAGAAAATACATTTATAAGGCTTTTAGTATTTTATTATTCAGTGACCGGCCCCGAGTAGAAACAAAAAGGAGCAAAAATATATATATATATATAAATAAAAAATAAAAAGACAAAATAGTGGTTCAACATCAATCCTCGTGCGGGTTCCATTACGTGAGTTTATGGGTTTCCCTTACATCTCGTCACCTAAAATGGTAATAACTATAAGCACACAACAAAGTGAGAAATATTATGCCAAGAATATAGGGAATACAAAATAACCATGGATAGTTAGTTAAGCCAAAACATTTACATAACTCAATTTGGTAAATAAATCATTTAAGTGACAGAAACTGAAATACATAAATTATGTAAATAAATAACCATAACCACGGTACAGAACAGAGGTGACAGAAGTGACAATCAGAATAGAGGTTAATAAATCCATGACAAATAGAGAACTACAAAGTGGCCAAACAGAGGCCAATGGTTATTTAAATCCCCCAAGGCGTGGGACTCTCGTGGTGGTACTTACAAAACATAATTGTTTATAAGGTCACAGTCAAATATTCTTTAAAATTTATACAAATATATCCATAGGTTTCATTTTAACAAATAGAGTTCAGAAATTAATCTACATAATTGAAATATTTATGAAACATAACTTATATTAATATAACTAATAAAATACAACTTGTATAAAATAAATTATGGTAAGTCAAAATATACGTGAAATATATTATGGTAACTCAAGATATAATATAACTCACCTTAAGATTGAGTCTTACTAATTCCTTCATATTTTTCCTATCTTTTGGGGACCCTCTTCTACGTAATATCTCTCAAAATTTTTCTCTGTTTCTTTTGGTACCTCCAATTTGCTGCCTTGGTTGCCTTTATATGGACACAAGGCCCATATCTCATAATAATGAGTAAATCCAAATCATATATATTCTGTACAGATGTCATATCTCTGTCTTAATTAATTCAGAGATTTGTTTGGATAACTACCTATTTATTATTATTATTATTATTATTATTGTTATTATTATTATTATTTATTTACTCTTACTTTTATATTTATTTATTTACTATATTTAACTTTAATTTGACCCTAAATAATAATCCCTAAATAAATTATACTTTATTGCATACCAACAGAAAATTAATTATTTGTTTTACTACCACGCCCACTATTATTATTATTATTATTATTATTATTATTATTATTATTATTATTATTATTATTATTATTGGTTGTGGTATTAATTAAATATTGAGGGTGTCACATTTCTCCCCTCCTAAATAGAAGTTTGTCTCCAAATTTGACGTACCTTAATTTTCGAAGAGGTGTAGGTATTTGGCTCGCATTTGACTTTCCGTTTCCCACGTAGCTTATTCGATACAATGATTTCGCCATAAGACCTTTACCAACGGTATGGTCTTGTTTCAAAGAACTTGATTACAATGATCAAGAATCTGTACTGGTTGCTCTTCATAAGAGAGATCTTCCTAAACTTCCAGATCCTCGTAATCAACAACGTGCCTTGGATCTCGAAGGTACTGCCGAAGCATTGGAACGTGAAACACATTGTGGACATTGGATAGTTCAGGTGGTAATGCAAGGCGATAGGCTACAAGACCAATCCTTTCCAGTATCTCGAATAGCCCGATGTAATGTGGGTTTAACCTTCTTCGCTTTCCAAATCGGATCACTCCTTTTGTTGGTGAGATCTTGAGGAACACATGATCCCCTACTTGAAATTCCAAGTCCCGTCTCCAAGTATCTACATAACTTTTCTAGCGGCTCTGAACAGTGCGAATTCGCTGTTGGATGAGTTGGATTTTCTCACTTGTGACTTGCACGATCTTGGGGCCTAACAATTTCCTGTCCCCGACTTCCATCCAACACAGAGGTGATCGACGTCTCCTTCCATACAGAGCTTTGTACGGTGTCATTCCAATGTTTGCTTGGTAGCTATTGTTATAGGCGAATTCCACTAAAGGTAGGTACTCATCCTAGTGACCTTTGAGGTCTAATACGCACACACATAACATGTCTTCCAACGTCTAGATTGTTCTTTCAGATTGCCCATCTATTTGTGGATGATAAGTCGTGCTAAATTTCAGTGTAGACCCCAAAACTTCTTGCAATTTGTTTCAGAAGTGAGACATAAAGCGAAGGTCTCGGTCAAACACGATCGAAACTGAGATACCATACAAACAAATAATTTCTTTGATGTATAAAGTGGCAAACTTATTAAGAGAGTGCATGATCTTGATTGGTAGAAAATGTGCTGACTTCGTCAGTCGGTCTACTATAACCCATATTGCATCATTCTTCGAAAATGACTGTGGTAGCCCAACCACGAAGTCCATAGTAATATGCTCTCATTTCCATTCAGGAATAGGAAGTGGTTGCAGCAGTCTTATAGGTCTCTGATGTTCTGCTTTAACATGCTGACAATGCAGACATTTGAAGACATGGCTTACTATGTCTCTTTTCATTCATATCCACCAATAGTGTTCCTTCAGATCATGGTACATCTTTGTGTTGAGCAGCGGATATACCGATCCGCCAAAACCGACCGAACTGAACCGATCCGCCGCATTTTGGACTGATGCATGATGACGAGCGGACGGTTGCAGATTGATTTTCTCCAATCCGCCAATTTGGCGGACGGATGGCGGATTTGAGGTTCCTTTGGCCGCAACCGAACCGCCAAACCGCGAGCACTCTTAATAATTTATAAGACTTTGTGTTTTCAATTTGTTTAAATATTTTATTTGTGTTTTCAATTGAAAAAGAGTTTAAATATTCTGATGAAAAAAAGTTTTCAATTTGAATACATTTTTTGAATTGAAAAAAATAAACTTATTATTTATTTATATTTTTTGGTTTTTAAATCTAACTCTAAAAGTAATAAATAGAAAATATGATATAAGCTGGTTGGTTTTTGTTTTCAAAAACATATATAAATGTAACAATACAGAGACATACAATCTCTACTACTGCTTTGTTCATGGTTTTGGTGGTCTGAATTGTTTTTATATTTTAAGAACCACATATTGTAATACTTTATGTGGATAAGGCATACTGTGATTGTAATATGTGGATGATGCATGCAGTGATTTTGATATTCTAAAATTTCAAACTTTATTTCTTTGGATGAGGCATACAGTAATTGTAATACTTTTTTAAGTCATTGACTGCAATACTTTTTTTTTTTTTTTAGGAAGTGAACAAGTTGAACTATGTTGAAAATTTATAAAATTTCAAACCGCCAAACCGATTTGCATCCATCCGCCAAACCGCCAATCCGCTCAATCCACATTCGCCGGATTGACGAACGAATGCGGATTGATTTTCTTCAATTCGCCATTCTGGCGGACGAATGGCGGATTGAAGGTTCCGTGGCCGCAACCGACCCACGCTCACCCCTTGCCAGGGTGGACTGTAAATCTCGAGTTATGAGCTTCCTCCAATATTTTCTTCTTGAGTTCCGAGATGTCAGGTATGCAAATTTGATTCCGAAATTTCAGTATCCCATTGCTTATAGTGAAATCAGGATTAGGCGTATTCCTTTGTTCCTCGTACTTTTTGCTTCAAAAGTTTATCTTCCCATTAACATGCTTTAATTTCTTCAATCAATGTAGGTTCTACGATTATGTTAGCGAGTAGTCCATTGATCTTGCGGGGAAACGAGAGTACATGCCAAACCTCTGGTCGTCTTTCGGCTCAGTGCGTCTGCCACCATGTTAGCTTTGCCTGGATGGTAATGGATCTCTACATCATAGTCTTTCATAAATTCTAATCATCGCCATTGCCTCATATTCAGTTCCTTCTGTGTGAACAGATATTTAAGACTCTTTTGATTAATGTAAACCTCGTAGGTTGCACCGTATAGATAATGGCGCCAAATTTTGAGGGCAAAGATTACTATAGCCAATTCCAAATCATGAGTCGAGTAGTTCTTCAAATAAGTCTTCAATTGTCGTGACGCATAAGTAATGACTTTTCTATTTTGCATGAGAACTCAACCTAAACCATTGTATGAGGCATCACTATAAATTACGAACCCATTTGCTCTGCAGGGAGTGCTAGTATAGGAGCTGACACAAGTCGATTTTTTAATTCTTGAAAGCAATGCTCTTGTTTATCAATCCATTCGAATGATGTATTCTTCTGAGTTAGCTGAGTCAAGGGTGATGCTATCTTTGAGAAATCTTGCACGAAGCATCGATAATAGCCAGCTAGACCCAAGAAACTTTAGATTTCTGACACATTAGTAGGTCGTGGCCAGTTTACGATTGCTGTGGGTCAACCGAGATGCTATCTTTGTTAATGACGTGACCAAGAAAATATACACTAGTGATCCAGAATTCGTATTTCTTCAACTTGGCATAAAGTTTGTGATCACGTAGCGTTTGTAGAACCGTTCACAAGTGCTGCTCATGGGCCTTTGGTGACTTGGGGTATATGAGGATGTCGTCAATGAAGACGATGACGAACTCGTCAAGATAGGATTTGAACACTCGGTTCATGAGGTCCATGAAGACTGCTAGGGCATTTGTGATGCCAAAAGGCATGACAAGAAACTCGTAGTGCCCGTAACGGGTTCTAAAGGCAGTCTTTTCGATACTTTCTGTTTTGACTTTTAGCTAATGGTAACCAGAATGCAAGTCGATTTTGGAGAATACTTGGACGCCTTGAAGTTGATCGAACAAGTCATCAATTTACGGCAAAGGGTACCGATTCTTGATGGTGACCTTGTTCAGCTCCCAATAATTGATGCATAATCTCATCGTGCCATCTTTTTTCTTCACAAACAATACTTGAGCTCCCCAGGGTGAGGTACTAGGTTGAATGAAACCTTTGTTTAGTAGTTCTTGGAGTTGAGTCTTCAGCTCTTTCAATTTTGCCATTGACATGCAATAAGGAGTTTTTGATATTGGTTGTGTGCCAAAGTGGGTTTCAATGGTGAACTCGATTTCCCGATCAACGGGGATACCAGGTAGATCTTCAAGAAAAACATCCGAGAACTCTCGTACTACAGGGATCGCATCAACGGTGGGGGCCTCTTTTTGTGTATCGATCACATAACAAATATAACAGCCACAACCCTTTCTTAGAAGTCGTTGGGCTGTCATAGAGGACATAATACAGGGAGGGTTAGAAACTCCAGTCCCATCAAAGACAAGCTCGAGTTGGTTTGGTAACTTGAGGAAGACCTTTTGGCTTTACAATCAATAGAGGCGTGGTTGGCAACCAGCCAATCCATACCTAAGATCATATCAAAGTTCCCAATGCGGAGGGGAATCAAGTCTATGTATAAGGTTTTGCCTTTTAGGAATATAGCACAAGATTTGTATACATCAGTACTACAGGCAGACTTACCAGAAGGAAAAGACACAGACAATATATATCCTAATGGTTCGGGTGTTGATGCCAACTTGGCAGTAAAGTGTGGTGCAACAAAAGAATGAATTGACCCAGAGTCAATGAGGACATGAGCTAAATGACCACAGAAAAAAAAAGTGTACCTGACACAACGTTTTTGGTAACTTCTGGTTTTCCAGGTACCAAGGCAAAAGCCCGTCCTTGACCTTTTTGGTCATTTTTCTCTCCTCCAAGTCCTATGGGTTTCCTAACTAGGCTAAAGGGGCTGGCTTTAGGATTAATCAGCTTTAGACAATCCCTTAGCAAGTGGCCAACTTGATCGCATTTAAAACATGCTCCCGTGTCTTGATGGCATTGTCTCCAATGAACCTTCCCACAAATGGAACAAATTGAAATAGTGCCACCTCGGGGGTTGGTAGGACCTTGATGGCCTAAACTGGTTGTGCCCATATTCACCTTTTTATGAAGCGCAACACTGGGTCTTCTGTTGTCTTTTTCCCAAAATCGCTTTTTTTGGCTTGGTTCCCTAGAACGCAAGGCTTTAATCCCTTTTTCTGCAATGTACGCCCGGTTTACCACTTCTGCATAGGTTGGTAGTTTCAAGACCTCGAGCCTGTCTTTAATTTCAGCATCCAATCCAGCTTCGAATTTCCTTGCTTTTCAAGTTTCGATGGGGATGATGTATGTTGCAAATCGAGCGAGTTGTGTGAACTTGCTCTCATATTCGGCCACCGTTGTGGTTCCTTGCTTTAGATGTATGAATTCGGATGCCTTCTGTTCTCGCAATGAATCTGGAAAGTATTTTTCATAGAATACTTCCAAAAATCTTGCCTAAGTCGCAATTTCTTCTTTCTCTAGAGTGAGAAGCCAACATTCCTGTGCATTGTCTTTGAAAGTGAAAGTGACGAAAGTTACCTTCTGTCTTTCGGTGCAGGGCAGGGCGCGAAAATCTTTTCCATGTCTTTAACCCAAGCATCTGCTACCATTGGGTTTGGGCCGCCAGTAAATGTAGTGGGTTTCAGATCCTGGAACTGTTTTATGGTAACTGGCTCTTCTCGCCGTTCTGGCATCTTGTTATTGATGTTAGTCTGCAAGGCTTACAAAAAGCTAATAACCACTCTTTCTATTATTCTTTCCATCGATTCAATGCCACTGACTAATGACTCGCTTCCGTTATCATTATTGGTCATTCTACAAAGTAATAAACGAGGCATTACATTTACAACACAGCATATATGTAAGCATGTGTAGCGCAATTTATATCTATATAAATTGCCAGCTTTACATTTTTTATAATTAATATTACATCAGTCAAAATATGTTAGTGTCCCATCCCTGTGGTAAACAAAAACAAAAAGACAACAAAAAAGGATTAGAACACATCATGGTTAGCATACAAAAATGTTTTCTTCTACCAAATCTAGAGTGGTGGATCAAAGGGGCCAAACAACCATGGGAAATAATGTTGCATAAAGAGCTCAAATTCCCATCCTAACTAGACTACACCAAAACACATCTACGCTGCCTGGACTGTGAAAATGGAGACGGACTGTATGTATCCCAAAAATACTCGATCGACAATCCAGCCGGGTGTCTCGACATATGACAAGTCATTATTAAAGTCAACATTTTGAATATTAATTATCTCCAGCGGGTTAGGGACTGTGGTGAAAATATAGTCCTTAGGGTACATGTTCTCCCTTCTGGTCACAAAATCTGGGAGTAAAGGGCCTATGATATAGTGCGGACGGTCATGTCTCGAGGCAACGCCAAGGACACAAATGGGTCCAAGAAAACATTCGCGTGTATCGGCATGGTTTTGCCTCCATAGTAAATGTAGGACATCTGTAGGATTAGCTTGTATATAGATTGGCCAACCTATCCATTGGGCAAAGCCTGGGTGCAGTCCTCTAAATCTCCTAAACCCTTAGATGAAGCGGGGGCGGGGTGCTCGGCTAAAATCTCATCTAAATTAATGGCCCCAAGCTCATCCCAAAATGCATCATTAAAGTTAATCTCTGACATTCCTACATCACCAAAATAAATGTGAGATTTTACACAAAAGGACTAACGTTGCAGGTAAATATTTATTATTTTATTTTATTATGTTTATTTAGCCATATAGTTTTATTTATACATTTATTTATAACTTTTCGAACTTCCTGATCAAATTAAAATAGCATTTTTTTTTAAACCATTGCTCTGACATCACCTTTGTCACGACCCAACCTCAGGGGCTTAGGGTTGGAATCTCAACTTATTAACTTATTCTATTTTGTAACAAATTAAACTGCGTAAGCGGAAATAAAAATAATTAAACAGGAAATTACTCTATTTTACTATTTTAATAAGAGAAAATATATTTATAGGATTTTTATTATTTTATTATTCAATGACCCGCCCTGAGTAGAAACAAAAAGGAGCAAAATATATTTAAAAAAAAGAAAAAGAAAAAATAGTGGTTCAACATCAATATTCGTGTGGGTTCCATTACGTAAGGTTATGGGTTTTTCCTACATCTCGTCACCTAAAATGGTAACAACTATAAGTACACAACAGAGTAAGAAATATTATGCCAAGAGTACAAGGAATACAAAATAACCATGGATAGTTAGTTAAGCCAAAACATTTACATAACTCAATTTGGTAAATAAATCATTTAAGTGGCAGAAACTGAAATACATAAATTATGTAAATAAATAACCATAACCACGGTACAGAACAAAATAGAATAGAGGTCACAGAAGTGACAATCAGAATAGAGGTCAATGGATCCATGACAAACAGAGAATCACAAAGTGGCCAAACAGAGGCCAATGGTTATTAAAGTCCCCCAAGGCATGGGACTCCCGTGGTGGTACTTACAAAACATAATTGTTTATAAGGTCATAGTCAAATATTCTTTAAAATTTAAACAAACATATCCATGGGTTTTATTTTAACAAATAGAGTTCAGATATTAATCCACATAATTGAAATATTTATGAAACATAACTTGTATTAATATAACTAATAAAATACAACTTGTATAAAATAAATTATGATAAGTCAAAACATAGGTAAAATATATTATGATAACTCAAGATATAATATAACTAACCTTAAGATTGAGTCTTACTATTTTCTTTCTATTTTTTCTATCTTTTCGGGACCCTCTTCTACGCAATATCTCTCAAAAATTTTCTTCGTTTCTTTTGGTACCTCCAATCTACTGCCTTGGTTGCCTTTATATAGACACAAGGCCCACATCTCATAATAATGAATAAATCCAAATCATATATATTCTGTACAGATGCCATATCTCCGTCTTAATTAATTCAGAGATGTGTTTGGATAACTACCTTTTATTATTATTATTATTATTATTATTATTATTATTATTATTATTATTATTATTATTATTATTATTATTTATTTATTTATTTATTCTTACTTTTATATTTATTTATTTACTATCTTTAACTTTAATTTGGCCCTAAACACTAATCCCTAAATAAATTATACTTTATTGCATTCCAACAGAAAATTAATTATTTGTTTTACTACCACGCCCACTATTATTATTATTGGTTGTGGTATTAATTAAATATTTGGGGTGTCTTACATGTAGAGCTGAAATTGCAAAAAATGATAACATTAATTTAAAATGAAGTACACAATACATGAAAATAAATTTCATAACAAAATACCAAATCAATATTACCTTGTTTGAGTTTTTCAATGTCCGCAATATTTTCTTCCACTTCAAGCGGGAGTGGTGAAGCACACAACCAATCTTGCAAACAAATCAAGCATTCTACAAGCTTGAGAGTAAGAGAACTACGAAATTGGTCAATGACACGACCTCCTGTACTAAAGGCAACCTTTGAGGCAACAGTGGATACAAGAATGGCTAAAATATCCCGGGCAACTTGAGAAAAAATTTTATATCTAGAGGAATTCATCTTCCACCAATTCAAAATTTCAAAATGTGAGTTTGGGCCTTCCTTTTCACAAGCATCTTCGAAATATTTATCCACTTTTGACTTTCCACCATCACATTCTTCTTGTGCCAAATGTTTTTGAAACTTTGATTTGAATGACACTAACTGTTTACTTGCTCCACTAATTGGTTGATCAACTTCAACACAAGTTTGGTTAGAAGAAAAACACATTCCAAATTCAAGCTTTTGATACTCATCATAAATTGGATTCAATGCCTCTTTTACCTTTTTTGTAAGCTCAGTCACAGTGGCAGCTTCATGAAGTTCAGAGTAACAAAAACTAACATATCTCAACTTACAACGGGGATCTAACACAACAGAAATCAACAGCATGTTCACTTTTTCAATTTTTCCCCAATACTTATCAAAGTTGCTCTTCATTTTCATAGCCATTACACTTAAAGAAGGATCCAAACTCTTTGCACATTCAGATAAGAAACCTTCAATTGCACAAACTTCAGTAAAATACATAGTAGAAGTAACGTACAAAGAACCAGACAAATGAACAGTGGCATCATAGAATTTTTCCAAAAATGAAGTAAAATGCCTAACATCATCCCAATCTTTGGTGGTAGGAGGTATATCATTAAGCTCTAAGAAAAAATGCAAATCCTCATCTTCTAATCTTTCAAAAGCTTTTTGAAACTTGAGTGCAGTATTTAACATGAGAAAAGTAGAGTTCCATTGGGTTTGAACATCTAAACACAAAGAACTCTTATGATTAATCCTCCCATTTTCTACACATGACTTGAAACATTGCTCTCTTTGAGGAGAACTTCTAACATACTTCACAGCATCACGAATTCGAGTTACCGACCCTTTGATTTCATTCAAGCCATCTTTCAAAATTAAATTAATGATATGGGCACAACACCTCATGTGAAAAAACTCACCTTTTAAAATAAAGGCATCACTCTTTTTAGAGAACTTTCTCTTCAAATATGTAAGTGCAACATCATTAGCACTTGCATTATCAACAGTTAGTGTGCATAATTTCTCTATACCCCAGTCAATCAAGCATGCCTCTACTGCCCTTCCAATTGCCTCACCTTTGTGGCTAGATATTACACAAAAGCTTAAAATTCTTTTGTGTAATTTCCAGTCCTTATCGATGAAATGTGCTGTGAGGCACATGTAGGAAACATTTTTTTAGGGAAGTCCATGAATCAGTAGTGAGACAAATTCTTTGATTTGATTTCATGAACAAATTCCTCAATTTATTTTTCTCATTACTGAACAATGTCACACAATCCCTTGCCATTGTAATGCATAAAAGTTTTCTAAAATTAGGTTGCATCACACTACAAAAGTGACGAAAACCTTTACACTCAACAAACCTAAAAGGTAACTCATCTTTGACTATCATTTGAGCAAGTGCATCTCTGCGTGCATCTTGTTAAAATTTCCACAGTCCAAGACTATTTTCAGAACCTTCTTCTTTAATTGACTGAAATGACAAAGTTTTTTTATTTCTTTATCTTATGATTATAAGGACACTTCGAGCAACTGGCAACATGTTTTCTCAAAGTACTAGTCCCATTCTCACTCAACCATGCATATGTGTTATGACAGTAATTACATTTAGCCCCTTCAGGTTTCTTGCACCCTTCCTTATAAATTTTAGTGAAATGAAGCCAAACCTCTGAACTTTTCTGACTCTTTTTCTTTAGGATAACATACCTCTATCTTAGAGGAAGACATAAAAGCATCAAGTTTATGCTCCACAGGGGTGCTACTATTACCAGGATTTGCAATCTCTTCAATACTTGACATCTAACAAGAAACACAAATACACAAATATATCAAATGATATAATGTATAATAATCCCCAAAAAATCCCCAACTCATCAAAATTTCTGAACTTCAAAAATCTCTAAAAAAAATCAGAAATGCCTTAGCTTGAAAAATCTTTAAAATAAAAAATCCTATGATAAAATCATAAACATAAAGTGCATAAAAAAATACCTAAATCATGACAAGTAATCATGTTTGTCACAAATTTTTTGAAAATGTCTTTATTGGCGCTTTACTGTTTCCCATTGATGCAATCATTGATATATATATACACATATTTTTTGTATCATATGAATCATCTCATCCATACTTTGTTTTGTCTTGTTAGTATTATGATAGGAGTGCTGCTAATAGAAGAGAAGTTGCTAGTTAACAAGTTCTATTTTGAATATTAATTACTAGCAGTCAAGTTAGCAAGCTAAGTTGGTTAGATTAGCCAGCAGTCAAGTTATGTTTGAATATTAATTACTCTGTTTTATATTTTAGTTACCAATATGGGTGGAAATAGTAGTTAGAAGAGAAGATATTGTATAAATAGATATCAGAAAGAGGGTGTGGATTATTTTCTGAAACTTGTATCTTCATTTTTTCTTCATGAATCAAACCTTCCAGCTGAAGGCATTTCTCTGCTGATTTTCTTCTTAGATTGCTTCATTTCCTTTTCAATTTCTTTTGTAAATCTGTGTGTTATATTACAACAGGGGATAATTGGAACTACTTTTAGCAGCATCGTACTATAATCAAAATTTACACCAGTTGCAACTATTTTTTTCAGAGGTCTAAAGCCCAAGTATCACGTTCTTGTTACAAAGTGTAATATTACTATTATTGCATGGATTAAATATACTGTTGATCCTCTCTTTCAAAACAATTAACTTAAAAATCTAAATCAGAACAGGAAAGCAAAATATATTTATATTTAAAAAAAAAAAAAAAAACTCTAACACAAAAATTAAAAATTTACTCACTGATCTCGTAGAATAACACGAGGTAGGGCTGCGATTGTGCAAGAGTGAATAGCCAGTGGTATTGGAAAGCTGTTGGTGGCAAGATCATATACTGAAAGAGATAGTTGGCCAGATTTGAAGGTCCTAACAGTAACAATGGTGGAAGGTAGTGTTGTGATGAGATTGAGAGAGATAGAGATGGTTGATGGCATGACTGGTATGTTGTAGGGTGTAGTATTCAAATAAGAGGAGAGTGTAAGAGAAACGAAGAGACGAAGATGGAATCAAGGAATTTGGAGGCCAAGAAACGGTTGAGACCTTTCGAGTTCTCTTTCAAGAATGGCGTGAGTGAGGTAAATTTATGGATTGATGTTTATTAAATATCATATATATATATATATATATCTTTTAAAATTCGGTTCAGTTCAAACTATGGTCTTTTCATAATATCCGAACCGTTTTTACGGTTCTCAATATTTCTTGAACCAAAATCGAAACGGTTCTTAATAAAACCGAACCAAACCATACGGTTCGGTCTGGTTTGGTTCAGATTACCGGTTTAAACGAATTTTTGAACAGCCCTATTAGGATGAAAGAACAATATCATAACCCAAGGCAGTAGCACACTTGGTAAAGGCCTAGGGTTAAGATCTCAGGTTTAAAGTTCAAAATTCTTGGACTAATCTCTTGAGCATAGCACAATTGGTTAAGATGATAAGTCTCAAATTGTTGTTACCATAGTACTTGGGGTGGGTTCAATACTCCCTGCTACGCGAGTCCTGACTTCAGCGGAATTTGTCTTGGAGAGTCGAGGCAAGTTCTCACTTATTAGGAGCAGACAACAGGACACATTGGTAATTTCTATAAGGGGTGTTGCCTTGGATCTGTAGGAGAGTATGAGAATTTTTCTATAACAGAAAAAAAAAAGAGAACAATATTAGGGGAAAATAAATAAAAATTAACATTCTTAAATATATTAGTTACCCATTAGTCATGTTTTATTAAAAAAATACCCCCCCCCCCCTTTCTTTTCTTTTTTTGTTTAACACTTCATTGAACACAATGCAAAAAATATGATTTATGTAAGATAATATCTTAATCATTTTTTATTTTTTAAAATATTACTTGAATCATTATTATTTGGGTAAATTACAAATACATCTCTTGAGATTTGTTTAAAATATAATTTTCTTTTGTGATTTTATAAATTACATCTCGATCCTTGAAGTTTCTAATTTTTTAACAAATGGTTCTTTTTATTAATAAATTATCAAGTTAATTAATAATTTTTAATGATATCATAAATTTATTTTAATTAATAATTCAAGTAATTTTATTATTGTGTAGGAGAATAATTAGGAATTTTATTTTTTTAATTAATTCTATAGATTACCTAATCTTAATTGAATCAATCTTAATTAATACCAATCTCATTATAATATAATTGAACTCCTATTAGGCTTAACACTTTAAACTGATTCAAATCACAACCTCCTAATCAATTGATTCACATATAACCACAAATCTCATTATAATATAATTGAACTCCTATTAGGCTTAACACTTTAAACTGATTCAAATCACAACCTCCTAATCAATTGATTCACATATAACCACAAACACATAAAGTGTAATTAAACTTAAAATTCCTATAATTAAATGAATGCAAAATGACATGCAATCTCTGATTATCACAACATTAGGTTTAGAGATCATTTTATGTTGTTTACAAGGACATGATTAATCAAATTATTTGGTAAGAAAATAAATTATTGTTTTAAAAGTTAATTTTGTTTATTTTTATCTAGCATTTTCAAACTGCCAGTTACATATTGTTAGAGGTAGTCAATATAGTTAGTGGTGGTGGTGATATAAATAAATAGGTAAATTAAGTAGATAGATAGGTAATACTAAACAGGTAAATGACACATGAACAGATATGTAACACTTGATAGATAAGTGAAAAATAGACAGATAGATAGATAGACAAGTAAAAGTTTGTTATCCTTATTAGGGGTGTCTGCAGTGCGGTTCGGACGATTTGAAAATAAAATTACAAACCGAACGGCGGGTTGGTGGATTAGCGGATTAACAAATTATGGTTTGGACTGTTTTTGGCGAATTGAGAGATTGAAGTTTATTCTAACTAATCATCATATATTTGCATAATATATAATACTAAATTATATAATATTTTTTAAATATATAACACAAAGTAATTTTACATAATATGTTTCATATATATAACCACCAATTTGTAATAAATTTCACATCTTCAATCTCTCTCACACTTATTTTTACATTGATATTTCATTGAAGGTTAAAAAATATATATGTATTAACTATAGCGGAATGGTTCGGTTGGCGGATTATAAATTTTAAAGTTGAACTTGCGATTAGTGATTAAAACGGTACGAATTAACACAGATCGATGCAATTTTAACAAATTAGACGGCATTTTACACAATCATAATCCTTATTATCCCAAAAAAATTAGAAATTGAGATTATTACCTCAAAAAATTCGAAGTTAGACTTATAGTCCAAGTAAATTCATAATCATAAGGATTTAATCCCGACAATCACATCAAACGGGTCATTCAAGGAATTAATAGAATAATAATAAAATATGTGTATAATTCTTAAATTTTCAACTTTATCAATTTTATCGATAAATATTTGTAAAACTATGTTTGTATAGTCAAAATCTCAAGGGTAATTAGAAACTATTTTCTTATTTTAATCTGTTGCAAACAGGTAAATTATGAGAATTGAAAACCATATTTTCATTTCAGTTTTAAAGAGAAGTTGAATAAAAGTATTTTGAACAGTTAATGAAAATATTAACATTCAAATGTTCTAAAAAGTTAAATTAAACACTGGAATAGATTTGAAATTTCTTCCTAAATAAAGATTCCTAAACCATTCAAACACTTAAAATGAGATCCTCGCATGTATTAGATTGCTAGATATTGAATTCTTAACATTGAGATTCCATTCAAACATAATTACAATGTTTTCGACAAAATAAAAAAGGCGAATTAGATTAACAGTCTCTATATGTTAGATCTTGTATCATTTTGGTCTCGATTTTTTAATTGTGATTTATTTGATTTAAAATTTTGAATCTCATTCTAAATAAGAACAATTGAAGACATTGTTATTTCAAGTATAAAGTCGTCATACAACTTATTTTGTGTTAATTAGCTTATATGTTGTTTGAAATATAATGACAATTTTTTTAATGAATAATGTTGAAATTTTTTTTTTTGTTATAAAGTTTTATTTGGTTTGATTTTCAGAATTTTTTTTTTAAGAAACTAAAAAATAAATTGGTGAAAAAAATTAAAAACACATCATTTTTATATAATTTTATCTTTTGGGGGTAGAAATAATTTTTTTTATATTTATTTTGGTTAAATTAATTAGTTTTTATTTTTTCAAAAGTCAAACATGACAACAATTTTGATATCATTATTAACCCAATCCATTAAATCAAAAAATTCAAAACTAAAAATATTTCATATATTAAACATATTGATTATATATTAAAAGTTTAATAACCATCCATTACATGATAACCATCAAAAAAATATTTGTTAATAAAAAATGCAACCATCTATTGCATGATAACTATCAAAAAATATTAATAAAACAACCATCCATTACATGATCATCATCTAAACATATATTAAAAATTAATTTAGTAAAAAAATAAATAAAATAAAAATATAAAAGATTTATCATTTTTATATAATTATATTTTTGGTGAGTAAAAATCATTTTTAAAAGTTTAAAAATATTTTTTTGATATTTATTTTTATTAAACTAGTTTATATTTTATCAAATTGACAATTTTGCTCTTGAAATTGAGCAACAATGTTTCAATTATCTTTATTTGGAATGAGATTCAAAATTTAAGATTAAATGTATCATAATTGAAAAGTCATAAACCAAAATAATATAATTCTCAAACTATAGGGACCGTTAGTACAATTTGCTCAAATAAAAAAGTTAACTATAAGAACAAAAGTGATACAGAAATTTGAATCACAATGAGAGGTGGTTTGGGTATCACATATTATTTTTTAATTTTTTTTATTTATTATAAAAAGATGTATTAAAATATAAAGAGGTGATGTGATAAAAATAAACTGATAAACAACTTATTTGGCTTGTTGCTAGGCCTCGTTTGGAGATTACATATTTTAGTCAAAAAGTCACTATAAATTATCACATCACTCTCTTTATTTTTCTGCACATTTTTTCGAAAAAAGTCAAAAAATTACTGTTTTTATTTTAAAAATATGAACAACTCAATTTATATTCTACGTTTTTTTCTTTGTTTCCAAAATGCCCTTAACTAATAATATAGGATAAATTACAAATACATTTCTTGAGATTTGTTTAAAATATAAATTGTCCCATGTGGTTTAAAAAATTATAAATACCCCATTGTTGGAATTTTTTTATTTAACAAATTAACTAAAAAAATAAAATTCATAGTTACTCTCCTATACAATAATAAAATTACCGAAATTATTAATTGAAACATATTTCTAAAATTATTAAAAACTATTAATTGACTTAATAATTTATTAATAAAATGAACGATTTGTTATAAAATTAAAAATTTTAAAAGATAAAATATAATTTTCAAAACTATAAAAATTAATTCGTATTTTAATTAAATCTCATCATTGTATTGGTAATTTATCCAGTATATCATTCACGTTGATTTGAAAAGTCACCACAGTTATAATTTGCAAAGGCCATGAGTGTTACGAATGGCTACTTGCCTATGTTTAGGAAGTGGCTAAAATAGCCAAAAAGTCAAAAAGCCAACTAAAACACATCACATCACCTCTCTACTTTTCTGCACACCTTTTCGTAAAAAGCCAAAAAGTTACTAAAATAGCCTGTTCCCAAACCAAGCCAATACTATTTTTTTTTGTTTCTTCATTTAGAGCAAGCCTTTTCTCATACTTAAAAGTATGGAAACTTATAACACCTATGAGGATATATTTTCTAAGTATCAATACGTGGCAAGGTGATGCCGACGTGTCAGCCGAGGTGCCATATGTTGTGGTAGTTACGCCGAGGTGATCTCGGAGTTGCCAAGGTTATCTCCGAAGATATCAGAATCCGAGATAAGTGGATAAAGGACAAGAGTCCTAGATTGAGAGAAGACTTCAGTTTGGATAAAGATGAAACTCTTAGAGGGTTTATTCTAATCCCACTGGGAGTTCCAGATTAGCAGCAATCCTGAGTCCATTGGAGTTAGGCTCCTATTGGGACTAGGATTGTATTGGCTATAAAAGAGAGGCACCCCCATGGGTTTAAGGTATGTTTTTATACTCAAGCTTGTGAGTTGAATACTTGATTATCTTTGAGAGATATATACTGACTTGATCGTCGGAGTGCCCCCCGGGTAGAAGAACCACCGCCGGAGCTTTTTCTTTCTGTGTAGGACAGCAAGATGCCATCTATTCCGCCTATGTTCTACAGCTGAATCACTAAGGAGGGCAGTGTGATCAGAAAATCATTCACACAATTTGGCGCCGTCTGTGGGAAGGAAAGACAAACAGATGGCCAGTAACATACAAAAAGAAAAGGTTGGGGACGACGCTCTCGCTGGGAGTGGCAGGCCTATCGATCTTGACATTGAAGGAGACAACCACGATGAAGAAGCCCGTGACCAGGGGCGCGGAGGAAAAGACGTTGGCCAGGAGGGCGACACTTCAAAGAAGACAGACCAAGACAGATACTACAACGAAGATAACCTCCAGGTATGGAGGGACAGGTACCTACGGAGGGATGAGGAAGTAAAAGAATTGGCAGACAAGTTGGCAGACCTGCAGTCGGTCGTTAACTTCATGATGCAAAACAATGTCATGCAGCCACTGTACCCGCTACAGGGCACGCCGATTCCGATAGTTAATACCCAGAAGGGAGGAGGGAAAACAATTCCCGAAGTACCTCAACACACCAGGAACAGAAGGCACTCTCACCCGCCTTCCAGGGAAGTCGGACGAGAGGAGCCAAGACAAGAGAAGTCCCAAAGGAGATATCACACGAAGGACCCAGAACCCAGAGAACATCGGCATGTCCAGGGACAGGCGCTCTGCTTTGACACAACCCATGGAGAAAGATCAAAACAGGCCCACCACGAGGCCGAAAGTAGTGTACCAAAAAGACTGAAGTCAAAAGATAGCCGAGCTCCAGGGAGAAGTAAAGAAGACCTGCGAAATTACCTCAAGAGGAAGCAACATAATGCTGAAGCCGAGGTTACCTCACCCGACAAGCCGAGGACACCGTTCTCGGTAGAGCTGGACAAATTTGAGGCACCGAAGAGATTTAGTATGCCGAGGTTTCAAATATACGATGGTAAGTCAGATCCTAACTTCCACGTTGGATTATTCTTGAACTCAATGGCACTATACAGTGGAAACGAGTCGTTACTCTGCAAAGTATTCCCCTCATCCTTCGGGGAGATTGCATCAGATTGGTTCCACAAACTGCCAAAGGGAAGTGTGAAGACTTGGGAAGGCCTGGTCGAGATGTTTGTGGCCAGGTTTGTGACAAATAAGTTGCAGCCATTAAGGGTGGACGCATTAAAGGCTTTGAAGATCAGCAAGGATGAAGGCCTTAGGGCCTATGCAAAAAAATACTATGAGGTGTTCAATCGAATACCCAAATGCAACCAAGAAGTGGCGGTCGTGTCTTTCAAGAACGGCCTAAAAGATGATTGTTCACTGCAGAAATCTTTGGCAAAGACATTGCCGAAGAGCATGAAGGAACTCATGGCAAGAATCGAGAAGTATGCTAGAGCCGAGGAGAATACATCAGGGAATAAGGAGGTAAAACAAGAAAAAGGGAACGGCTCGCCGAAGCGAGACCGAAGTAACAATGGATTTAGCAAAACAGAGATAGAATTGAGGGGCAAACAGGCAGTGACGACTGTGTTCCGAATCTCGGTCCACAAAGTCCTGGATCAAATCCGAAATCAACCCTATTTCCGAGCACCAACAAAGGCCCCAGGGGAATACATGGGCATGAACGTTGGTAGACGTTGTGCTTACCACAATGAAGAAAGGCACCCAACCCAGGGCTACAGAGCCCTAAAAGCATACTTAGAGGACTTAGTAAGACAAGGCCATCTGAGGGATCTTGTCAACGAAGTCAGGACCAAAGAAGAGCAGGCAAGGTTGCCTCAAGCACCAGCAGCCCCGCCTCCCCCAGCACAGCAACCACAAGGAAGGGGACCTAGGGTGGTTAACGTAATTCACTCCAAGGTGAACGAAAACGACATACGGGGGGAAACCCAAAGAGTAAAACACCTGCAGCACGTGAACCAAGTCGGACAGAAAAGACCTCGGGCTGAAGAGTACCCAGGCCTGATGATAGCCTTCACCGAAGCCGACCTAGAAATGGTCCAGCACCTGCATAATGATGCCTTGGTAGCATGGTTTTCAAACCCAGACCGGCCCGGCTGGTCGAACCGGTGAAACCAGGAACCGGTCCCCTCTCCGGTCCGGAAAACCCTCAAGACCCAGGGTTGGCCAAAAACCGGTGTTATTAGTGAAAACCAGAATAACCGGTGGTCTAACCGGGAAAACCGGTGAACCGGTGCCGGTTCGGTGGACCAACCCAGTTGGTTTTCTTTTTTTCTTTCTTTTTTTTTCTTTCTTTCTTTCTATATATTTATATATATATATATATATATATTATATCAAAATTTTGACTAAAAATTCTTACTTCAAGAGTCTCCTCTCATGAGGAGGAGTCTCATTGGAAGCTTGAAGAAATAATGAAAGTCTATTCCTATTTATAGGAAAACAATTGTTCAAAGAGAACCTAAAAATTGAATGTGGGATTCAATCAAATTGTTTGAATCATATTTGATTGGAGGGAGAATTGAAAATTTTATTTCCCTCCAAAATTAAATCTAGCATTCAATCAAATTGTTTGAATCATATTTGATTGGAGGGAGAGTTGAAAATTTTATTTCCCTCCAAAATTAAATCTAGCATTCAATCAATTTGTTTGGAGGGAATGTTAAATTTTTTAAATTTCTTTAAAACTAATGACTTTTTTTTTTTATCAATTATGACTTTATTAAATATTATTAGTAAATATTATGCAACACTTTTTTTTTTTATTTTAGTAATTATATATATTTTTATTTATTTATAATTTATAATTATATTTTTAATTATATAATATTAATTATGACGTCACGGTTCGACCGCTTCGACCCGACGGTTAAACCAGTGACCAATCCACCGGGTCCTTTTTTCGGTTCACTCACCGGTCCAGTTTTCAAAACAATGCTTGGTAGTATCCCTCCAAGTTGGGGAGTGCCAGGTGAAACACATCCTGATAGATCAAGGCAGCTCTTGTGACATCATGTATGTTAGATATTACAAGGAGCTGGGCCTTCACCCAGATGACATGGAACAATCGAATAGCCCGATGGTCGGCTTCAATGGAACGCTGACGTGGCCACTGGGCGCTACAAACTTGGAAATACAAGCTGGCACTAAGAAGATCAGGACAGAGTTCATCGTGATTGACACACCTTCACCATACAACATCATCGTGGAAAGGCCATGGTTGCATGCAATGGGGGCAGTCCCCTCAACGTTGCATCAACTATTGTGGTTCCCAACAGAATATGGAATTGAAGGAGTCAGAGAAGACCAGCTACAGGCAAAAAATTGCTCCATGGTAGCAATGAAAACAACCTACAACATACAAGAACCAGGAAAGGCAGAGATTGAAGATGAGGACATGGAGGTCCTAGATGATGTCGGCAAGGAGCCGGCCGAAAAGAGTGAGGAAACACTAAAGAAAATCCTCATCTAGGAAGGCGATGAAGAGCGCTTCTTTCTTCTCAGCTCAAGCTTAGCCGAAGAAGAAGAAAAGGAACTGGAAGCCTTTTTGAGAACAAACATAAAAGTGTTCGCCTGGACACCTTATGAAATGTTTGGCATTGACCCCGAGGTCACATGTCACAGACTAAACGTTGACAGGTCAGCCAAACCTGTAATACAACAAGCCAGAAGACCGATGTTGATGCACGTCGAAGCAGTGGAGGGGGAGGTAGACAGACTTCTAGAGGCCAGGGCCATCAGAGAAGTCAATTATCCGACATGGCTATCAAACACTGTGGTAGTAAAGAAGAAGAACGGTAAATGGAGGGTATGCGTAGATTTTACAAGCCTAAACAAAGCCTGTCCCAAAGACAGCTTCCCTCTGCCCAAAATTGACCAGCTGGTGGATGCCACATCTGGACATGGAAGGATGAGCTTCCTGGATGCTTATAGGGGGTACCACCAGATAGCCATGTACCCCCCAGACGAAGAGAAGACAGCGTTTATCACCCCAAAAGGCTTGTACTGTTACAGAGTGATGCCTTTTGGGTTGAAAAACGCAGGAGCAACCTACCAAAGACTGGTAACCAAAATGTTCAAGCACTTGATCGGCCAAACAGTAGAAGTCTACATCGATGACATGGTCGTAAAGACCAAAGAGCCCAGGAGTCATCTTGCCGACCTAAAAGAGGTATTTGAGATCCTTAAAACATATCGGCTCCGACTCAACGCATCAAAGTGCGCGTTTGGAGTTGGATCTGGAAAGTTTCTGGGGTACGTAGTAACAAGAAAGGGAATAGAGGCCAACCTAGATCAGATCAAGGCCATCTTGGATCTACAAAGCCCAACATTGGCAAAACAGGTACAAATGCTTACTGGAAGGGCCGCAGCCCTAAATAGGTTCATAAGCTGAAGCTCAGACAAGTGTAAACCCTTCTTCAACCTGGTGAAAAAGACCACAGACTTCCTATGGACTGAAGAATGTAAGGCCGCTTTGGCCGACCTAAAGAAGTATCTAACCACGGCTCCAGTCCTCTTAACACCTAAACCTGGGGAAGAGTTGTTCTTGTACTTAGCTGTGTCAGAACATGCAGTAAGTGCAGTACTAATCCGAGAAGAAAAATGAGAACAAAAGGCTGTTTACTATGTAAGTAAAACCTTGGCCGATGCGGAAACAAGGTACCTACCACTGGAGAAATTAATGCTGGCCTTAGTGATGGCCTCAAAAAAGTTGAACCATTACTTTCAGGCGCACAAAATGATGGTACTAACAGAGCACCCACTGAAGTCCTTATTACAACAAGGAGACTTAACAGGAAGAATTGCAAGATGGGCAGTGGCCTTGGGCCAATATGACCTGGAGTTCAGGCCCAGAACAGCAATCAAGGGCCAAGTTTTGGCCGACTTCGTGGCAGAATTCACGCCTGAATCCATCGAACATCGGGCTCCGTTGAGCCTAGATAAACATTGTCCCAGCAAATAAGGAGAATCCCAGCCTAAAGCAAGAGAGCAAAGGAAGGAAAAACTTAGACCCTGCAGCATCTACATCGGCGACTCCTTCAGACTGTTTGTCGATAGAAGTTCAAACCGACAAGGAGCGAGGGCAGGAGTACTACTGATATCTCCAGATGGAGAAATAATAGAACAGTCCATCCGTTTGGGGTTCAAGGCCTCAAACAATGAAGCAGAATACGAGGCATTAATTGCAGGGCTAAAACTGGTAGCAGCAGCAGAAGCAGATGAGATAATAGTTTTTTGTGATTCACAACTTATTGTTAACCAGTCAATAGGGGAATTTACAGCCAGAAACGAAAGGATGTCGGCATATGCAAAAGAGGTCATCGGATTGGCAGCCCTATTTCAAAACTGCCGACTACTCCAAGAAAGCCGAGATGATAACAGCCACGCCGATGCGTTGGCCAACCTGGCAGTTCATTGCAAACTGGAAAAACAAGAACAATTATGATTGACTACATGTCAGGCCCGAGTATAAAACCACAGAACACAGAGCAAGAAGCAATGTGTGTGGACATGGGGCCAAGCTGGATGGATGCAATTGTTGCATTCCTGAAAGAAGGAAAGCTGCCAGAAGACCGCAAGGAGGCACACAAAGTTAAATTGAAGTCGGCAAGATTCAGTTTGACTGCAAACGGACATCTCTACAGAAGGTCCTTCACTGGACCCCTTTTAATGTGCGTACACCCTTTGCAGGTTGAAGATTTTTTATATAAAATTCATGAAGGAGTTTGTGGAAGCCATGCTGCGGACAGATCACTAGCTCACAGGGCCATTACCCAAGGGTATTGGTGGCCCTACATGCAAAAGGATGCTGAAGCCTACGTAAAAAAGTGTGAACAATGCCAAAGGTTTGCACCTTTGATACATCAACCAGCTGCTGACCTGAACCCAGTATCCAGCCCTTGGCCGTTTGCCCAATGGGGCATGGATCTTGTTGGGCAACTTCCGAAGGCAACTGGACAGAGAAAATACTTGCTGGTAGCGACGGATTACTTCACGAAGTGGATAGAGGCAGAACCTCTTGCCAAAATCCGAGATGTGGACGTCAAGAACTTCATATGGAAAAACATCATCACCAGATTTGGCATTCCAAGAGCCATAGTTGCTGACAACGGAACACAGTTTGACAGCAAACTCATCAAGAACTTTCGTGCGAAATTCAAGATCAAGAATTACTTTTCAACACCAAGTTTTCCCCAAAGTAATGGACAAGAAGAAGCATCTAACAAAGTAATCTTGGATGGAATAAAGAAGAGGCTGCAAGCAGCAAAAGGAAAGTGGGTAGACGAATTGCCCAACGTACTTTGGGCATATCGGACTACGCCGAGAAGATCAATAGGGGAATCCTCCTTTGCTATGGCCTATGGCACAGAAGCAGTCATTCCACTGGAAGTCGGCATCCCAGGGATCCGAACCCAAGGAGTTGAGAATGGGACTAATGATATACACTTAGCCCGAGATCTGGATCTTTTAGAAGAACGAAGAGAAAAAGTTGCAATTCAGCTCGCAGTATACCAGCAACAGCTTGCCAGAGCTTACAATAAGAAGGTCAATCCAAGAGATTTTCAAGTCGGCGACCTAGTCTTGAGAAAAGTCGTCGACAACAAGAAAGATCCCAGAGAGGGCAAGCTCGGCCCAAACTGGGAAGGACCCTACAAAATTACTTCGGTGTTAGGCAATGGAGCTTATCGACTTGAAGATAATGAGGGCAAAGCATTACCCAGACTTTGGAACACTTATAATTTGAAATTTTTCTATCATTAGATATCCATTATTTTTTGGCCGATGTCATCAATAAAATCTTTTTAGAATTCTTCAAATACTTATGATCGATATAGATACACAATGTTATTTCTAAGAGACATGAATAATGAGAACCCAAGTGGAACTCAGGTTCACATTGGGGCCAAAAAAAGGAAGAATATGCTTAACACTTGTTGAAATTTGTAGCAATTTACAAGTTGAAGTTAAGCCGAGATGGTTCCTTATCTTCACTTGTTGAAATTTGTAGCAATTTACAAGTTGAAGTTAAGCTGATTCCTTATCTTCACTTATTGAAATTTGTAGCAATTTACAAGTTGAAGTTAAGCTGGTTCCTTATCTTCACTTGTTGAAATTTGTAGCAATTTACAAGTTGAAAATAAGCTGAGATGGTTCCTTATCTTCACTTGTTGAAATTTGTAGCAATTTACAAGTTGAAGTTAAGCCGAGATGGTTCCTTATCTTCACTTGTTGAAATTTGTAGCAATTTACAAGTTGGAGTTAAGCCGAGATTACTGTTTCCCTTCACTTGTTGAAATTTGTAGCAATTTACAAGTCGAAGTGAAGCCAAGGTTATTGCTTAAACACTTGTAGCAATCTACAGGTTGGTTAAACCAAAAGAAGATGCTTAACACTTGTTGAAATTTGTAGCAATTACAAAATGACGTTAAGCCGACATATGATCATCTGTTGAAACTTGCAGCAATTTACAGGTTGAAGTAAAAGCTAAGTATATTGTTTAAACACTTGTTGAAATTTGTAGCAATTTACAAGTAAATCATTGTTTAGCACTTGTTATAATTCGAGAAAAGTTTATAGTATATGTTTTACATTGTTGAAATTTATGAAAAAGTTTACAGGTCAGTATCTTGCTAAAGTAAAGTTTGTAGTTATTATACCCGAGGTATACAACCCCGAGAAAATTGCACAAAGAAGGCAAAGTTTGAAAGGCATGCAGAATATTCAAAGTATAAGATCTTATAGAGGCAGTCAAAGAAAAGGCAAAAGAGTGCAGACACTCAAAGAAAGTTATATTGAAACATTCAACATAAACTGGAGGCACATCGGCCATACAAGAAGCTTATATTATCCAGAAAACAAAAAAGTACAAAAGACATCAAGGTTGTGATTCTTCAACTTCAGGCGCAATTTGAGTTTGGACCTCGGTAGATTCTTGGAGAACTACCTCAGCAGACTCCTGAAGAACTACTTCAGCTGCCTTTTCTGCCATGATCTCGGCATCAATCTCGGCAAGCATTTGATCAAGACTTTTTTCAACTAGAGGAACATCAGATGATGCTTGTTCAGGAGTAGCCCATTTGACAGCCTCCTCATTCTCCTCTTCATGAGTCAAGTCAAGGACTTGATTATCCTGAAGAAAGGACTTGGTCTCATCGGCATCTTTGGGTTTCCTTACTAAAGCCTCATCATCATCCTTTTCCTCATCCTCAGTTTCGGATTCAGAATCGTCTTCAGCTTGACTTGGAGGTGGAGGTGGACGGAATGGAAGAGGAATCGCGTCGGCTTTACGCAATGGTGAATCATCAGGAATATTGAGCTTCTTTGCCAAGGATATCCAACCTAGGGAGAAGCCCCTGTTGCATGCCTGCCTGACTTGAAGTTTGTATTCCTCCGTGACGTCGGCCATACCCTGTGCGTATGCCTTTTTATCAGCATCCTTGATCTTAGCATCTTTGGTAGCCAGGGCCTTTTGGAGCTCCTTTTCGGCTTGGGCCATTTTTTCCTCTGCCTCTTTTTTCTGAGCCTCAGCAACTTTCTTAATAGCTTCAGCAGCATCAGCCTTCTCCTCGGCTTCAGTCTGAGCTTTAAGAGCAGCCTCAACCTGGTCCTCCAACTTCTTCATTTTTGATTGGAGACTTTTGTTAATCTTTTGAAGGGCAGTAAACTCCCTTTTCATGTTGGTCAACTTCTCCCTGTTCTCGAAAGATTGCATGGAGAAGGAATGGACATGCTGAACAGCCTGAAAGAACATAAAGTAAAAGTTATTACAAAGTTTTTCAAGTATGAAAAGATAAAAAAAAACAGATTACCAAGTGGAGAAACTTATTTGAACACAACACTGAAGCATGAAAGCGTAGTTTTCGTACTCACTCAACTCGGCATTCTTTTCAAGATCACCAAGAAGAAGAAGAGCAATACTGAGGGCAACACCGATATTGATATCGTCGACACTATCACTGGCCATGACAGGCTTATCTTCTAGAGTGATAGCAGGCGCCCAGGGGATATCTAGTTTTTTAGAACCCGAGGTCGTCCCAGACGACGACTTCGGCCTCTTCGATTTGGAGGACTCAGAGGGCTGGGCTTCAGCAGATCTTTTGGCAAGAATAAAAGATGTCTTCTCACTCCCAGCCAATTGTGAAATTGGCAGAGTGTCCTCAGTTTCAACTTCGGTGGCTTTGGCCTCGGGCTGAGCCTTTTTTGTTCTTTTGGGCTTTGGTGGGGGCATGCTTTGTGTCAGCTGAGCGTCAACATCAGTAGGGAGATCGGCAAGAAGATCCTTAGCGATAGGTTTTGCACGACCCATCTCGGCAATTTTGACAAGTCTTTGTCGACGTTTTCGTTCAGGTATGGGGACCAAGTATGGAGCTGAGGTTGATGGTTGATCGGCTAGATCCGATGTTGATCCTTGATTTGTTCGAGATGTAGAAGCGGTTAGAGTTGTGTCAGTAGGTAGAGAAAGACTTTTCTTCTTTGTTCTCGGAACGTCAAGCAAAGTCGACTTGTATGTTGGAATAAAGTTGAGAAGAAGAGGCGCTTTTTTCTTGTGAACTGGCAAGTCCAGCAGTTTTTTCAAGTCCTTGCTGGGAACGTAAGATTGGCGAAAATTTTTCGGTGGCTTACAAACTTCTGCAAGAAAAAAACAAGACATTAGAAACAGATAGAATATTGAAGACTTGAAAAGCAACAACTAAGTATTAACACTGGTTTCTTACCCTTGCCCTCTTTAACTGATCGAGGAAGAGGGTAGAGATGGGCATCCTCGTCTAGGGCAAATTCCCAATTTCCAGAAGCAATAACATAGTCATCTCCAGCCCCCTTGTTGAAGTCTGGAAGGTCAGCTACGATTTTGAATTCAGTAGACCTCGGCTTGAGGTAATAGACAAAACTTTTTTCTTTTAGGTTAAGGGCACACATGGTATAACAGAATTGGATGTCGGCAAGGGTGATCCTAACGTTCTCCTGCCTAGCTAAAGCTATAATACCGTTAATCACCCAATAAGAATTAATGGTAAGTTGCATGGGGTTCAACCTATAGTAATGAAGAACTTCACGAAAAAGGGGATTAAGTGGAAGCCGAAGTCCACATTCAGCAAAAGCGACTATGGGAAAGGGCATTGTATCATCTGTGGGCATGATTGAGTCGTCATCCCCAGCCAGTCTCAGATGGACGTCGGCAGGAATTTCGAACTCTTCCCTAAAGTATTCAAGTTTGGTCGGGGTATCTACCCTATGTCTCCACATACCCATGATTTCGGCGTAAAGGAATTTGGTTACAGAGAAAAGATGTTCTTAAAGGGTTATAAGAACCTCGGCAAAAACCTAGGTAAACACTAGCTACGATTGTTTCAGTTTTTCCTAAGAATTGGTAGGTTCTACAGACAAATCCCAAACCTAAATCTACGAAAGCAAAGATTGAAGGCACAGATTTGGAAAAAATACAGAAATAAGAATGAAGTTTCAGAATAAAGAACAGATGTGGGGTTCCCAAAAGCATAAAGAATACAAGAAATACAGGCTCAAGAACAATGGCGAAACAGTGCAAGTGTTCAAAACATAAGCGAAATAATGGAATAGACGCATCCAGATGAATAGTTTAGAAAATCAAAGGTTTGAACAAAGCAGTAATGACAGCAAGAAAGCAAACGAGCATAGAGGAATTAAGAATGAAAGGAACAGAGGCTTACCAAGATAACTGGAGCCGGTATGAAGATCGTCGAGGTCAAACGACGGATGTAGACACGACGGAACGGTGAAAGCTTCGCTGGAATGGAAGAATGAAGACGGTTACAGAGCTTGGAGCTAGAGCAATGGCGAATTTGAGAAAGTTTAGAGAAAGAAAGCGTAAGTAAATCGAGTGCAAAAGTAAAGAAAGGAAGAAAGAAAGAAAAGTTTTATCAGAAACTTGAAACGGCGGCAAAACAGGGCATTTATTGCGCCTGGAGCAACGCACACGTCAGACGGCGCACGCAGGGAAAATAGTTTTCAAGCGCGTTGCAGACACGGGCTAATGAAGATATAACACGTAAATGGAACGGTTGAGAAGTGATGCATGACAGCTCATGTGCGTAGGAGAGTTCATTTGAATTCTTGTTCTTGAAAGAAGACATGTCGGCCTGAGATGAACGACCTCGGCTGAAGAGTTCTTGTGCCAAAGTACTAGAAAGAGGAACAATATAGGTTCCATCACCTCAGAATGCCGAGGTAATAGAACCTAGGGGGCAGTTGTGGGGATATATTTTCTAAGTACCAACACGTGGCAAGGTGACGCCGACGTGTCAGCCGAGGTGCCACATGTCGTGGTAGTTACGCCGAGGTGATCTCGGAGTTGTCGAGGTTATCTCCAAAGATATCGGAATCCGAGATAAGCGGATAAAGGACAAGAGTCCTAGATTGAGAGAAGACTTCAGTTTGGGTAAAGATGAAACTCTTAGAGGATTTATCCTAATCCCACTGGGAGTTCCAGATTAGCAGCAATCTTAAGTCCATTGGAGTTAGGCTCCTATTGGGACTAGGATTGTATTGGCTATAAAAGAGAGGCACCCCCATGGGTCTAAGGTATGTTTTTATACTCAAGCTTGTGAGTTGAATACTTGATTATCTTTGAGAGATATATACTGACTTGATCGTCGGAGTGCCCCCGGGTGGAAGAACCACCGCCGGAGCCTTTTCTTTCTGTGCAGAACAGCAGGGTGTCATCTATTCTGCCTGTGTTCTACAGCTAAATCACTAAGGAGGGCAGTGTGATCAGAAAATCACTCACACAACACCAAACCCAAAAACAAGCAAACAACACCAACCCAGTGGTTTTACAAATAGATCAAAGAATCACATTTTGCTGTGAAACTAAGAAGGGGGGCAATGTCTCTGAAGCAACCTAATTTGGACAACTAGACAAAAATTACTTCTTGTACAGGTGATGCTTTTATAAAGTCATATATCATGATTAGTTGAATTATATTTTTATAAACAGAGCCATTGTATTCACTATTGAGTAAAATCCTATGAAAGACCCTAAAACATCTGAGGCCAACTTGATCAATCAACACTTCCCTCGATATATTTCAGCATTTTCCCAAACCATACAAATTATTAATTTGCCTGAAGAATGCATGCTCTGGATTCTTTGGATTTAACTTGACAGTGTCTGTGCCTTTTATGTTGTGTTTTCATTTGGGATAGGATTGTCTTTAGTCCATTTTGTAAACTGGACGGCATTGTTGGGCCCGTGGAACCTATCATGAGTCATATTTCGATAATTCGAACTGTTCAATATGTACAACTCGTCGAATACTTTATCTTTGTCAAAAATCAGGTTGATTGGATTTAACGGATCAAATTTTTGTCAATAATTTATTTTAAAAATTATATTTACCATTGATAGAAATCTGATCCGATCAAGTAGCTATCGAGATCTGATCAACGTGATTTTTTTAAAGATAAAGTATTTGACGAGTTCCACACATTAAACGGCTCGGATCATCCAAATAAGACCCATGGTGGGCCTCCACAAGCCCAATAACATGCTCTAGTCTGATCTTGGATTAGGAAGAAGCCTGACCCTTTTCATTTTCCATCTATTCTCTCTCTTACCACCAAGGTAGCCACCCTAGTGGTAAAGGAATTTGCTCCTCTCCTTACTGCTGGGATTCAAATCCTCTTACATTCAAGTGGAAGTCAGGGAAGGTCTGGGTATAAAAAAATATATATATATATTCTCTCTCACACTCACACATATGTATACATATTTAAACACAGAAATTTATTTGGTAATTTTTGTTGAAAATTGGTTTTTGAGATATTCTTCTTACAGCAACTGACTTTTTAATCATTTTGAGTGAGTTTAGTCGAATCAAAACAAGTAGACAGACTAACCAAGACAAAGAAAGTTGAGGAAAATTAAAGTTTAATAAGGTGGTGTGTTTGCTCCTTATATGCCTATTGGTTTTGAGCCTCTGGGGGAGAGTTTGCGCCATATTATGCACTTGGACGTGTTTGTTTTTTGGGGCCGAGCCATAAATGTGTTGGCTTGCCAGCACAAGGCGTTCACACGCCGAGATGGATTCGAAAGAGCATAAAAAAAGTTATCTCATCATGGAAGGATTGTTCGACCATAATCGTAGTTGCAGGTACTATAGTAAATAAGAACGGTCGTGGAAGCGTTGTTTGTTAGTATTTTGTTTTCTTCGCAGAGCAATGCCTCATTATGGGAGAGTATGACATCATTCAGGATGCATAAAAAATTCCTGTATTTACTACATTTTGGTTCCCTTTGTTCAACTGTCTTAGGAGTGTATTATTCCTCCTCCTTTCACTTTTTTTTTTTTATTATTATTTTTTAAATGGGCTGAGCAAAATTTAAAAAAAAAAATTTGTTTTCACCCAAAATGCAATCTACACGATGAGTGTTTCGAACTTTTGATTATTTTTGTTTTTAAAAACACGAAAATGGAAAAGATACACACAACTTGCAGCAAATTGGTGAAGTTGAATTTGATAAAATATTTATAAGTTAATTATTATAATTATTATTTTCTTGTCTTTTAGGAGGTTGACAATCACAACTTTACATCCTAATTCTTGATCCTCTATAGTTTTGGGAATGGAAGAAAATAACTCTCCCATGATCAGAATGTTATCATTCATATGATTAATTTTGAGTAATATTAGAGATTATGAAAAAAAAAAATGTCATAAAATGCATCATGAAGATTTTTTATCCTTTAATTTGTGTGTAGTGTTTTATTATATATGTAATCCAAAAGTGAAGAATCTTTCATGATCATCTTCATAACATTTTTTTCATAATTCCTAACATTACTCTTAATTTTTGAGTAATAATTTATAGGGTAAATTACAAACACCCCCTCGAGGTTTAGTAAAAATACAGATGCCCCCCTGAGGTTTGAGAAATTACAAATTCCCCCCTGAGGGTCAAATTTTCATAATAAATTAGGAAAATTTAGGGGGGAATCTGTATGAAAATAAAAACTCTAGGGGGCAATTTGTTATGAAAATGCAAACCTCAGGGGGCGGGATGTAATTTCTCAAACCTCAGGGGGAAATCTGTATTTTCATCAAACCTCGAGGGGGGTGTTTGTAATTTGCCCTAATTTATATTTAGGCAACAACCCATTCCTACGAAAAACAGAAAAACAATATAGACCCACGAACTTTTCCTAGAAAAGTGTCCAAAATATTGTGTTGTAGCACTGGCTTCATTTTGAATGTGACCACACTTCACCCGGATGAATGCAAGCATTGTGACTGTGAAAATCCCATTATGTATTATATGTCGTATTTAATTATTTAAGGAGATTTAGATTTTAATTAGTCGTTATTTTAATTTAATTTGGGATTTACGAGGATTATGAAGCTCAATCAGTAAGTGATTTTAATGATTCATTTTGGGATTAGAAATTAAAGGCCTTAGTGATTTACAAAATCAAAATTTATGATGATAATAAAGTTTAATTTGATATTTGAAGCCTTTTGAGATATTGATTAAAAATCTGATTCAAATTGATAAATTTAGTTATGATTGATTGGGCCTTAATTGAAGTTAATTAGGCTAATTGAGTTGTATGGGAATTTACCAATCAAGATTAAGCATGATTAATTGTGATTTAATTAAACTAATTATGTAATTGAGAGTTAAATCAATCCTACCCACGTGATTAATTGCGAATTTGTGTGCCAATGTATTTTATATTGATCAATTCATAAAATAAAGAGGAGGTGGAGCCTTGCATATGTGTGTATATTATGTTTGTGTTAAAGTCCAGAGTGGGTGTATTGAGAAATTTAGTGGGTGTGCAAAGAAATCAAATGTATGTGTGTATAGGTGTTGTGCTGGAGGCTTAAAACAAGGTACACGTGTCACGACCCAAATCGGCCCCTATAGGTTTAGTGACGTAATCAGCCAGTAATCCATGATTACCAAAGGCCTTCTCATACAAATCAAATGATCGGGGCTAGCTGAAGCCAATTATTAAAAAAATAAAACGTCCAACGAGCATAAATATTTACATGAGACAAAATGTATTGTTATATATATACACACATATGTACAACAAGGCAGTACTAGATTGTCAAAATGCAAACAAAAGAGAGATCACATCCCATTTGTCCCCAGATACACAACCAATGTAAAACTGTTCATAAGGGTGATCTCCGGCCACCCCAAAACCCCGGTAGCTAGGAACCTCGCAGTGAGGCACAAAAGGATAGCTTAACAAAACCGAGGCAAGGTCGCCGCCACTAAGTCCCCTCCATAACTGGATCACCTACATACGTATATCAAAACGTGAGTTAGAGCCCAGTAAATAACAGCTGTGTAAAGAGGTTCTAAATGATGTCCTTAATGTAAAACAAATCATATACTTAACAGATTCTTATCTCATACAGGAAGCATAAATGTTATACATGGTACATCTCATAACAATCTAATACAGGCAGTCTTGAAGACCAAACGGACAGTCATGAAGACCGGTAATCAGATACGATGGCTATCAATATAATATACAGGAGCTCTAAGAATTGGAACTAACAGAGATTTCTGTAACAATGTAAACAGGTGCTAAGGATGCCACGAAATATATGGTAAGAAAATAGGATCATCATTCATTAAGCACAAGAAAAGCATGTCAGAATAGAGAATAATATAAAACAGGAAAGAGATACTTAAAGTTAAACATATCTTTACAACAGTGTTACTCACAGTTGGCTTGGCGAAATACGTGATTGGGATACGACGTTTTACTTACATAGATACATAGATAAGCATAGCATGATTAATCTGTGTGCAACCAACTAGTTGTTTTCATTGTTTAGTGATTGGTTGACCTAATTGTCTTTTATTCTCTTTTAATACCCGTAGTACCTGTGCAATGCAAATGAACATCAAATACATGTGAAAACCATGCTAATTGAGACCCATAAGATGGGAAAATGAAGTAGAAAACTAAAATCGGGCCAGCCAAACAGCCACATGTACGAGGCCCTCACCGTACTTGCGCTGCACGTGCACCGAAAGGTGCAATTATTTCAGAAAGCTCAGCTCCTCTCTCCTATTTTTCGCACGTGCGAGCCTCTCCGCCGTACATGCGCTACTGCCTTTCCCACCGTGCAGTCCTCCTTGCTGCACGTGCAGTTCTGGGTGTTACAGAACCGAAAATCTGCTCTGTTTTTGAGCTTTCACCTTTTCAAAAACCAAACCCAATTTTGAACAAATCAAAGCCCAAAATTTACCAAGACATGGTAAATGAGCAACTTCTAGGTTCAAATCAAAATCATGGCTTTAAAACAACCCATTGACATTTAGAAAAGCAAAGATTAAGACTTTGAGTGTAAAGGTAAAATCAAGAACTATACAAATGTAACTTTTCCAACTCAAATCCATGAATTCCTTCCTCTAAATACCAAAACTCATGCAAAGAGCAAGGAATTGAACATGAATGATGCTATGTATGTTATGTATGAACATGAATTCCTTTATTTAAAGTTTTTAACACACACTACACTACCCAATTCCTAATTCAACTCAATTCCTATAATCACATGTGAGGATTAACTTAATCTTATGGGTTTAGAGGAGAATTTCTCACCTTTTAGGGTTGATTTGGTGAATTTGCTCCTAAGCTTTCTCTTTTTTCCCCTCTCCTCCTTGTTCTCCAAAGCTCTAAAACTCTCTTTCTCCCTGTGGACACCCAATTTTTGACCGCCCGTAAGGCTCGAGCGCTTTACTTGGAACACTCAATGATGAAAGTGGTATTGTGCGTAGTTCGAGGTCTTAATGAAGGAGTCTTGTTCAAGCTTTGAAACAACCCCAAACCTTCCATATTCCCATTGATCATACCCAAGAAATCCCTTTTTACACCTTGTGCCACCCTGTGTTGAGGCTAAAACAGGGGAATTCATTGAGGCCCGGCCGTGCCTTATTGAAAGCCGGTTGGGCTTTAGTAGTAAGAAACACTGTTCTGGGCAGGAGGCCGCCAACTGTCCATTTTTGAAGATATTTGTCACCTTTTGTGCTCAAATTCTATAAATACAACCATATACCTCTGTTTTGGGGGTTGAACAATTGAGAGAAAGCCTATACATATAGAGAGAGCTCCTTCTTCCTCATTCTTCCATTGTAAGCTACATTTGAGTTAACCTACCAACCTTGTATCATCTATACACACTATACACAACCTTAACTCATCATCTTAGAGCCTTGCTTGACCCTTGAAAAGCATAATCCAAGCTTGAGAGTGTGTCAAGAGTGAGTTTGATCATCAACCAAAGCTTACTCTATTTTGAGAAGTATAAACTTGTAACTTTTGTTCTTGTTTTTGCTTACTTCATTTCTACCTATTTCTTGTATTCTTTGGCTGTTTTGCATCCATTTTAAGTGTTGGAACTTGAGTTTGGATAAGCTACCAAAGGTGGTAAGGTTAACACCCTTACTTGCACCTATTTTTATAACTCAACCATTGGTTCCTTTACACTCTTTTTCTTTGATTTTTGAACTGATTTTCAGAGTTGAACTAAGGCCAAAAAACATGATTTGAAGTGTTAAAATTGGAGGGGTTGGCCACCCCTCCTTGTTTTTGCTTACATAGCTTTGGTGTTTTTACTTTTTTGTTTAGCTTTTGAGCTATTTTCTTACATTTTCAGCCACTGTTTTTGGCTTATTAGAGACAGTTTTAGGGTTGTTCTAATCTATTTAGTTGATTCAAGCTTTGATTAGTTCATTTATTGTAGCATTGGTCTTTGTACATAGCTTATATTATATTGTTCTTAGCTTTTTTTGTCTAACTTTCAAGTAAATGACCTCATTTTAAGAATCAACTTGTCACTCCTTTCTTTCATTTGAGAGTTGTTTCAATCGGTTGATGGTTATTCAACACATTAACTAGAGATTCACACATAATGGCTTAATCTTTACGGAGATTCATTGTCAACAGCATGATCCCTCTTTCATGTTGAGAATTACTTCCCGTTTGACGCTTCTCTCCTTTTAGAGGACTTAATCATCACTTCGGACAAATGGACTAAAGAATGGAAATGACTAAGAGAATTGGTTTAAAAGCAACCAACACACATAAAGAAAATGAGTCATGTTGCTTGGGTTTGGCCGGACATTATGCCAAGTTTATCAAGTCAAGAGTGGTCATACGCTAATTCATGGCGTTTTGATGATTTTTGAAGCATCTCTACTTCCTTTTTTTAAGTTAATTCCATGATAAAGAGGAAGGAGTGGTCATATTCATTGCATTTATTGATTTTTGTCTGAAATTGTATTCGAAATCATCAAGCAATCAATTTGCTGGTTGATGGTTTTGGAAACAATTCTAACATTCTCTCAAGGCTTTTCCATGACAGAAAAGGAAGGAATGGACAAACAGAGCTTGAACAACTCTGTTTGCATTGTTTTCACTGTTTTCACTTCAGAACACAAAACAGAGTTTTACACAAAATTGAGGCACGACCAGCCTTCTCTAGGCCCGGCCGGGCTTCATTGAGGGCCAATCGGTCCTCAATGTTTGGTCAGCAGTGTATTTTTGTAGAAAATAAAAGGCAGTGGCTGAGATGAAATAGAGCAAGCTTGGGGCAAACAGAGCTATTCTTGAACATTGTGCATGCATGCATGCAATTCTTACACATCCTCATTTACATTATGATCATCATAATTAATTTAATTTAATATTGTTTGTTGTAATTAGTCTTATTAGTTATTAAGTGTTGTAATAATTATTATTGTCCCTTTGCAATTGTTGTAGTTAATTAGGTAAAATAGCGAGTTTATTTATCTTGGTTATCCTTATTGTAATAGCATAGTTAGCTAGTTAGTTAGCCTCGCTTATTTATTCATTCGGTTTTGTAATAATTAGTTAAATTCAGACTTTTGGACTTTGATTAGCACCCTCTTGCACGAGGGCAATGTTATAATAAGTTGCATGTCTTCCAACCCCACGTCTTTCTCCTTTTTACTTACTTGTTTACGATAGTTAGTATAAGGCATCACATTTCATTAGCATTCTTATGATTTGTATCCATTGTCTTGCATGCATCCAAGGTTCAACTCATCATGCTAACCCAATGTCAAAATTGTCAAACTCATTACTTGAATATATGCTCTCTCGCATGTCTTGAATATAATCATATGCCATGCTCATAGTCGAGCCTATAAAATACATAATGTGTGCGTTGCATTAGTCATACTGCATTAATTAGGAACATGCATATTTTTCTAATTATTTTGCTTTGTTTTGGCTGGGAGTACTAGATGAGCTTTTATGTCTTAGCATCTTGCATCGAATTTTTGTGCTGCCATATCTAAAGCATGAATACCATGAGGCTAATTGTTTAAATGATATAATTGTTTGAATGCCTCTGGATGAAGGCTAGTTGCTTGAACTGGGATGATTTGATTAAATGTCCATTTTTTTTAGCCCATTTTTTTTAAGTAGCAAATTTACAAAATAATTTCAAAACAAAACATAAGATCAAATGTTCTAATTCTTGCAAACTAGTCTATACCTTATGTGCGTATCACATAGTAAAATCGCTAATAAATCAGAATAAGAGCATATAATGTAAATAAGAAACACATCATGATTAGTAGAGGCCGATCTTTTATCGGGCAAGTAGGATGTTCAATTCATGAGCTTCCTCTCTCGTACCTAAGTTTCCAAGCTGAGACACTTTGGTGATGACGGACTAATGGCCTTTGGCACAAGTCTCGGGTTTTCTAAGTTTTTTAAAAATATTTAGGTGACAACTCTGTATTTTGGCAAAGCAGTCCATATTTGGCATTTGATTCAAACATTGATTTTTCAAAAAGAATTGCCGGATTTAGACTATTTTTTGTGTTTTCATTATTTCACATTGCACTTGTGAAATCAGATTCAGAACCACAAGTGGAGTTTAAACTGTAGGGCTATTCGTCTTCCGAAAGGAGCATGAAAAGTCGGGCTACACTCCCCCAGGTTATATCTCTCTCTTTCCACTTGAATTCAAATTTCTATAAAATATATAATTTACTTTGGCTTACAATCACTTCAATTAAATTATTTCTTACCATAACCAAAGTTAACTTAACCCCATTTTATCTGATTAAGGTGAGTTAGGCTCTAACCACTTAGTCCATTATCAAATTTGTAACCTTACAATTTAGTGAGTCAGACAGGCCTTTTTTAAAAACTAATGTATCTGTCAAGCAAAACATAATGCACATAACACATGGTACACACTTAACACACAGATAAACATAGAATGCACATATAAAGACATAATTAGGTAACCCACAAAATGAACAACTAATTAAGGAGGTAGGTATTACAGCACGTGTGCATTGTGGTCAGCAAAAGGAGTGTATATGCATGTGTATGTGTTGAAGAGTTTAAGTGAGACTCATTTGGGTTCATATAACAAGGACAAGTGTCCTACTAGTAAAATAAAATAAAAAGAAAAGAAAAGAAAAAAAAGAATGAAGAAAATAAAAAAGAAGGGGATATAAGTGTGTTGGAAACAGCGGAAGGAAAGAAGGAGAAACCGAGAAAGAGAGAGAGAGGAGAAGAGAGAGAGAGTTCAACAGTGGTAGAGAATTCAAGTCAAGGGAAAGGAATACAAGAAGAGAAGTAATGAGAGAAAGGAAAAGCTCAAGAATTTTAGCCCATTAAAGTTTAAGGTATGAAATTTATGCTTGATTTTTGTAGAGTCTTTATGTTACACTTGAAATTAAAGATGAGTTTGGGTTCAATTTCAAATAATTGGAAAGAAATAATGTGAAGATTAATTATATTGAGTTTTGCATGTTAAATCAAGTTAGATTGAAAAACTTGAGTCATGATTCTTAAAATTTGTTAAACTTGATAATCAAAAATTAGTTTGATTTTGATTTAAATCTCATACATGCAACATTTTTGAAAGGGCTTTATATGATTTTTGAAACATGAAGAATTTGGCACCAAATCACACAAGCATGTGCATATTTTGTTGAATCTCATGAATTTGAGTGTGATTTCTACCATTTGAGATGAAATTAGAGTTTACATCTCATATGCATGCATAATCTATGAAAATATAGAATTTAGTTGCATGAGTTTTGAAGTTATGGAACTGAATTTGAAATAATTTGGGCTTGTATGATGAATCCATGGAGATTTGAGCTTCAAATCTTGTAAAATTGGCATTTATATCATGTTGGAAATTTTATGGTTGACATATAGGACAAAACATGTGAGTGGTATCAGTTAAAGTTGTGTTTTGAAGCTCAAACAGCATTTTGGAAAACCTAGAAATCGACTTTATCACTCGAGCGAAGAAGTTGTCGCTCGAGCGTAGAATGCAAGCAACCAGTATTTTTGTAGACCAAGGGGGTTCACTCGAGCGACCAATGTTGCGCTCGAGTAAAGAGCCCTGTTTCAGAAAATTTTGAAAAGTTGTTTTATGTTCCGATTTCCGTTCTCTTTTATTTCTAAGCACTCTTAGGCATACATTAAGCATTATAAATGAATTGAAAGAGTAAGAAAGAAGCCTAAGAGAATTAAACAAGTTAAGAATAGAATGAATTGTATTGTGACCCGATTTCCATGTGTATTATGAATTGTGTCACGACCCAAACCTGCCTCTATAGATTTAGCGTCATGACCGGACAGTAATCATAGATTACCTACAGCCTCCATATAAATTAATCCATTTAATATAAAGTATAGGGCTTAGCGGAAGTATAATATAATATAACATAACACATAATAAAGATTAATCCATTGAGCCGTGCGTATATGAAAAGAGCTTCGTATAATAAGCAAAGATTTGCTCCAAAAGTACATTCATCACATTTATATAAATTTTCATGTCTTATAATTATATAAACCCCAACTATACACAAATACAAAACCATTGAACAAACAAAAAGGGGGTTTAGCTAGCATAGCTCCAACAAAGCCTGGTTCACTTCGCTTGGAAGGTCCTCAAAAGGCTGACTCGGGTAGGCTCAAGGCTTGCCCACCTACATACATATAAATAATTAGTGAGCTAGGAGCCAATGAGCAATAACAAAATAAAGAGGTTATATGAATGAAGTTCGATAACATTGCCAAACCAGTTCCCAATAATCAATCCTCATTAACCAATAAATTTCATTATCGATATCTTTCAATATTAAATTAAGTGGCACATCCCTGAAGTGATAATATTCCAATAACAATGGACCATAAAGGTCAAGCCAATGGACCACGAAGGGTTGAACAAAAGATCTCTGTGTTTCAGTTATTCCAATAGCCATGGGCCCATAATCAATGGATGCCACAATATAATTTCAAAAGTGAACTTCATTCATTAATAGAAAGTAACATTTTAATAAATCATTCAATCAACCGCATATTGATTTCAAGATCAATAACTGTTAGGTCCCTTTATTGTCAAATCCAGGTACAAAACTTTTAGTTGTTAAAGTTGTAATTTTTCTTGTATTTTTGTCTTTCCCGCTCGAGTGGGATCATTGGCGCTCGAGCGGAGTTTTGGATCTCTCAGTATTTTGTCAGGTATGTAAAAGTACTGGAGTGTGTGATTTCGCACTCGTGCGGGCTCTCAAGCGCTCAAGCGAACCACTGTTTTGTCACACGCATATTTTGTTGAAGCCGCTCGAGCGGGATGTTGGGCGCTCCAGTGGAGATCGCGGACTCAGTTGCCTATTTATTTCTGTTTAGGATGTTTTTAGGATTTACTTTTCCTAGATCTTACTCAAGAGTCCTAGGGTTTTGTTTGAAGTTTTCTTCTGAGGTTTTTTGAGTTTTCCTTGATTTTTTTGAGAGAGTTCTAAACTTATGATTTGAGATTCATACATCAAGGAGTTTGTTACTTTATAGTACAAGAGAGTTCTTTTCGGTGGATTCCGAAGATTCAAACGTAGAGTTTCAAAAGGCGTTTGATTCTGTACGTAGTCGTTAATTTGACAAGTGAAGTTGTGGATTCAAGTTCATGTGGATCAATTCCGAGACGAAGGCTTGGTGAAAGAGTTACAGAAGATTCGAAGGCAAATTGATTGAGTTGGATAATTTGTGTATTATCTTTGTAATCTTTCTTTCTTCAATAGTGGATTGATTAGGGGCGTTTTGCCTGTGGTTTTTTATTACAGCTGAAGGTTCTTCAATTGTGATTTTTTTCACGTAAAAATCGTTTGTGTCGATTTATTGTTTATTCCAAAAAACAAACAATCTAAATCACTTTCGTAAGTGCTTGTTGATTTAGATTGTGTGTTTTGGATTTTTGGGATTTGGGATATTTTAATCTTGATCTAATCATGAATCACTTAGGATTTTCAATTCGTATCAGAGTGGGTCACTCTTTGTTTTATCAAAACTATAGGAGTGTGATTTTGTGTGACTAGTATTATGGATTCTATTCGTGAAGGTAACTCGACTCATAGACCTCCTTTACTTGACGGTACAAACTATTCTTATTGGAAAGCTCGTATGAGAGCGTTTTTAAAATCCATCGATGAGAAAGTTTGGCACTGCGTGATCTATGGGTGGAGTGAACCTATTGTCACCATTGATGGTGTAGATATTCCTAAACCCCTTGATAAATGGGACACAACTGATTACCAAAACTCGAGTTGGAACAGTAAGGCTCTCAATTCCTTGTTTTGCTCCGTCACACCTGAAGAATTTTGTCGTATCTGCAGGTGTGAGGCAGCAAAAGAGGCTTGAGACATTCTTGAAACGATTCACGAAGGTACTACCTCTGTCAAAAGGTCAAAACTTCAACGTCTCACCTCCGCCTTTGAAACCCTTTTTATGCGGAATGATGAGACGTTTGATGATTTCTATGCAAAACTTAGTGATATCGTTAATTCATGTTTCACACTCGGTGAAAAAATCCCAGAAGCTAAAGTGGTTGGAAAAATTTTGAGGTATTTACCTGAGATTCCAATCAAAAGTGACAGCCATTGAGGAGGCTCAGAATGTTGATACCCTCAAGCTTGATCAATTGGTTGGAAACTTGCAGACTTATGAAGCCCACCAGATTTCAAAGAAAAAACAAAAAGATAGTGTGGCTTTCACTAGTGCTCATGAGATTGCAAAAACTCCGGAGACTGAATTTGATCTAGAGTCTGAGATGACAGCTATGCTTACAAAACAGTTTAAAAAAATTTTGAAGAAAAAGAAGCCTAATTTCAGAGACCCTATTTCAAAAGACAAGAGTAATGAAAAACCCAAAACTTTTCCACCAAAATTTGCTCAAAAAACTAAAAAGAAGATTGTAAAGGGGTAAGGGGTCAAGTGCTATGAATGTCAAGGGTTTGGTTATATTACCCTTGAATGCCCGTCGAAAAAGAATCGAAAGAAAGTTTACACTGTGACTTGGGATGATGAAAGCGGGTCGAAGCAAGAACCCGAAGAACCTGAATCCGGTGAAGACGAGGATAGTGCTTCTATGGCATTTTGGACCACTTTTTCTCAACCTCTTCCAAAGCCATCGGAATTAGCTCGTGGTCAGAACCTGTATCATGCTCCCACCTTTGATGGGACTAACTACCTGTATTGGAAAATCAGAATGAGGGCTTTTCTGAGGGCTTTTGAACTAGAAAGTTGGCAAGCCATTGAAGAAGATACAGAAAGTGCAGACAATCCGGGCAATCAAAGAGCCCTGATTACTATTCGTGAAGCAATTTCCTATGAAGAACAGCAACGAGTTGTTCACTGCACAAAGGCTAAAGATGCATGGAAAATTCTGAGCCAATTCCATGAAAGAGAAGTTTCACCTTCACCACCATCCAACAACTTCCCTGCCTTGGTTACTAGATTGGATGAGGTCAAAGAGAATGAAGAGCAAAAAGAGGATGATGAAACATCTGAAGACAATGATGAGATCAATGGCGATGAACTACAACAAGCTTACGAAAAGTTGTATGAGGAATCTCTAAATTTGTCCAAAATCAACGACAAACTCTCTCTCAAGCTCAAAACATGTGAGAGTGAGAATGTCAGGCTAAAAGGAGAACTTGTAGCAGCAAAACAGAATGTCATCAAGATCTCAAGTGATTGGCAAGACTTATGTGGAAAACTTCTATCCTATGAAACTGAAAGGAATGAACTTCTGAAAGTGTATTCCACATATGAAGAAAAGCTTGAAAGCTTTGAGATGTCACAAGCTGCATTGGAAGAAATAGTCTGTCAGAATGATAAAGAACTTCGTATTGCTAGAGCAACAATCTCCATGTGGAACAAAGGTTCCAAATCTCTAGAAGACATTCTCGGGTCTTAACAAATGGGTTGTGACAAAAGTGGGCTAGGCTATAGTGCAACAGCTCACAAGGGACAGGCCTCTACCTCACATAACCTAAAGACTCAAGCAAAGGGAAAGTTGAAAGTAGACCAGGATGATTCCTCTCTTCATCTACCAAAAGTGGGTAAGATCAACAAAAAAGAGGTAAAACCTGTTTTTATTTGTCATCATTATGGTAGGTATGGCCACATTTGTCCATATTGCTATGAACTGTTTGGTAAGGTGTCTCAAAAAGGTAAAAATTCGAATACATTTTGGGTTAGAAGACAACCTTACATGTCTAGGCGGAATACCAAAATTCATGAGGGTGTTCATAACGCCAAGACATTGACCAAGACCAAAAGAATTTGGGTAAGGAAAGATGATTTGACTTGTTTAGTTGTTCACACTGTCTTAAAAGCACGTGACTCATACAAGTGGTATCTTGATAGTGGATGCTCTCGTCACATGTCCGGTAACAAATCTTACTTTATCTCTCTTAAAAAATATGAAAGAGGAATTGTTACCTTTGGAGATGGCGGCACTTCTAGAGTCATTGGTAAGGGCTCTATAAGTGTTGCTGGTCTTTCCAAACTAGATAATGCTTTACTTGTTGATGGTCTTAAAGCAAATCTTTTAAGCATTAGTCAAATGTGTGATTCCCATCATGAAGTATTGTTTTCTAAAAATAAATGTCAAATTTTGGATAAAAAGGGAAATACTGTCTTACATGGGGTTCGCACATCTGATAACTGCTATGGGATTGTTACTACTAATGATCTCACTTGTCACTCTGCCATCATAAGTAACATTGATTTGTGGCATCAAAGATTAGGTCACATGAATTTCAAAGACTTAACTAAGATAGCCAACAAAGAGCTTGTGAGAGGAGTACCTAAATTGGGTAAGAATTTGAGCCATGTGTGTGTACTATGTCAACTTGGAAAGCAAACCCGTGCCCCTCATAAAAAGGTGAACAGATTTACAACCAAACGTCCTCTTGAATTGGTTCACATGGATTTAATGGATCCTACTCGCACTGAAAGCATTGGAGGTAAAAGATACATTTTTCTAACTGTTGATGATTTTACTCGGTTTTCATGGGTAAATTTTTTAAGGGAAAAATCTGATACGTTTGATGCTTTCTAGGTTTTAGTCCTTAAAATCCAAAATGAACAAGGTGTTTCCATTGGGCGTATCATAAGAATCCGAACTGATCATAGTCGTGAATTTGAAAATAGTTCGTTTTTGGATTTTTGTGATATGCATGGAATCAAGCATGAATTTTCTGCACCTATTACTCCATAACAAAATGGAGTGGTTAAGAGGAAGAACAGAGTTGTTCAAGAAATGGCTAGGGTCATGCTCCTTAGTAAGAGTCTTCCTCCAAAGTTTTGGGCTGAAGCCCTAAATACTATTGTTTATGTCATAAATCGCGTGTATTTAAGGCCCAGCACTTTACAAACTCCATATGAATTGTGGAAGGGTTTGAAACCTAATGTAAAATACTTCAAAACTTTTAAGAGTAAATGTTACATCTTCAAAGATAGAGAGCCCTTGGGCAAATTTGACTCCCGAAGTGATGAAGGTATTTTTCTAGGGTATTCAACCAACAGTAGGGCTTTTCGAGTCTATAACCTGTGAACTTCATCTTTAATGGAATCTATCAATGTGGTTATAGATGACACAGGTGCACCTACTCCAGCAACAAATGAGGATGACAATGGTGAGTCTCCAATCTTGGATACTGAACCACAAAATCAAGGAGAAGCCGCAGTCCAATCACAAGAAATTGTTACAGCACCATCTTCACAAGTAAGTTCAATTCCAAAGAGTTCTCAAAGGGACATCACTCCTGTTGCTTCTGTCACTGCAAGTCCTGAGCTTAAACCATCAGCAAGGGTGAAACTGAATCATCCAGCTCAACAGGTGATTAGAAGTGTCTCAGATCGAATGAAAACTCGAAGACAGATTCGGGATGAGATATCACATATGTATTATGTTTCATTAATTGAACCTAAGAATTTTAAAGGGGCCTTGCTAGATGATAGTTGGGTCAATGCTATGCATGAAGAATTAGGTCAATTTGAATGTAACAAAGTTTGGACCCTAGTTCCCAGACCTAAAGACATGAATGTGATAGGTACCAAGTGGATCTTTAAAAATAAATCTGATGAGAATGGTACTGTTGTTAGGAATAAAGTTAGGTTGGTTGCTCAAGGCTACACACAAGTAAAGGGTGTTGACTATGATGAGACGTTTTCCCCAGTTGCACGTCTCAAATCTATTCGTATTTTGCTTGGTGTTGCATGTTTTCTTGGCTTTAAATTGTTTCAAATGGATGTGAAAAGTGCCTTGCTGAATGGGTACTTGAAAGAAGAGGCATATATTGAGCAACCAAAAGGGTTTGAGGACCCTAAATGTCCTAATCATGTCTATAAGTTAGACAAGGCTTTGTATGGGTTGAAACAAGCCCCTCGGGCTTGGTATGATAGACTTACTACCTTTCTTCTTGATAATGATTTTCAAAGGGGTAGTATGGATAAGACCTTATTTGTGAAACATACTAAGTCTCATATTCTTGTTGCTCAGTTTTATGTTGATGATATTGTGTTTGGATCTACTGCTAAACATCTTGTGAAATATTTTTCAGATTGCAGGACACATGAGTTTGAGATGAGCATGATGGGGGAGTTGTCTTATTTCTTGGGTCTTCAAATCAAACAATCTCCTTCGGGTATGTTTGTTGCTCAGTCTAAATATGCCAAAAATCTTGTGTCCAAGTTTGGTCTTGAGTCTACCAAACATGCACGTACTCCCATGAGCACCAGTCTTCACCTCTCCAAAGATTCCTCTGGTATTGATGTTGATCCTACCCTTTATAGGAGTATGATAGGGAGTCTTTTGTATCTAACAGCCAGTCGTCCTGATATTTCTTTTAGTGTCGGTGTTTGTGCTCGTTACCAAGCCAGCTCTAAAGAGTCTCACCTTCTTGCAGTCAAACGCATCATCAAATATGTTAATGGGGTATGGGGTTTGGTTTTCCACTGATACTACAATTGAAATTACTGGTTTTTCTAATGCCGACTGGGTAGGGTGTGCTGATGATAGGAAAAGTACATCCAGGGGGTGTTTTTACCTTGGGAATAATCTGGTTTCCTGGCATAGTAAAAAGCAAAATGCCATCTCTCTTTCAACTGCTGAGGCTGAGTACATTGCTGCAGGGAGTTGTTGTGCACAAATGTTGTGAATGAAGCAAATGCTTCATGATTATGGGATAGAACAAAACACTCTCACTCTTTTTTGTGATAACACAAGTGCCATAAACATTTCAAAAAATCCTGTCCAACACTCTCGCACCAAACATATTGACATTCGTCATCATTTTATTCGAGAGTTAGTGGAAGAGGGCCTTGTTGTTCTTGAACATATACCCACTGAGCATCAAAAAGCTGATATTTTTACAAAACCCCTTGATCTTCTTCGGTTTGAGTTCCTTAGAAAGACCTTGGGTGTCATGCTCGATCACTAGAGTGTTACTTGTTTCTTGAGTAGGTGTAAGTGTTTTGCCTTATATGTACTTGGATGCCATAATCTCATTATCATTGATATATGTTTTTCTTGCATCCAACTTTTTTATGTACACTACTCATGCTGCCTACAAGATCTCATTGTTCATTGTTCATAGCTCATTTTGAATGCCCGTGCTCCTTAACCTCATGATCTCATTCTGTACACATCCTTGAGATAAATTGTTGCAGGGGTTTCCGCATAAGTGATCAAAGTTCTCTATGGACCACTAACAGTGTTTCTTGTACTTTTACAGTAGAATTGACCGATACTAATATATCATGGGTGATGTTGAGTTTCTTAACCATCTACCATCTGTTTTCACTTCCACGGTTTCTCCCTCAGTTCCTTGAAGTCTGGGCATTAGGAAAAGGCTACCTCAGAGGCACCAACCAGGCCTTCATTATTGATTTCATTCTTCTCTGGTTTGGTTTCCATACTCTTGAGCGTGAATGCCACTAGTGAGTGCCCACAAGAAAGAAAAAGTCAAAAATATATATAAAAAAAAAAATGGACTAATTGATTGAGGGGGAGCCTCCGCATTTACTCAACAAATACCCCGTAATTCCTAGTGGTTTGACTTTTCTCTGTGTTGTTAAGTTACTCTTGGTGGAGGTCCAGCCATCCGATCACTACGAGGATTAACTCTAGCTCAGTGGACTCTCATGGATTGCACACACACTTTATTTTGTGAGCTGTCATGTTGGATTTTGAGTTGTACATTCTCATGTAGTTTATGATCACTGATTATATTTTATCTGCTTTGCTCATGATTTCCAGTGTCATTGTTTTTTTAAACATTGCAAGTTTACAGAATTCATGAATTGCGGATTATTTCATCTTAGTATTCTTTTTGGCCAAATGAATCATCTACCTTTTTTCCAAGTCTCTCTTCTAGATATTGAGTCTCTTGTTAAAAATAAAAAATAAATAAAAAAATTGTTTTTCCCCCCGCTCGAGCGGATATTACCACGCTCGAGCGTGATTTTGAGCCTTGCAGTAGTTTGCTCTTAGCTTTACAGTTCTGAAAGGGGTGAATTTGCGCTCAAGCGTCCTTGTTAGAGCTCGAGCGGGTCTCTGCGTGTTTTGACTCACGCTCGAGCGTTAAACTTTACGCTCGAGCGGACCTATTTTGTATAAAACTCCCTCTTCCGACTCTTCAGGTCATTTTTTTCCTTCTTTTCAAATTCTCCTCCGACTCTTCAGGTCATTTTTTTCCTTCTTTTCAAATTCTTCGACCTAGGGTTTGGCTTGTGCAACGTGTTGGGCTCGATTCCTCCTTCCTTCTTCCTCTTCCTTGTCGATTCCACCTTGGTGAGTGTTTTTCTCTCTTCTTCTCTGTTTTTTTTTTTTTTTTTTTTTTTTTTTTTTTTGTAATTTTGGCTAGAATGGGGGTTGTATTTGGGGTTTTGGGGTGTTTTGCATCTAGTTTTTTTTTTTCCTTTCTGTCACACACTTCACTGAGTCGGAAGTTCTTGTTAATGGTGGATTTCATTTTTTTGTGTGTTTTGTTGTGTCTTAGACCTAGGGTTTATGATTGTTCATTTTTGTGTGGTCTCATGTTTTCATGATTTTTGTTGGGTTTGAGTTCGAATGTGCTCACTTCGGTATCCAATAGTATTGATTTAGGGGGTATAGGTTCTGCTTTACAAGGATTTTGATCCTCAGTAGCCTTTGTTTATCATCTTTTTGTTCTCATGCTTGATGTTTAACATTGCTCTTATGCCCTCAGTCTGCACTCTATATACTTCATTGTGCATGTGCATTTTTTCATACTGCTATACTTAGACTTGATTTTGCCATCTCATGCTTTGAGCTTGTCTTTATCACTTCTTGTCCTGAACTCTGTCCTCACTATTACGAATTGTGGCTGTTGATTTAATTCTTCTGATATTTTCATATTTGTTTTAAGTTTTGTTATTCTCATTGTCACCTGTTACTAATGGTTTGCTTTGGTCTTTGTTTGGTTTGGTTTTTGGATTTGTTGGGTTTTTGGGTTGTAGTTGTGTCTCACCTCATCATGTCTGCCTCTAAGCGCCAAAAGGCCACAGTGTCTCGTCTTGCCTTTAATACTGAGAGGTTTCAGACAGCCAAACAGGCCAAATTGTTCCATAAATCTCTTGAGGCTCGGACTGTTCACTTAGAACATAATGTCCAGCCTAATACCTTCGAGTCCATACACATCCGTCCATTGTTTGACCCCCTTGGTGGTGATTTGGTGTTGTCTTTTTCTGGGCATCAAAATCTCGACAGGGTTCACGAATTTTACTGCAATATTGAGCAAATTAGTGACATTGAGCCTTCATTCACTACTTGGGTTCGGTCAAAATCCATTTCTGTCACACCTGATCTCATTCACAAGCTTCTTAAGATTGAGAGAGTCTCTCCTATGCACTATCCTTTTCCAGTTCCTGGCCGTCCTACCTGTGATTTTAATCATGTGACTGAGGTGTTATGTGGTGCTTCCCGTACTTGGCCTACCGATGCATTGATTAAATAGTTTGAACTCCTTCCGGAGTTTAGATTGCTTAATCTTATTGTTTGTGCCAACATCCTTGTGACCACTCACTCCTCCAAAATTAATCAAGACCAAGGATTTGTTTTGTTCTGTATCGCCCGTCACATGTCTATTGATCTAGCCACACTGCTTATTAAGAAGATGATAGGTGTTTCTGGGAATAAACAGGTAGGACTTCCTTATGGTTGTATGATCAACCGTCTTTTATCTTCACTTGAGGTTCCAGTGTTTGAGGATGATGAGTTTGCCTTTCCTTCCAGACCATTCACTAAAAAAACTGTTTCCCAGAGTAGAGCTCATGTCAATGAGGAGTCTTCTCGGGCTAGTAGGGGTGGTCCTTCTGCAGGTACTGCAGCTGGACTAGCTGAGGAGGCAGAGTTTGATGCTGCCGCAGCTAGTGGTGAAGAGGATACTGTTCCACCTTGAGCTCTTCATGATCAGCTTCAGCATTTTGAGGAGGCTATGACCCGGCGGTTGGACTTTCTGGATGCCCGCTTTGATGCTTTTGATGGCCGCCTTAGTCAGTTGGAGCAGACTGCATTCCAGACTACCACTCAGCTGGAGCATATCATTTCCTTACTTCAGCTTTAGCAGGCCCAGCCTCCCCCTGATGCATGATCTTTGTGTTTTCTTGTTGTTTCCCGGCTAAAAAAAGGGGGAGAGTAAACAACATTGGACATTGGACATTGGACGTTTTTTGTCATTGGTGGTACATTTTTTTGTCATTTTGATATTTTGGATATTTTGGATATTTGGATAGCATGATACATTCCAGTTGCTTTGCTATTATTGTGGATATCATTTTATATTTATCTATCTTCTTATGCTATTCCACAGTTTTGTTTGTTTTGGTGTGTTGGTTGTTATTACACAGGTGAATATTGGATGAAGTTGGATGCATGGATTGTTCATGATAGGATTGTTTGATAATCGAGTTTTTCAGATTTTTTTTTCCTTTGTTTTTAATCTTGTCTAGTGCATTTGTTTAAGGAAAAATGTTTAGAAAGGTTTTTGTCCGGGAATTGACAAAGGGGGAGATTGTTAGGTCCCTTTATTGTCAAATCCGGGTACAAAACTTTGAGTTGTTAAAGTTGTAATTTTTCTTGTATTTTTGTCATTCCCGCTCGAGCGGGATCATTGGCGCTCGAGCGGAGTTTTGGATCTCTCAGTATTTTTTCAGGTATGTAAAAGTACTGGAGTGTGTGATTTCGTGCTCGAGCGGGCTCTCAAGCGCTCGAGTGGACCACTTGTAAAAGTACTGGAGTGTGTGATTTCGCGCTCGAGCAGGCTCTCAAGCGTTCGAGCGGACCACTGTTTTGTCACAAGCATATTTTGCTGAAGCCGCTCGAGCGGGATGTTGGGCGCTCCAGCGAAGATCGCGGACTCAGTTGCCTATTTATATCTGTTTAGGATGTTTGTAAGATTTACTTTTTCTAGATCTTACTCAAGAGTCCTAAGGTTTTGTTTGAAGTTTTCTTCTGAGGTTTTTTGAGTTTTCCTTGATGTTTTTTGAAAGAGTTCTAAACTTATGATTTGAGATTCATACATCAAGGAGTTTGTTACTTTATAGTTCAAGAGAGTTCTCTTCGGTGGATTCCGAAGATTCAAACGTAGAGTTTCAAAAGGCGTTTGATTCTGTACGTAGTCGTTAATTCGACAAGTGAAGTTGTGGATTCAACTTCAGGTGGATCAGTTCTGAGACGAAGGCTTGGTGAAAGAGTTACAGATGATTCGAAGGCAAATTGACTGAGTTAGGTAATTTGTGTATTATCTTTGTAATCTTTCTTTCTTCAGTAGTGGACTGATTAGTGGCATTTTGCCTGTGGTTTTTTATTACAATTGAAGGTTCTTCAATTGTGGTTTTTTCCACGTAAATATCGTTTGTGTCGATTTATTGTTTATTCCGAAAAACAAACAATCTAAATCACTTTCGTAAGTGCTTGTTGATTTAGATTGTGTGTTTTGGATTATTGGGATTTAGAATATTTTAATCTTGATCTAATCACGAATCACTTAGGATTTTCAATAACAATTTCAAAGATAAATATTACTTGAACATATCTTTATAAAATTACTACTCACAGTGGGTTATGTTGTCACTAGCCTCAGGCATCCACCGAAGCAATGCACATAACAAAAGTACAATTGAAGTACCATTCGATATCCATTCCACTTTAATTAAATTTCTCTCATGTGTTTCTAACTCATTCCATGTTTATATGAGCTTAATTGGTGCCTAAGAGTACTTGAAATGACATGAGGATGAAGTATGCACTCAAAAGAGTTAGTCAAACTTTGATGAAAACAGGGTCTCCGCTCGAGCGCAGCTTCTGTCGCTCAAGCGATCTGTAAACTCTGCAAAAGTACTAGTTGCATGAATTTTCCGCTCGATGAATGCTCGATGGTTGCTCGAGCGAAAGACTAAGAAAAAGGGGTCCTCGTTTGAGCAAACTTTGGTCGCTCGAGCGGTTTGCAAAATTTTATAAAACTTTTGGGAGCGTGAATTTTCTGCTCGAGCGATCATTTCTTCGCTCGAGCGAGTTGGTCATAATCTAGGTTTTCTAGTTTGATGTTTGAAGTTCAAAAATGATATTCAAGGCCCCAAAACTTGTATTTCTGGTATAAAAACATGGAAAATCATTATATAACTTGAAAACACTCCTAATTTGAAATTATTTACTCAAAATCATGATCCAATTGACAACCCAAAACTTGAAACTCTATATTATGAACCATTCATGTATCACATTGAATTTGTATCTTCTTATATCTTTCCAAAACTTGATCAACCCACATGATAAGTATGAAAACATAGGAAAACCCTCAAGTTAAGTTGCAAAAATGCCATGCATGCAAGAATTTCATGAATTCTAACTCAAAATGCACATGCATGTATACAATTCAACTCTTTTCCACCCAATTCATGGAAATCTAACACATATCTCTTAATTACATGCAAAAGAGTGCTAGAACTAGTTGAATTAAACTTCTTCATGCAATATTTCTAAGAATTAAAGATAGATTTCTTACCTAGTATTGAATACAAGTGTTGGCCTAGCTTAATTCATCAAATCTTTAGCAATTCTCTTCAAATCTCTTCTTTCTCTCTCTAAAGTGTTGAGCTCTCATTCTTTCTCTATCAATTCTCAGCCAAGAGTTGTATATCATATGAGCTCAAGACTTAATTAGGCTATATATAGGTATAGATTAGTTTAGAACAATCAAGATTGATTAACACCAACTAATTGGGCTCAATTCTAATTAATTCAATCAGTTTATTCTAAATATTTTAATCCAAATCAATTTTCAATTAAAGTTGCTATAAAATTCTCAATATTCTAATTAGTCTATTAAGCTAATCGATTTTAGTTTGTGAAGCTGTCTAGGCTCTTAATTTCTATCTCTAAGTTGCCAATTTGAATAGATATTCCATGTAATAACAGATAACTCAAAATTAAACATTTAATCACACAATTAAACACACAATCATGCAATTAAGCTTATTGAAACAATATAATATAATAGTTTAGAGGTCGGGGTCATCACAACTTTTGTAGGGTGAACTACAAGGGTGAACTAGGCATTTGAACACTGTGAGTAATACTTTAGTAAAGATATATTCATATATGCCATTTTTTTTAAATACTACTCATGTGTAAGCTTTCTGGATTTGTGAATTCGAATTACGAATGAGCATTCTATTCGTCTGATTGTGCAAGACTCTGTAATGAAATTGATAAGTATGAAATCATCTGAATGGACCAAAGGTCCTTCTGAATGAATATGAAATAGGTCTAAAGGTCGTTTTGTATATTTGATTACATGGACCAAAAGGCGTTCTGAATGAATATGAAATGGGCTTGAAGGCCGGTTTGTATATTTGATTACAAGGACTAAAGGTCGTTCTGTATGTATATGTAATAGGCCCAAGGCCGTTTGATGTGTTTGACAAGGATATGAAATGGGCCTGAAGGCCGTTTTGTATATTTGATTACAAGGACTAAAGGTCGTTCTGTATGTATATGTAATAGGCCCAAGGCCGTTTGATGTATTTGACAAGGATATGAAATGGGCCTAAAGCCGTCTGAATACGAATGTGATCATGATCACGAATATGAATATGCGCATAGATACGAATATGGAAATGATGGACTTGAGGTCATTCTGTAATGTGATTGGGCCCGAGGCCGTTCTGTGTTATGATTGGGCCCGAGGCCGTTCTGTAATATCATTGGACAAGTGTTTTGGACCCGAGGTTATTTTGTATGAATGAGTACTTTGGACACGAGGTCGTTTTTCCCCTCTAATACGCCTTGAGCATGATGGATTGGACTTAGTTGTTTTTATTTGGATTTACATGTGTTATGTACAAAAATGAATTACTTAATTAAGAATTTCATTCATATGACCTTTTTATTTTGGTATTAGTCACTGGACATTAACTCACTCTTCATATATATGCGTAGGTGAGCAATTGAAGGATCAATATTAGAGTCTGCCCCGGAGTCCAGCTCCTTGTCAAGCCACCCAAAAAATATCTTTGTGTAGAAGCTTTGTTTTATTTTGTCAAGCCTCGGTTAATCTTTATATTTTGTTAAAAGTTCTTCATGTAGTGTGAGAGATATAAAATATGTCTTCGTACATGTATATATAAAAATGTGTTAAAAATGTTTTAATTACGGCAGTTGATCATGTACGCACAGCTCAATGAACATTATTATTTTTGTTTTGCTTCCGTTTCATCCCCAATATTCATTAAATATTTAAAATTTTGTCTTTGAGACAGTAGATAATCTACGAATTACTGACCAATTAGGACGCTAAACATATAAGGGCGGGTTTAGGTCATGACAATAATTTTTCTATAATTTTTTTTTTTTTTTTTTCTGGAATTGTCATTTCACTTTGTGTAATTTAGGCGATGTGCAGTGACTGTAAAAAAATGAAATGTATAAAAATAATAATAATACAAACCAAACCCATGATTTTTTTATTTTTGTTTGTGAATATCATAATTTGTATCTTGGCGCTGTATGCGTTGATTAACTGACTCTCTTCATACTTTTTTTTTTTTTTTTGATTTTCTAAATGTCTATATGGTATTATTTTACATGTTGCTTTCGCAATCAAGATATGATGTCAAATTTCTGAATCTGTTTCTTTTTTACAAAAACAAGTTCCTTGTTTGAACTCTATGTTCACTTTGCTCCCAAAAACAAAAAACAACTGTAGGTTCACTACTCTTTGACAACTTAACGGCTATTGTGGAGGGATGAAGTGCAACAAGATGATCTATGTATCAAATAAATTGATTAAATAAATAAATAAATAAAAAATGATAAAAATATAATTGCCTCGTGACATGCTTCAATTTGTGTTTGTTTTATTGATTTTTAAAAGGGTAATGTTACAATATATACCTTTCAAATTTATTTTTAGATTGGAGATGTTAAAAAATAATAATAATAAAAAACTATTATTTAATTTATCGAACTGAAATAAAATAAAATGATCATTCTATCAAAATGTTCTTTCTCACATGTTGCTAGAAAAAAATACATTATAATTGGAATCATTATTTATTTACTATTGTAAGAGCATTTCTAACCCACCAGCCATATAATGCTAGTTAGTCAAAATACCTAGTATAACTTACTTTTTTCAACTCTAAAGCCTTGTTTGGGGAGTAACTGTTTTAGGCAAAAAGTCAAAAAATTACTATAAGTTGTCGCATCACTCTTTCTACTTTTTTGTACATCTTTTCGTAAAAAAAAAAAAAAGTTACCAAGATAATCTGTTCCCAAACGAGGCATAATATACTAGTCATATGATTAGATATTTTAACTTAACTCACATTCACTAGTTACATGTAACTAACCTTCAAAGGTTAGGCAAAATATATTTATTCATTAGGTTCATTTCTCTCTATTATTGTTGTTGATGTGACATTCTATAAAGTTACTAATATTTGGATGAATAGTTAAAATAAAGGATATGGTTGGAGTAGAAACATGAAACAGATGATAGGCAAAGTAAAATATATATTTTATAGTAATGTTTAGATAAGTAAAATACATATTACCGTTAGAGATGCTCTAAGGGTAAGGACACAAATTTCACATTCATTCTAATAAAATTACCTCAGATAAATCACTATAACAAATAATAATTTTATGAACTAAATTTTTTTGTTCTCAAAAGTGAAAATTTTATTACAAAAAATATTTGGGGATCAAATTCCTATCATTGTACAAATAGTCACAAAAAGGTTGTCCTGAAAAGTAAAAGAAAAAGAATTCTAGCGATAAAATTTTGAAAATGTTGCTAATAAATGCACTTTTTAGGAACAAAATAATTTGGTCCAAAAAAAAATTATTTTTTGAGCAAAAATTGTGATCCCAAAGAGAGCTTGGGGAGACTATTGCGCATGTGATTGTTGCACAGCCAATGGGGCCTTCTCTGGGCCTCATTTGGGTGATCCGAACCGTACAATTTTTAAAAGATATCGAGCAGAATACACTTGAACAAATTTAAGTTAATCGAATATTGGTATCTCTTTCATCAAGTCATATTTGTATTCAAATTTATATTTAAAATTAAATTTACTATTTAATTTTTTAGATACAAATATGTCTTAATGAAAGAGACATCGAAGTCCAATTAAATTGAATTTTTGCAAGTATGTTCTACTCGATATTTTTAAAAAAGTGAATGGTTTGAATCATCAGAACGAGTCCTGAAAAGTCTCTATTGGTTGTGCAACAGCCCCCCCAATCCCTCTCAAAGAATAGTAATTCATCACTAAACGCCTAATTCTGTTACTACAAATATAGTAATGATACTTTTGACAACAAAAAATATTTTGTTCTTAAAAGATAATTTTATTACTAAATTTTTATCTCTAAAATTTTAATTTGTACAATGAATATAATGAATACATCAGCATGGATGAATGCAATAATAAATGAAGAAAATCTAAACGGATAAAGAAGAATGCAACCCCTTTTCAAGCTCGTTTCAATCCAAAAAAAAATCCCGATTTTGGAAGATCGGCTGTATCTTATTCCACTAATCTTCCTTCTTTTTTCTTTTTTTTTTTGTGCGATTAGGGTTGCAAATGAACCGAGATGTTCATGAACAAGCTCAGCTCGGCTCGTTAAGGGATTAGCTCGGCTCGGTTCGTTTAGTAAACGAGCCGAACTCGAACTTATATCGAATATTAGGCTCGACTCGTCAAGCTCGGCTCGTTTATCGTTATTTTAGTTATATAATAAATATATTATTTATATATTAAGTAATATTTAAAAAAAAATTATTGAACCGAGATCAAATTTTATTAATATTAACGAGCTGAGCCGAGTTCGAGCGCAATTTTTTATTGAGCTTAGTTTCTTATTGAGCCGAGTTTGAGCTGAATAAACAAGCTCGATAAGTAAACGAGCCAAATTTGAGTTTAGCAAAACTCGACTCGCTTTGATTCGTTTACAGCTCTAGGTGGGATGGAAGCCAAAACCCAAGTAAGGAAAGCAAAAGATAGAATAGAAAAAGGAACTCAAGTAACAGAAGAATTGACAACCCCAACATGCTGCCTATCTTGCCATAAAAATTGGCCCAACTCTACTGGACCACTCCACAACAGCTGATTAATATGTCCCGACTGCAACACCTCTTTTGCTAACTCATCCACACAGACATTCACATCACAAGGAACATGGTAGACCTCACAGCACTAATCCTGATTCAAAAGCTTCCGAATCTGCTCCTGAGGGTGTTGCCTATCCACCTCGCTAATCAATGTAACAATTTCAAAGGTTCTCTAATTGATGCATATGTAACTTTAAGAAAGAGAAAGAGACACGCCTCACTCAAAAATTTTTACCTCTAATTTAGTAGGGAGGAAGCCAATACTCTCTGTTTCAACCAACTCTGGTACATCTATTTTATATATACGTATATTGAGTATAACGATTAAAACATAATTTTTTTAGGTATTTTGAGAAGTTGATAAAATATTAATTTTTTAGTTTTTTGACTTTTTTTGGGGCTTTTTTTTTGGCAAAAAGCTTACTTTGTTGGTGACTCTTTTAGAACTTTGGTAAAAAAATTCAAAAAATTGACTTTTTACCAAGTTTCCAAATTGCTCCTTGACTCAATAAAAGAGGAGAATTACATGTAGGCAAGAATTGGAAAAAAAAAAAATTAGGATAAATTACATTGACACCCCTTGAAGTTTATGTTTATTACAGTTCCCCCCTCACCTTTTGGAAATTACATCTCTCCTCCTGAGATTTAAAGTTTCATTACAGATTTCCCCCTTCAGCAATTTAATTTTTTTAAATACCAATTTTGCCCTCATTGGGTAAATTACATTGACACCCCTCACATTTTAGAAATTACAATCTCCTCCCTAAGGTTTAAAGTATTATCACTAATTGCCCCCTCGGTTAGTATTAGTTGGAAAAAAAATTATTTGAAAAAAAAATTAATTGAAAAATTTTTTTGTTAGTAAATTTTTTAATTTTTTGTTTAAAAAGCAACGTAAACTCATTTTTTGAATTTACGTTTTTCCTCAAATTTACAAACTAAGACAACTATTTATAAACCAAAAAAATTATCAAACAAGTTTTTATTACAATTTTTAAAATTTTTGTAAAAATAAATTGAAAACTGAAAACGAAATGGTTACCAAACAAGTCTCCGATGGTAAAAATGTCGTAAAATTAACAAACAATTAAATAAGTTACCAATGAAAGAAATAACTTATTAAAAGATTCTTAAGTTATGTATGGTTTGATTTTTAGATTTTTTTTTAAAATTAAAAATTAATTTGGTTAAGAAATAAAAAATAAAAAATAATTATCATTTAAGGGTAAAAAATAATTATCATTTTAACATTTTAACTTTTGGGTAGGTTATATACATACGTATGGATGCTTTAATTTAATTTGTAAAAAACCACTCGAAAGATAAAAATTATATAAAAATGATAATTATTTTTTATTTTTTATTTCTTAACCGAATAAATTTGTAATTATTAAAAAAAATTCTAAAAATCAAACCATACATAGCCTAAGAATCTTTTCATAAGTTATTTCTTACGTTGGTAACTTATTTAATTATTTGTTAATTTTATGACATTTTTACCATCTAAAACCTGTTTGGTAACCATTTTGTTTTCAAATTTTAATTTTTAATTTATATTTACAAAAATTTTAAAAAACGTCATAAAAACTTGTTTGATAATTTTTTAGTTTATAAATGGTTGTCTTAGTTTGTAAATTTGAGAAAAAAACGTAAATTCAAAAAATGAGCTAACGTTAGTTTTTAAACAGAAATTTAAAAATTTTACTAACAAATTTTTTTTAAATAATTTTTTTTCCAATTAATTTTTTTTTCAATGAATTTTTTTTCTAACTAATACTAACCGAGGAGGCAATTGGTAATGCTACTTTAAACTTTAGGAAGGGGATTGTAATTTCTAAAATGTGAGGAGTGTCAATGTAATTTATCTAGTGAGGACAAAATTGCTATTAAAAAAAATTAAATTTCTGAGGGAAGAATTTGTAATTAAACTTTAAACCTCAGAGAGGGAGATGTAATTTTCAAAATGTGAGGGAGTAACTGTAATAAATATAAACCTCAGAGGATCAGTGTAATTTACCCAAAAAATTACAAACACATGAGGGGTGCAAATGTTTTTGTGATGGGGTGTAAATGAAATGAACCTATCCATGTGTTAGTAATTTTTTTTTTTTCAACTTCTACTTGCGTGTAGTTTTCCCTAATAAAAATAGTCAAATAGTTTAAATTGAAAACAAATCAAAAAAATTAAATTTAAATTGATAAAATTTAAAAAATTAAATTTATTTTATTACAAAAATCAAACTCATATTTTTTTAAATAATTTTCTCTATTTTTTTTGGGTTCAAAAAACAAAGTGGATGTTTAGAAAGTTGCTATTTTAGTAGGCTATTTTAGTTTTTGGCTATTTATAGTAGGTTAAAATTTTTATTTTTGGAAAGATGATTAGATTTTTTTGTAGTTAGATGTGATATTTGTAAGATAAAAAGTAAAAAATATTTTATTATATTAATTATTTTAACCTATTTTATTTTATTTATTTATTTATTTATTTGGTGTAGATTTTAGCCTAAAATTTCACTTTCCAAACATCACCCAAAACAGGGGCTATCCCACATCGGATAGCCAGTGTGTGTGTGTGTTGTATATATCATCTTACCTGGGCCTGCTTTTTGAAGGCGGGTTCAGTGTAAGCTCTGGTGTGCTCAAAACAAAATTCTGCCTGGTGTTTCTGCCCTGTGGGCTCTGTCTCATCTCTCTTTGGGCCTCGCTTGCGGGGTGAGGCTTCGGCCTGGGAGTGGATGGGCAGGGGCTATCCCACATCGGATAGCCAGTGTGTGTGTGTGTTGTATATATCATCTTACCTGGGCCTGCTTTTTGAAGGCGGGTTCAGTGTAAGCTCTGGTGTGCTCAAAACATCACCCAAAACAAAAACAAAAACAAACCAAAAACTTGTTTCCTGTGAGCTGCAAGTGGGTTAAATTTGGATTGAGACAAAAATATATATATATAAAAAGATAAAATATGTTTATTAAGTTAATAAGATAAAATATTATATTTAGAGGTTGTTTGGGATGTTTTAAATAAGTGTACTTTTTTATTTTTTAGACTAAAAAGTTGAGGGAAAAAATATGATTGTTTGGATTAATTTTTTAACTTTTTATAAAAAAACTGTGTATTAAAAAATTATATAAATTAGTGTGTAGAGAAAATTAGAATTAGGAGTTGTGCAGTCGTAATTTTTGACTTTTGATAAATAATGATAACTTTTTAATTTTTTAAGTAACTTTTTAACTTTTTAATTTTTTGACAACTTGTCAAATTTGACCTTAAATTATAATTATTTTATTTTATTTTTTCTCTTATAAAATTTTTTTTTTTTTTCTCTAAAAAAATTCTCCCAAAGGAACCATCAATTGGAAACAGAAACCAGTTTTGTTTGTTTTCTTGGTGCCTCCGCCTCGTTAGGCAGGAATCTTCCGCCACGTACGCGTAATAATTGACGACTATTTGACTTTGGATTTTCAAATCGCCGTTTATTTAACTTCCAGTAAACCCCGCCTTCCGCGCTAAGTTCACACCAAGCTTACCTGGTCAATGGGTCCACTTTCACGCCGTCAACACCCATTCGAAAATTTTATGGAGTGTGTTTGGTGTGTGTTTGTAGAGTAATTTTTGAGATAAAAAATATAAAAATTTATTTGGTTTGTCTTTTTTCATAAATAATTTTAAAAAATTATTTTGGAGAGAGAGTTTTAAAAAAGTGATTAATTTGATGTGTATGAGAGAGAGAGTGATTTTGAAAAATAGGTAATCAAACAAAATTTTGAAAATTTTTTTTAAAAAATTTGTTTGGTTTGATTACTTTTGAAAATTTGTTTGTAGAAATTTTTTTCTAAAATTTTTTTTTGAAAAACAAACCAAACAAGACCTATAATTTTGTTTAGTATTCTGTTTGGTACATTTAATTGTACATTAAAAATTTATACTCCTATTCTAAAATAATGATTTTTTTTTTGAGAAATTTAATTTTTTTTAATAATACAATTATTGCATTTTTAAAAAATTATCATTCGAGAGTATATTTTTTGAAAAAAATATTAATGTCATAATTGTACTTTTTAAGTTGTTAATGAATTTAAAAGAATGACAAAATAAGAAATTTATATTACTTTATACTTAATTTTTGAAAAAGAACTAATATTTTAGAATAACAAAAAATGAAATAAAAGATTAATATTTTAAGACGGATGAAGTGATATAAGAATAAAAATTAAAAGTAGGTTTTACTCAACTTTTGAAAATTAAATTTTTTAATTTATTTAAAATGTTTAATAAGTTATAAATGAGAGTTGTAACAAATACTTGATACATACTTTTAGAATAAAACAAATAAATTAAAAATAATTTAAATAAATGAATAATGCTATATATATTAATTAATGTATTAATAAATGATGTAATATAATTTTAGAAATTTTAAATTTTTGTAATGAGTAGAGTTATAATTTTAAAAAAACAATGTCACAACTATACTGATACATTAATTAATATAATATATCAATTGATATCACTATAAATAAAAGAAAAATGCCTGGAAGCACTAAGAAGAGCACTAATGATGTGACAGTGAGCCTCGCCTGCTTTCTATGCTTTTTTTTTTTTTTACCATTTTCAATACATTAATATTATTAATGATATATTTTTTAGTAATCTAAATTATTGTTGTAAATAAAATTACACCAAACAAAGCCAAATATCAACGCCGTTAATATACTCGCTCGCCGTCCGACGATTAGCAAACACGCCATATCCATCTCCTTCGCCGTTAATTCCATCATCATCGTCACATCACGCGTGTTCAAAAACACTCTTTTCAACATCTTTAAAACGCATCCCATCTTCTCTCATATCAAACCCTCTATCTCTCTCTCTCTAAATCTACATATCTTGACCGTCGATTCTGCATAATTTCCGGTGAGTTGTGTGTATTTGTTTGAGAAATCTCAGATTCAACAAGGTCGCTTGAAGATGCCTCCGACGGCTTCGTATTGGTGTTACAGGTGCTCTCAATTCGTTAGGGTTTCGGCCGACGACGACAACGTCGTTTGTCCCTATTGCGATGGTGGATTCGTCGAGTCGATGGACGCTGCTCCGGCACCTGAATCTCGCCGCAGTTTCCCTCCGGCGGCGATGTACGTGTTCTCCAACAACTCCCATCGGAACTCGAATCTAGGGTTCCGCCGTCCGCGACGGAGCCACCGCGATCGCTCGGCCTTCAATCCGGTCATCGTGTTGCGCGGACCGGCCAATGACGGCGGTGATGGCGGTGAAACGCGCATCTTCGAGTTGTACTACGACGACGGTGCCGGTTCTGGCCTCCGACCTCTTCCGGCGACCATGTCTGAGTTTTTGATGGGGTCAGGGTTCGATCGATTGCTTGATCAATTGACTCAGATCGAAATCAACGGTTTGGGCCGCCGCGAACACGCTCCGGCGTCAAAATCAGCCGTTGAATCGATGCCGACGATCGAAATCGTAGCCGGACACGTCAGCTCCGAATCGCACTGCGCCGTCTGTAAAGAAGCTTTCGTTCTCGGATCTGAAGCTCGTGAAATGCCTTGTAAACACATATACCACTCGGATTGCATACTCCCTTGGCTCTCTCTCCGTAATTCATGCCCTGTTTGCCGCCACGAACTCCCCTCCGACGCGTCCGAGCTCGAAAATGAAGGCCCCTCACGAGCACCAACCGAAGAAGAGGCGGTTGGGCTCACAATTTGGAGACTACCTGGTGGTGGATTTGCGGTGGGTAGGTTTTCTGGGGGAAGAAGAGCAGGTGAGAGAAACATTCCAGCTGTGTATACAGAAATGGATGGTGGATTCAATAATAGTGGTGGTGGTCCGAGGAGGATTGTGTGGGGGTCGAGGAGAGGCAGATCGAGAGAGGGCACTGGTGGTGGTGGGTTGGGTAGGGCTTTTCGCAATCTGTTCTCGTTTTTTGGGAGGCTGAGGTCGTCTTCTTCTTCTCATTCATCATCACATTCTAGTTCTAGTTCAGAATCTGGATCACCATCAATTAGCATAAATCAGAGCCATTCTGGTCCAGTTCTCAGTAGGTTATCTAGGCGGCGTAGCAGACCTTGGGTTTTGGAAGATCATGGAATGGCGAGGTAGGTAGGGAAGAGAATTTGATGAAATGGTGAATTGATGAATTTTCTTTCACTGTGTAAATAGTTTGCCAATTGGATACTAGTTTTCAAGATTATGAAGAAAATTGTTTAGTATGTTTTTCATGAAATGGAAATTCATCATGGCAGCTGCTGGAAAAGGGATTTGCTTTGAAGATTGTAGAAGAAAATTACAGTTCCATTTTAGTTAGGGAAATGGGCTTTTGGAATTGGAATGGTTTTCAAAAGCTCGAAGCTGTGTCTTTTTTTTTTTTTTTTTTTTTGTTGGTCATATTTGCTAGAAGCATTTGTGAATTCCTAGTAATTCTATTTGTTAAATTAATTTGTTGTTAGAAATTTTATATGAACTTGAATTCATTAGTGAAGCTTGTTGGGTGATCTTCCTCCCTGTTCCTATTTCTGAACTTCCCTAACCACAAGATTGAAGTGGCGCCAGTAGAGCCAATTTAACATGTTTAAAATGGTGTTACCCAAGATTTTAATTAATAAATCATTTCAAAAAATCAACTCATCCTACTACTTTTTTTCAGTATCATAGAAAGTTTAAAAATCAATTCTCAAACAAATCCTATATCAATAAAGGGTATGGCTTGTGTTTAGTTTGTATTGGATCGTATTGTTGAGTCGGTGAGTCTACCACGAATCCTGTATCGATAATTTGAGCGGTTCAATGTATAGGGTTTGTCGACTACTTAATTTTTACAAAAAAATTACGTTAATCGAATATCGATTGTTACCTGATCGGATCACATTTGACAGAAATGTGATCTGATCAAGTAACTATTGATATCCGATTAACGTAATTTTTTATAGGAATGAAATACTTGGTGAGCTCTATACATTAAACAGTTTAGATCATAGATGGAGGCTCTGTGGTGGGCTTACGAAGGCCCAACAATATGGTCTAATTTGAAATCGGACTGGGAACAAGCCTTACCCATCAATGAACATAGGGATTGTTTTAGTATAAATTCTAAGAGGTGATTATTATTTATTTTATTGTGAGAGTCAATGCGAGACCATTTGGTGCAATTTCTGCTTATAGCTTAATCCACGTCTTAATTCTTGAATAAGATCGACAAGCAGCTTACAATATTAGTGAATGGAAGTAATGGTATGGAGGGCATATAAGATGGAGGCCATAGGGCGTCGAAGGGAAATGAGCCGCTAGGTCAATGATCTCCCCCCGCGTAATAAGAGGTGGACTCTGGAGAGCATTTGAAGGGGTGAGTGAGGGGGGTACTACAAATAGTTTAAATAATTACACTGGAAATTTTTGATTATTGAGAAGGTTGGGAAATAAATATTTTCAGTTTTTGTTTTTTAATTATCAAACTTTAGCTTAAAAATCAAAGAAGGCCATAATAGTCCAAGAGGATTACAAATCAGTATAGAAAATCAAAATTAATTATAATAAACATAATAGTCAGGGAGGATTACAAATCAATATAGAAAATCAAAAGTAATTATAAAGAGGCGGGTGCAATTCTTTTTGTGAATTTTTCCAACATTGGTGTGTTTTTTTTTTTAGATTGACAAATATTAGTTGTTAGATTAGCATTTATGAGAGAAAATTTCTTCATTTTTGACAAAGTTAATTCAATCTCTTTAAGAAAAATTGAACTCATAATCTCCTTAAAACTAAGCCCTAAGAAAGACATTCATACTTTTGTGCGGTCTAATTGGTAGAGAGAACACCACTATTGAGAATAGGTGCGACATTAAAATGCTTTTTGTTTAGTTTGTGTTAATTTTTTTTATTTTTTATTTTGGATTCATTCAATGTAAAAGGATTTTTAAAAAATTAACTTAAAAAATAGAATGAAAGAAAAAGTCCACTAATTGCTTCATTTTTTTAGTAAATTTTTTTTTTAAAAGTTTTTTACTTTGCTCATTCGCCTACTCAAGTAAAATTTAGAAGTATAAATTTTTCTAAAATTTAAAATAAATAAATAAAAAGAGAAAAAAAAATCACTACGAAGGCGATCTCAATCACATCTGGAATAATTTTATGTTTCAACACTTGTCATGCCAAGAGAACAAATCAAATTGCCTTGTTATTGCTCCAAGAGAAGAAGTCCAAGGCCTTCTAGGTAGAATGTAGGAAAGTTTGCAATGCTTGCCAACCGTTGGGAAAGTGACCTACCTGCCTACCTACCTCCTCACGTACATGGAAAGAAATGACTTGAGTAGAAAGATAATTGAAAATGTTACGTAAATTAACAAAATTTACAAATTTTTTATAATAATAAAATTTGGATAAATTACAATAATATCTTTAAATTTTTTTTTAAAAAAACACAGTAAATTATATAATTTTGACATGATTACACTTTTTTTTTCTTTATTAAGAGCAAAGGATCACAATGTTTGGAAGTGAATTGACTTTTTAACTTTTTGATTTTTATAGTCTGTGATTAAAAAGTCTTATTTAGAAAGAATTTTTTAACCTTTTGTGAGTGAAAGAATGTAATGATTATAGGTTACATGTGATATTTTATCTTATTGGACTAAAAAAAGTCTATTTTACCTTTTTATAGCTAAAATAGTCCTAAACCCGACCCATCTTCCCAAACAGAGAGTATAAAAAAATATAGGTAGTGTTTGGTTTAGTTTTAGAATCATAATTTGAGAATGAAATTATATTTTGAGTTTGTAAGTTATTGAATCATGATTTGAGAAGAGAATTTTTTTAATTATGAGTTTTGAAAAGAGTTTTAAATTTTTGAAATGAGTTTTGAAATAAGAAAATTTTGTTTGGTTATGAGTTTTGAAAAGAGTTTTTAAAACTTAATTGAAAAATTTATAATTCATAACCAAACACACAATTCAAAATTTTATTGAAAATTCTATGCAAAACTCATAACTAAACTCTTTTTAAAATTCAATTCAAAAAAATAATTATTGAAAAAATAAATTTTTTATTTAAAAAGTTCAAAAAAATTCCAAAAATATTTTTATTTAAAATATTAAAAAATATATATTATTTTTTGTTAAAAAAAATATTCAGCTAGTACTTTAAAATTACTTTTGATTGTATATTTGATTGGAATTTTTTTTAATTGTTTTGTTTAAAAATGTTTATTTATTTTTTAAAAATTACTGTAACAAATTAATTTTTATTTTGTTAATTTCAAATAAATGGCCAAATAATTTGTCATTTTAGTTTAAAAAAATAATTTTTATATTTTAAATATATCAAAAACAAACATAAATTATTTTTTTCAAATAACAGTTGGCAATTGTAAATAAAAAAAAAAAAAACATGTCAACTAAATGACTCGGTTGACCTAATTTCAAAATTCAAAATTCAAAAACTCACTTTGCCAAACATATTCTAAAAAGAAGTTTTAAACATGGGTGTGGAAGGAATTGGGGTCACTGATTATGCCTCAATTTGAGGTGCATTATGGACTTATTTTTATGATCCGAACCGTTCATTTTGTAAGGTTTATTAAGTACTTCATGCTTACCAAAAATCATATTAATCGGATATCAATAAGTATATGATCGAATTGCATATTTTTTATATTATTTCTCAAAAGAAAAACTTATTGTTTGTTTTTTTTATTATCGATCATATAGTTATTGATATCCGATTAATATGATTTTTGGTAAGCATGCAGTTCTCAAAAAATCCTACAAAATGAACGGTTTGGATCATAAAAATAAGTCCATAATACACCTCAAATTGAGGTACAGCAGTGACTCCCATTCCGAGTGTGGAATCAATTTTTGAAAACTATATCCAAACACAACACTGAAATAAGAGGGTGGAATTATGATTCCATCCCTAAACCAAACACAGCCATAATAATATCATTCTTTTATTTATATGACAAATAAATTTCTAATGAAAAATGGAGGAAGTGGTATTTGAATTAAAGTCTTAAGGTCATATTTGTTAGCTGAATCAGATTAAATTGCATTATGACATTTATTGTTTTCAATGATAAATAGTGAAATTGAATTAATAGTGAGATGGAACCGCACATATCATGTTTGTTTTGAAAAACTACAATAAAATTAAGAGTTCCATGTACTAAGAAAGCGCTCCAATGAGAAGGACTAGCAATCACATTGGGCACTTAGGTTTGTTAATTCAATCATATGAGAGATGAAAGGCCTTATTGCCTCTTAATTTTACAAAAATAATAAAGTCACTTTTATATAATGAAATTTTTTATATAATTTTATAAATTCAATCTCAACCACTTAATATTACCGTACTAGTGCACAAACAAACATAATTTATCTTACATCTGTAACATAATATCACTATATTAATAATTTTCTTATTCAATCTCACCGTACTAATAATTTCATCCAATCTAGCCCGACAAACAAATAAGGCTCATGGATAGTGGGATTGAGTAAGAAGATTACTACTGTGATGGCATTAGGTTGGAAATATAGGATTGGCTTTTTGGAAAGTGGATTGGTTTTTTGGAAAGTGGATTGACAAACAAATAAGGCCTATGGGTTGGTTTGGGAAGTGGGTTAGCTTTTTGGCTTTTTAACTTTTTTGATTATTTTAGCCTGCGTTAAAAAGCTTGGGTTGGAAAGGGTTTTTTGGCTTTTTTGACTTTTTTTATGAGAGAAGAGTGTAATGATTATAGGTTGAATGTGATGTTTTGTTTGTTGTGGCTAAAATAACCCTTTTTTTTTTTTTTATGGCTATTTTAGCCACAAATCATCTTTCCAAACGGACCCTTAAGTTGTGTTTATTTGTGCACTAGTGTAATAATATTAGTTGGTTGAAATTAAATTTATAAAAAAGTAATGTTAGATGTGACACCTAACTTAATTTTTTTTTTTAATTCAATACAGTAAAAAATAATAATAATAAATAATGATTAATAAATAGAATTTCTCATTATATAAATATATATATATAATAATAGGAGCTAAATTATTAGTAAGTGATTTAATCAAAGGATCGAAAGGGACTTAAGAAAAGGAAGTGGGCCAAATTATTAGTAAGTGATTTAATCAAAGGACTGAAAGGAAATTAAGAAAAGGAAGTGCGTCAAGGAAAAATTAAGTCAAAGTTAAGACAAGACCAACAAAATAAAAACGTGGCAATAAATTAGAATAGGAGCCACGTGGCAGCTGTTGGCCTAAGAATTTTGAATAATAAGCAAGTTTGGGAGTTTATAAATAGAAATTGCCTAGGAAGTGTAGAAGAAGTAATGAAAAGAGATAAAACACAGGAGGCAACGACTAAAGAAAGGTTCGGAAAGTAAGAGGAAGAGCGGAAAATAATAGAAAAAAAGAGTTATATTATATCTTTAGTTATTATAATATATTTTTTATATGTCTTGAGTTATTGTGTGAGTGAATTTCCGATCACACTGCCCTCCTTAGTGATTCAGCGGAAGAACACAGGCAGAGTGGATGGCTCCCTGTAACCTGCACAGAAAGAAAAGACTCCGGCGGTGGTTCTTCCACCCGGGGGCACTCCGACGATCAAGTCAGTATATCTCTCAAAGATAATCTAGTACTTAACTCACTAGCTTGAGTATATAAAAACATACCTTAGACCCATGGGGGTGCCTCTCTTTTATAGCCAATACAATCCTAGTCCCAATAGGAGCCTGGCCCTAATGGACTTAGGATTACTGCTAATCTGGAACTCCCAGTGGGTTCAGGACAAACTCCCTAAGAGTTTTATCTTTACCCAAACTGAAGTCTTCTCACAATCTAGGACTCTTGTCCATATCCTGGTTGAGCTTCCTCTTCATTCTAGGACTCTTGTCCTTTATCCGCTTATCTCGGATTCCGATATCTTCGGAGGTAACCTCGGCACTACGAGATAACCTCGGCACAACTACCATGACACGTGGAATCTCGGCTAACACTTCGGTGTCACCTCGGCCACGTGTTGGTACTCAGAAAATACATCCCCACAGTTATTATAATATATTTTACGAATATTTTGAGTTATCACAATTTATTTTATATAATTATGTTTTTGTAGTTATATTAATGTTTTAATTATGTGAATTAATTTCTGACTTCTATTTGCTTAAATGAAAACATATGGATATGTTTGTTTAAATTTTAGAAAGTATTTGACAAAAATCTTGTAAATAATTATTTTTTGTAAGTACTATCACGAGAGTTTCATGTCTTGGGGGATTTAAATAACCATTGGCCCTTATTTGGCCACTTTGTGGTCCTCTATTTGTCATGGATCCATTGGTCCCTATTCTGATTGTCATTTCAGCGACCCCTGTTTTATTCTGTTTTGTTCTGTACCGTAATTATAGTTATTTACGTAATTTTTGTACTTCAGTTTCTGTCACTTACATAATTTGTTTATTCAACTTAAATTATGTTAATATTTTAGCTTAAATAACTATCCATGGCTATTTTGTGCTCCATACTCACAGTATAATATTTCTCACTCTACTATGTGCTTATAGTTGTTATTCTTTTCAGGTGATGAGATTTAGTGGAATCAAGATGGGGGATAAATCACAACTTTTTCTTTTTTATTTGTACTATTTGTATTTTTTATTGGACTCTTGTAATAAAATAAAAACCCAAATGAGTATTTTTGTTTCTTTTTAATAAAATTTTGGTACCTAACTATTTTATTTTAATTTATTTAATTTATCCATTGCGCTACTATTACAGAAATTTTAGAATTATTTTATTTTTATCTTGTTGCGACACTAAACCTTTGGGTACTGGGTTTGGATTGTGACATTAGAGACTAGACATTTAATAAAAAATCTGATAAAATTTTTAGAATTTCTAATATTTTTTTTTTTAATGAAATTGCATAAAATCCCTCATTATGTTGATGGTGACTTCATCGTTTTTGTAAAGCGAGGGGCAAAATATGCCTCTTTTGTGTGAATCCCCTTAACAAACCCAAGATTTTAGTTTGATGATTCTGAAAAAACAAAACAAAACAAACAAACAAGTATAATAGAACACTAAAGGATCAAGCCCAATGATGTGTAAATGTAAGTGAGATAATTGAATGATAATTAAAAAAGTTATGAGAGAGAGAGAGAGAGCATGAGAATGACGGTTTGATTGATCATTAAGCTTGACAAGTGTGTTTAATTTTTGTGTTCTAATAGCACTATTCTAATTTCTATATAAAAAATTTATCAAGAATGATATAATTGTTTGTAATTCTTTTATTTTTAGCCAAAACACTCACTATTGTGTCTCATAATTACAAGTATATCATTAACAGAGTATTTTGGATGCACTCTAGGTATATAAATTCCGTTTGTAATCCACTTTTCTTTTTATAATTTGTTTCCTTTTGAATGCTATACAAATTATTAAATTTCATAAAATAAAATTTTTTAAAAAAACTATACTTGTTATTGTGACATATGTATTGAGTTATGTCTTATAATCCCTAAAATTTTAAGTTAAATTCAACAGACTTTTTTGATATTTGAAAAAAATACAATAAACCTAGAAAGTTTAAGCTAAATTCAAATTTATTATGTTCTATTTTGCTTGTTTATTTGTTTGTTTATTTATTTATTTATAATCATCACACAAAAACACAAAAAAGTGAGATAATTAGGAGTATAAAAACGGTCTGCGGTTCGTGGGCTGCCCGAAACCCGTCCAAGTCCTGGGGTAGGCCTAGGCCTGAGCTCAACCCGGGACCCTGGGTCTGGGCTATCATTTTGAAACCTGGATCGACCCGGCCGGTGAGCCTGGTCCATTGGCCTCAAGGCCTGCTCAAAGCCCGACCCACCAGAGGCCCATTGTTTTTTTTTTTTTTGTGAATAAGTATAAATTTTTGGTGAAAAAAATAGAAGAAAAAAGATGTTCAGGCCTAGCCCAAATTTTGGTAGGAGCCCGCGCGACCTGGCATGAGCTAGCTTGAGCTTGGACCAGCATGGGTCAGGTTAAATCGGGCCAAATTTACACCCCTAGAGATAATGTTTGTATGACATTGCCTTTAGAAAAATAAGTGCCTTGCTAGTGTACAAGTGGACATGGAAGTTTTTTTTTTTTTTGTTCAATGGATAAAAGAGTAATTATATTATGAGAAATATTTATATCATTAAATAGACCACTAGCCTACAATAACAAGAAAGTCAATAAAGTCTAATAATCAATCGACTAAGCCCACAAACCCTACCAAGCAAAGCCCAACAACTCTCATAATGAGGAGAAATAAACTAACAAACTACAAAAAGTATCAAACTCCTTTTTATAAGTGTTGAACCTGAGAATTCAAACTACACAAGGTGCTACACAATCGCTATGCTAAACACCCTAATTAGACATGGAAGTTGTTCGGTCTATATTTTTAAGGTATTCCTTGTCATGTAATGTCGTGGATATTATGGCAATAATTGGTTTGGTTTGATTTTTAGAAATTTGTTTAGTTTGGTTTTCATAATTTTTTTTAAAAAAAAAACAAAAAAATAATTTTGTGAAAAATTAAAAAATCAAAAGTACTTATTATTTTGATATATATAATTTTAATTTTTAGTGAGCAAAAATAGTTTTTTTAAATTCAAAAATATTTTTTATGTTTATTTTTGTTAAACTAGTTAGAAGATTCTTTTAGAAAATCAAATCAAATATGGCCAACATATCTTAATCGAACTTTAAACAATATTAACAAAGAAAGATCCTTTGAACTTGGTTGTTTTGTTTGAGATATAATTTGGCATATCTTGTGTTTTTAGTTTGATGATTCTGAAAAAAAATAAACAAATAAACAAACAAGTAAAATGGAACACTAAAAAGGGATCAAGCCCTCTCGAAGGCAGTCCCAACCATATCGGCAACCCAGCAGCATAGACATTGATACAGATGGTTCATCAAATCAATAACAATGGAAAATGCTTACTTTGATAAAATCTTGTGTTTGTTAAGGGGATTCACACATTAGTTCCTCCCTTTTTATTATTACTATTCATTGTCAAATTATAGCAATAGTAATAGTATTATAGCAACAATCATCGGAGATGCTCTTATATGTATTTGATGATGATGATAAAATATCTTATCAATTTTTTTTATAACTTTCTAAAAACATTAGCCTTTTTAATTTATAAAAAATAAACAAGCCGTTAAAAAAAAAAATCCAAACACCTATTTTTGTGTCAAAAAATAATAGAAATCTTAAATATTTTATCAAACACTCACATGAGTGTAGGTCCTACACCCACATCCATGTGAGACACCCACACTCATGTGAGTGTTAAATCAAATTTTGGTAAAATATTTTATATCCCTAAACATTACTCTTTTGTGTCTCTTTTGAAAAGACAACATGACCAATTATCTTTCCGTTTGATTTAAGCTGTCCCAATCTAATTTTTTTTTTTTAATCTTTCTGTAAATGGTGTGTTTAAATGGTTTGCCAACAAAGCACGTTGGTGACGTGTCATTCAAGGTTAGGTTATGTGCCGACGTGTTATTCAGAGCTAAGTTATACGAGTCAGAATCCTCTAGAGTGATTTTTCTTAAAATGATTTAGTCTTTTTTGTTAGATTTGTAGAAAAAAAAACTTGATAAGTCAATGGCGGATCAAAGATTCGAACTTTAGAGTGGTAAAAATACATATAAATTTTTATCTTTTAAAATTATTTTACTAATTATTAATATAATATACATAATTTTATAATTTTTGAGAGTGCAATTACACCCCCTTCTCCTGCATCCATTCTTATGACACGTATCAAGATAAATAGTAAAAACCCAGCACTCCAATATCTATCAAATAATGACTCATTATGTTATGTGTAAAAGCAATTGAAGAAAGAGGTGGATTTTGTCTCCTTCCACCGACCCAATTAATTAGTAGAGTAACGTTTTTCATGTGATGGATTTTAATATGCATATACATACAAAAATAAAAATAAAATACAAAAACTTAAATAGCTAAATAATGTGTAATTCAAATTTAATTTTGAGCGTAATTTTCTCTTATTTAAATTCGAATAACATTTTAAAATTTTTGTACTTTTTTGTGTTATCTATGTGCAAATAACACTATTTGACAGAGTTGAGAAAAAACATCATAAAAATCACAAAATAACAAGATTCAAAACAAATTGTACAGTTGAGTTTCGTTTCTCAGTGCATAGTTTAGTCATTGCTCTTACAATGATTGAACCATATTTCACGATTTTGGTCTATAAATTTATATTTACTCATTTGATTTAAAATCTTGTCAAACCATTTAGTTATATAAATATAAGATGTAATCTTGTAATTTCACAAGATTGTTTTTATATAGTAGTGAAAGGGCTGGACTTCAATCTAATTCAAAATCTGGACTTGTGGTGTTGTTTGGATCTGTGAAATCCACTAAACATATTACATTGATGATACGAACAGTTCATTTTGTGAGGTTCTTCGTATATATATATATATATTTTGATCGGCAAATGTTAGTTATTAGTTGTTAGATTAGTACCTATAAAAGAAAATCTCTCTATCCTTGGCAAAGTACCAAAGTGCTTACACTCTCTTAATTCAACTCTCCTATGGGGAATTGAACGGGGAATTGAACCCATGACTTCATTGAGACTAAGCCCTAAGATATGTATGGTGGTCAACTAGGTTAGGCCTAGTTGGTTAAGTGAAGTTCTTTGTATATATTATTCATAAAACTTAGATAGATCCAATAATTATAATTTATTATATTTGTTTTTGAAAAAATAAATGACAAGTCTATTTTTAAAAATATACCCTCTGTTTTTTGTGGCAATATGAGTACCAGATTAACATAATTTTTTTATGACCAATATAAATGTAGGGTCCTACAAAAATAACAATTCAAATTATCAAAACGGGATCCGTGATGACCCCACAAACCCGAACAATACTCTCCAGTCTAGATTTGGTTCCAAACCCAATCAAATCACATTTTACTGGTTGGATTTCAACATTTTTATGATTTGATTTGATTTCATATTTTATAAAATCGTAAATAATTATTGGATTCTTGATTTTTTCAAAATAATATCTCTATTATTTTAATAGGAGTAATGGTAGAGATTCTAAAAAAATTTATCAAAATTTATATCAAATGTCTCACATGAGTGTGATATTTCATCAACTCCAATTACACCTTTAATGAGGTGGCAAACAATTTTAAAATAGAAAAAAGGTTGGGACTCCCTTTTGGGAAATCTCCACCACTTCCAATGCATTGTGATTGACCAACTTTTTTTTTTTTTTTTCCTCCTATCTCTGGTTGACACGTGTTTATGGGATTGTGGGAGTCAAAAAGAAAAAAAAAAAAAAAAAATCTATATCATTTCTATTTAAAATAAGAGAGAATAGTTTGAAGAAGTTTAATTGATTGATATTATACCTCATTAAAAATGTAATTTGAGATAATGAAATGACGGGATAAGACATTGACGACCCACTGCGAGTTAGCTCAGAGAAGCATTGGGAGCATGAGAGATCATTAGAGGAACATCGTCTAGAGGAGTCAGCTCAGAGGAGCTTGAGTTTGCTCCGAGGAGCATTGGCAGAGAGGCCATTTAAGAAAAGGGTTTGGCATTTCAAGAGCATTGGCAAGGGGCAGAGTTTAGAGATGCTCAGAGTGGCAGAGGCCATTTTCAGAGAGGGCATTTCAGAAAAGTTGCCAACAGAGGGTGCAACAAGTGAAGTGCATTTCAGCTGGATTTGAGTAGAGAACAATGAGGGGAGCTTGGCTAAAAAAGTTAGACGTTGAAGGTAGGCCATCAACACAGAGGTGTTGGACTCATCAGAGGAGCCGGTACACGCACTGCAGAGCTTTGTGCTACATCAATGAGGACGTTGATGGTTGGAGTGGAGGACAGTGTCATGGGTTGCCTTGCAAGGCTAACTCTGTGACGTTTCGCTTGCGGTGGTATGGCCATTTGAGTGTTCAAGAGTGGCCATTGAAAGTACTCCAACGTGGCCTAACATTGGCCCCAAGTAGCCCAAGGCATGTAAGCCAGTAATAGCCAGCAAACGGCAAAGCCGCAGCCCATGCCAATAACCAACTAGCGCTGCCAGCAACAGCAAAACACAGCAGAAGCAGCCAGCAGTGGCAGTCAATAGTGTAGAATTTTGGCGCTTTGTTTCGGCAGTCAAACGAAGGAGTTTCGAGATGAAATTTTTACTAGAAAGAGATCTTGGGGGAACTGTTTTCCCGACCAAGTTTCGTGATTTTTCTCAATTTGAGATAATGAAATGATGGGATGAGACATTGCTAATCTTTTGAGGTCTCTAATATTTTTTTTTTTCTAATATTTGTTGACATTTAATGATTGTTACTTTAAAGCATGTGATTAATGGGTTTTTTTTTTTTTTTTTTTGTGTGAACAAGATAAAAAGGATGCTTTGAGATGTGATCACTATATGTGTGGGCTCAGGTTTCGGATTTACAGGCTATTAGCCTAATTTGACGTAACTTATAAAAAGAGATATACCATCGTGACACTAATAGAGCTCAATTACATGTCATAAAAAATAAAAAAATAGGGGTAAACTACTAATAGGTCATAATAGTTAAACTTAATTTCCATCAAGTCCTATTAAAAATAAGTCTTTGTAAAATTGTCGCTAAAAATAATTTTTTTTGTGACAATTTTTTACAAACGTGGTTAAAAATTGACAATTAGTGACTTTTTTGTCATGATTTTTATAAATTATCACTAAAATTTACAATTAGTGACCTTTTTTATGACAAATTTTTCTCATAGGACTTATTAGACAATAAATTCACTTATCTATCTATATTATTATATATTATGCAAAAGAGAGTTTTTAACCTCAAGGCTTATGGGAGTTTCAATATCCCAATTTGAATTTTTTAAATTTCTTATTAAAAAAAAAAAGTCAGCATTTATTGATTTGGTCAAAATCCCCTAATCAACATTTATTAACTTTTTTCAATCTACATGTCTTTCCACATGCCTATATTTATTGATTTGGTCAAAATCTCCTAATCAACATTTAAAATCCCCCAATACAAATAATTATAGATACAATCCGTGTATAGTTACTGCAGTATCCTTTTCAACTTCTCCCATACATTATGGTTAGTGATAAGATTGTTAAATTATTTTTATAAAAAATCTTAAAAAAACATAATTTATATATTAAAAAAATCTAAAACAAATATTAATATCTATAATTATCCCGTACGTAGCACGGGTGGTAGGCTAGTATTATATAAGGAAAAAGGGAATTTCTAATCTACAAGCTTTGTGGGAGTTCCAATATCTTAATCCTAATTTTCTAATTTTTTGATTTAAAATAAAAAACTCAGCATTTATTGACTTCTCCCAACCCACAAACCCTTTTGACTTCTCTCATAATTACTACCGCACCATTTTTAATTTCTCTCATACACTATGGTTACACACAAAAATAAAGAAAATAAGAATTTAGCTATGGATCTCAAAAAGATATAACATCTAAATTTGAATTATAATTTAGGAAAAGATATAATTATTATTTTTTTATGTATATCTATCAAAATTTTAAATCACTTAATAAGACAAATTAATCAATTTTCTAAAATTATTGCTTTTTTAATTTATAAAATAGATTAAAAAAACTATTGACTGATTTATTTATTTAATAACAAAAATATTTTATAATCTCTCCATCATAATCTCTCTCATCGATTTCCCAAAAAAAATATTAAAACTTGTCTTTCTTCTTTTTTCCCCTTCCCCCAAAAATTAGATAATATTGTTCATTAAAGTTGTAGATATATATCTTATATATTATATTATAACATTAAAAAAAAAAAAACTAAAAATCAGATATGCAATCAAATAGAATCAACAAACTTAATTTTTATTTATTCAGTTAAAATTTTTCTTTTGCATCTCAATATCTCCCACCATTATACTTTAAATCAATAAAACTCACATCATAACTTACCTAAATAATAATAAAAAAAAATAAATAGAAATCACAGATAAATTAAATTAAAAAAAAAAAGAAAGATACCCATCACTCCATCTTAAATAAATTGAAGGAAAAAAAAAAAGCCAAAATAGAAACCATACAAAAATAAAAAAAGATAAGAATTTAAATATAGATCTAAAAAAAAATATGACAATATTTAAATTTGAATTATGATTTAGTAATATAATTATCTATTTTTATGATATATATATATATCAAAATTTTAAATCACTTAATGAGACAAATTAATCAATTTTCAAATCTTATTTAAAGAAGAATCTGATTAGTCATCCCAACTCCTAAACTTTGCGGGCACTGGCAGAGGAACTAACAGATTGGGTTAGATGAGATTTATGTAGTTGGAAGTAACATTCTCCGACTTTATAAATTTATTTTATTTTTAATTTTATTTTTTCCCTGTATGATTCTCTTTTTCCACTGTTGGTTTGCTTTTGGTAACGGTTTTAGTGAGATTTATGCGTTTGTTTATAGGTTTGCATGGTAGAGAAGAATTATTGGTGATTATGATTGCAATCGAAGTATCTATGTCCGTTCCATGCCAAAGATTTTGATCAAATTTTGTTTTCTTCGATGAAAACTATAAAATTGAATTTAAAAAATGGATATCAATTTTTTTTTTAATGTTTTTTGTCATTTTATTTTATTAAAAATGTGAAAATTTATTGAGAATTCAAGATTTTACTATATCATTAGATTTTTGTATAACTAAATAAATTTAAAATTTTTAAATATCATTGTGTTATTTATTTTTATTCTCTTTCTATTCCAATAGACCATTACTGCTATTTGTTAGTTTGTTAATTATAATTCAATCAATTGAAAATGAAAGCTTAATATAATTTTTCATATATATTATAGTTAATTTGTTATTACTATAGTTGTATATAATAGCATAATATATAGGGATAATTTCTAAATATAATTTCTATCTTTTTATGTGATTAAAATAGTTCATCTTAATAGTATATAGAAGAGTTAGATGGTTTCTTTTATCTCTAAAAAACTCAATTTATTTATTTATTTTTTAAATTGAAATAGTCCATCTTAATAGTATATAGAAGAGTTAGATGGTTTCTTTTATCTCTAAAATACCCAATCTATTTTTTTTTTTACTTTTTAATTTTTTAAATTAAAATATCAATTGTTTATGTCTATAAAACAAAACTAATAAACACATATAAAAAAGCTACACATTTTTTTTCTTTCATTTTTTAATATGTAGGATATTTACAAATGGAAAATGTTTGACACCCCAATTTTTTTTAATAATCCAACTTATAATGATGTAGTCATAAGTGTCAATTTTTATACAAATATGATAAGAGAATTAATTAAATTATACATTTCAATCGACTACATACTCAAATTTTGACTATTTCAATATGTTATTTCACTATAATTCTAATTAAGAGAATCTTCAGCCTTTAATATACTTTTTTATCAAATTATAATTGGATAAAAATTAAAAAGATGAAACGTTAAAAATTATTGTTTTTTCATCAAAATTGGTGAAAAAAAAAATTGGAATAAGAATGAAAGTTCTTTTAAAAATTGATAAAAGTTTAATGAAAAAGTTAAAGTAATTCATATCAAATCAAATTTTTTATTCAAATTTAAAATCAAATTAGATAAAAAAAAATTTAAAAAAATGATGAAAGTTTGAAAATATTTTGAAACCTTCTTATTTATAAAGATTAGAAATCCGTATGTGTATTATATTCATATTGTATTTTTAGTTATGAAATTGAAATCAAAAGAAATGTGACTTAAATTATTGGATTAAAAATAGAAATATCATATTAATTATTGTTAAATATCACTTCACTTCATATTTAATAATAAAATTATATATTTGTTTTAATTATAACTTTTAAATTTGTATATTTTCATAACAAGAAGAAGCATGTCATGACTCAGTTGATCTCATTTAACCAGGTTTAACTTTTTTTAAATACAAATTATCAAAATTGCACTAAATATATTAATAAATATATATACATATATTTAAAGTCTTTATTCATTTTAAAAAATTTTTTTGGTATTTTAAATTTCATGTTACGATCATTCTTTCTTACTCATTAATTTTTTTATTTTTTTTAATTATTTCCCGTTCAAAAACAAATATAACAATTTTTTAAAATTCATATATTTTTATTCTAAAATAGTGAAATATTAGAACTATGTCACTTTTAATTGTTAATACAACAATTTTAATTTATCTATACTATATATTATAGTAAAGAAATATTTGAAACAAAACTCTTAAATTTATATGTAAAATTTTATTTACGAGAGATAAAATATAAAAAAAAATAAAAATAAAAATCTAAATAATATATTATTTTATTTTGTATATAATACGGGTGATATGCTAGTTAGAACTTACACATAAGCACTCTATAAATAAATTCAAATTTTAATCAAAACACAAAACGAGATCCCTATGGAAAGTTTTACCTCTCTAAGGGATTGTTTGGAGTATTCTAAATAAGTATATTTTTTGTCTTTTTAAATTAAAAAGGTGAGGGAAAAAATATAGATGTTTGTGTTAATTTTTTGACTTTTTATAAAAAAATATATATTAAAAAATTATATAAATTAGTGTGTAAGAAAAAATTAAAATTAAGAATTATGCAACCATACTTTTTAAATTTTGATAAATAATAATAATTTTTTAACTTTTTAAATAATTTTTTAACTTTTTAACTTGTCAAATTTAATTTAAATTTAACCATGAGTCAGCCACCACCTCCGTAGTTCCTTAGACAATGCGTGATACGCGAAGAAGTCGTGATACTTTCTCTTTTCTCGAAGGAAGAGTGGTGAACTTTTTTATTAACTAAAAAGTAAGATATTGTAAAATAAAACAAAGCGAGGATTGGTTTTGACAATGACCTCTGTTAATAGTTTTTTTTTTATATATATTTTCATTTTCTAGAATAAAATTGTTGTTAAAATAATTAATGCATTTAATAAATATTAAAAAAATAAAATTATTAGTAAAAGAATTGGGTAGATTCTTAGTTGTTTTATCATTTTTTTTTTGTGGTTAACTTTATTTTTTTATGAAAATAAATATTTTTTATTTAATTAGCAAAAAAATGTTACACCCAAACAAAACAAAGGCTAAGTTTGGCATAATCTAAATAATACAAAAATTTAAAAAGTCACTATCTTATTTAAGTCACATCATCTTATTTAAATCACATCACCTCTCTAACACATCACATCAAACCCAATCCATATAAGCCAATAAGTCAAAAAGTACACTTTTTTAGAAGATCCCAAACTAATCTTACAATAAACCATGTATGGTTTGATTATGTATCCTTTGGAAAGAGTTGGACCTCTCTTAAGATGGTCATTTTAATTTAAAAGAAACCAAATTCCTTTCGAAATGCTTTGTTGTTCGCTGTTTTATGTTATGTATAATTAGATGTTTGCCATTGATTTTGTACTTGAAAAAAAATAATTATACAAGAAAGAAATCAAATAGAGTAATATATTCTTGAATTAATTATCTAAAAGTCTTGTTTATAAATATTATGGTAACTTAGATCCTATTTAAGATTTTTTAGACTCATAAGTCCTATTTAATAAAACTGAAAATATTATCAATTTTTCTCAAATTTTAAAACCTAGAACATTATCAATTTTATATGTAATGTTCTAGATAATTATTTCACTAACTAATGAAAAAAAAATAGAGCGTGAGATTAAAATGTTTTGTCCTTTTACTTATTGGTTTAATTCAACTATCTAATAAAATCGAGAGCATTATCAATTTTTTCCAACATTATCAATTTTTTCATTTCTAAAGTTTTTATTTTTATTCTTTTTACAATTTTGCATAGTAATATTACATCATCATGCTCCTTTATAGACACAAAAATTTCAATTTCGTATAAAAAAAAATTCAGGTTTTTTTATTTTTTTCAAAAAAAAAAATACACATAATTTTTTTTAATTTTTTTTTTCAATTTGAAAATTGATGTTTTAAAGTTTTGAAAATCAAAATAAATTTTAAATCATCATGTTCCTAAAAATAATTATAAATGATGAACAATAATTGTTTGAAGAGTAATTCTAACCGTTACAAATTTAATGGGACTTGAAGGTTTAAAATCTCTTAGTTAGGACTTAATGAAACATAAGTTCATAAATTAGAACTTATATGTAAATGCCTCTATATTCTTCTTGTTTGGTAATATTTATAAATCAATTTATATAGTGCATTTGCTTTTAAGAAGTTGATTTGTTGTGTTTAATTATAATTTATTTAATTTATTTGACCAAAATAAGTATTAAAAAAATTCTGGTACAATTTGCTATCTTTTTTGGGAGAAATTATTAAAAAAACTCTTAAAATTTAACTTTTGTAATAAAATAAATTAAGAATTTTTAATTTTGTCAATTTAAACATTAAAATTTTAATTTATTTTCAATTTAAATCATTTGTCTAATTCCATTAAGCCCAATCAATAAAAAAATGAATATTTTAACCATTAAACTAAATGTAGATACACACAAAATGTTTAAAATATCATTTTTTCGGTTAAGTTTTAAAATGAATGCCTGATTTGGGAACACAAAGTTCTAGCCAAAAAGTCGCAATAAAAAATTTAATTCCCCAAAAAACCTTAAAACACTATTTTTTTCGTCAATTTTACTTAACAAAAATAAGTAGATAATTTAGATTAAAAATAAATCAAAAGATTAAAATTTAAATTGATAATAAAATTTAAAACTAATGATTTATTTTGTCATAAAATCAAACCTTAGAATTTTTATTTTATTTTTTTGTAATTTCAATTTGTTTTATTTTGTTTTGTTATATTTTTTCTTTTTTTGAAACCCTCAAAACACACATGTAACTAAGGCCAAGTTTGGCATATACAAAATAATCTATCTTTTTATCTTTTTTTCACCACATCACCTCTCTACTTTTTTGAATAATTTTTTTGTAAAAAAATAAAAAATACACTTATTTAGGTCATCCCAAACAACTCCTAAGTGCTCTTTTGAAAAGCTGGTAAAAAGTCAACTTCTAACTTTTTACTAATTTTACCTCACATCACCTTTCACATAATTTATCTAAAAAAAAAATACAAAATAAACTAAAAAAAGTCAAAAAATCAAATTTTTACCAACTTTTTAAAACATCCTAAAACTACATCTCTAAAAAAAAATAAAAAAAATTTAAGGTCAGACAAAAGAGAAGGTTACAACTGCGCGCAACGCCACACCGACACACTTCGAGATCTCTGTCTCTCTCTCTCTCTCTCTCTCTCTCTCTCTCTCTCTCTCTCAATTTGCGCTCTCTGCTTTGGCTCTTCACACATTTACATACAACTCTTCTATCTTCTATTTTCACTGCATTCGTTTGAGGTATTTCTTGTTCTCTCTCTCACTTTACAATTACAATGTAGGTTTTGTGTTGTTCACTTTTATGTTTTGAAATGCTATTACTCTTGTTGAACGATTGCTTTTATTCGTGCTTCGATCGTGTTCAGTGCCTAGTAATTGCTGCTATATTGATTGTTTAGTGTTTCACTGAATCATCGTTTGAAGCAAATTGAGGTCAAAATTGAGCCTTTTTTTGTTCCATATGTGCATGCATGGTCTTACATTCTGTGTGATTGAATGTGATTTTAGTTCATAGTCACTCAATCATATGCTATGGAAATATAGGCAAAATTGCTGGTTTAATGGGGGCAATGTGCTTCTGGGCTCTTACTTGCTTTTTTCCTATTGTTCTCTTGTATTTCTAGAGTTTTTGTGCAGTTAATTGAATGTCTAAATGAATTCATTTGATACTCTTTCGTGGGAGGTTTGGAACTTGTATTTATATTTTAATTATTTTATTGAAATCTTATGGTTCACTATTTGATTTGATATATAATTCATGATTAATGCATGTAGATCGATGAGAATCTATTGGCAATCTATTTTGGGATGAAATTGATTGTTAATTGTATGATTCACAATTTGATTTGGGATTCAATTTGTGTTTTACAATTCATTCAATTCTTGAAACTATCGGATTGGACTATTTTTTACCCCTTTTTACTTATTTTTGGATAAAAATGTTAGAATAAAACTTATAGGAGTGCGCAATATGGAAACAACCATACCTATGCATGATTGTTTGTTGTTGGGTGATTAGAGGGTTTAATTAGATTTTGGTGAAATAAACATGATTTAATATGACATGGGCCAGGTCAATAAGACACAATTTTCACAACTTTTTTTTGAATAATACACACACATTTCAAAGTGTTTTAGGTTTTAAAATGAAGGGTTTTCATATCTTGTTATGAAGGCAATATCTTCCTAATTAGATGTTGTACTCACTTTCATATATCAGAATGTGCCAATTTTTTTTATTTTTTAAATTTATTTATTTATTTTTTCATGTATATGATTGTTTTAACATAATTTCTTATAGTTTGTGCCGAATCTTATGATTCTCAATTTGACAATTATTGATTAATGGATTGTTGATTATGTAGTAAATTAGGCACTTTGATGAAGTGCATGGCATTATTTTGAAAACGGTGTTGTTTATTTTTGAATCCCTACTGTATGTCTGGTTATTATTATTCTATTTTCTTGTTAAGAAAAAAATGCATTTGACCACTAGTTTACAATGAAAAATAATAATGCCTTCTAATTTGTATACAGAACAGAACTCCTGAATTTTTCATTACTTGTACATCTATTAGAGCCTACTTGCAAGGACCGAGAATTTTAACTTACTGCTTTCAACTTCTAATATCACTGTAGACAAATAAATAAATAAATAAATAAATCACCATGCTTTATTAGAGTGTGTGAACGTATGCGTGTTTGTATATATATACACAAATATATAAATACTCAAACTTGTGTGTGTGAGCTTCTTTCTTCATGTGGTGGAGCTTGAGTAGGGAAAAGGAGGAAAGCATGGTGTTTGGTTCTGTTGACATTGATGTGGTTAATGTGGGTGAATGAATGGAATAGAAGAATGCTTCATGGATCAGAGGAGCCTATTTTCACGATAAAGAGTAGATTATTGTCATTTTTGTTTAGTTGGTTTTTGGGGATGGTCATTCCATCCTTAAACCAAATTTTGGATTTTGTAGAGGTCTTTGATTATGTTTTTGTTGTATAGATGAGATAGGTTTTAGTTTGTATACAGCTTGTAAGACCTTGGTTTTATTTTGTATACAGCTTGTATGACCTTGGTGCCTCTCTCTATAAAAATATTTCCCTTTTTATGCTCCCCCTCCCCCCAAAAAAAGAAGAAAAGCACTAGTGTGAATCAGTGGTAAATGATGTTTTTTGGTCTTGCAATATTATTGCAACTTATTGCAACTTATCGTAGGTTGTGTGAATCAATTCAATTTGTATGTTAACTTAGAATTGATGAGGATCACCACATCTTACGATTCAGTTCTCTTACTGAAGCCTTCTTCTCATTTCTGCCGGATTGGTTGCTCAAGATCTTCGGTCTCTACCCGGACCCAATTCTTATTTCTTATTAATAGAGATCAGTTGAGACTTGAGAACGTCTAGGTTCATCACTTAATGCAATCTGGTATGCATGTAGTAGCTTAATTTTTTTGTTCTTGATTTAAGTCCATATTAGAAATTTATGTGGCTCTAAAGCATATTCATACCATGTGAGCTTTGGAAGATTTTGACAAGTATACAGAAATCAATTTCTTTCTCTTACTCTTTCAGATAAGGGAGTATCCATAAAGCTCCAGCAACCATGAGTTTTGTTTTTCGTGGGGTCAGATCTGGTATTGAAAGTAGATTTTCGGGATTCATTCCTGAACAACGTGCAGTGGTATGTTCCTTAGATGTCTATCTCCTTTGTCTGTACTTGGTATGTTAGTATTGTTTGCATATGAAATAGTAGTAGATTACGATACGTTTTCTTCTTGTCCCTTCAGCGCGTACATGCAGCAAGGCCAATTAATACCAACTCGCTGGCTTTTCTTGTCACAGGTAATGTTTTTGTTCCTCAATTTCTGGTACCAAATGTTGACAATACCATTAGATGCTTAGAGTGCATGTCATAATTCTTATCTGCAAATAACTTGTTTGGCAGTGCTTTTGATGTTTACCATTTTAAATTCTCACCAGATGTCACCGAACTTTCTGGTAATTTCTCACCTGGTAACTAATGAGGGCATGTCAGTTTTTTTCTGATCACTATCTCCTAGCCATTTTTTATTTTTTATTTTTTTAAGTTGCAACTGAAGTGGTATTCTTCTGAATGCATGCATGTAGCTCTGGGTAGTCGTTGGTATTTTTTTGACGGCAACAAGTCTTAGGATGTTCGCAACTTGCCAACAAGTCCATGCTCAGGCCCAAGCTCAGGCTGCAGCTGCCAGTGGCTTGCTTGGTCACACTGAATTCCGTGTACACATGCCACCATCTATAGCACTCGCAACAAGAGGGAGATTACAAGGATTAAGGCTTCAGCTTGCACTTCTTGACCGAGAATTTGATGACCTAGGTATAGCTGTTTTTGCTGAACAATTGTGTGGATGTCTATGGTATACAACTCACTTGAAATTTAAGATGAATTCACATATTTGTGCGCTGAAGCTAGGATATATGTTGTCTTAGTTGGATTTAAAAAGTCAACTTAGAAGTGAAGTTAAACTGTTTTTGTTCATTCTGCTGCAGATTATGAGACTTTGAGAGCACTGGATACGGAGAATGGTTCTACGACTCCTTCAATGACTGAAGAAGAGATCAATGCCTTGCCTGTTCACAAATATAAGGTCACTGGTCTGCAGAGGTAAGCTGGAAGATTGTTTTTGATGGTTCTTTGGTTTGGTATTAATCATTTTTTGCATTGTTAACTGTATATTATGTCTATGACTTTTCAATTGTCAAGTGCTATTTACTCTTGCTCAGGCACAAGCTTTGTGTTAATTCTTATTTGAAGTGCAAATGTCATGCAGGTCAAAAACTGCATATTTGGATTTTAAACAAAGATTGTTGGCAATCTCTGTTGTTCTGAATGGAAGTGCGCCTTCCATTTATTATATTTTATGGGTTCTTCCAAATCATTGAAACAAAATGGATATAGATAAAAATATAATTTTGCTACCTTGACAGTCTCATGATTTATATTTTATGGAGAAAAATAGATATTTTCCCTTGTTTAGAGCATGTCATAAAAAATGTGAGTGAGCTGCTTTAGACTTCAGAAAGTGGCAATTCAACTGGAGAAACCAAATTGCTGAGCTACTTGTTGTGTCCTTTATAGGTAGATTGTTTAATGTCTGAATCAACATGGCTTGGTGTCTGCTAAGAGTCTTCTCTTGTAGTTGAACAAAAACACATTCAAAACTGGGCAATTGATTTTGTTATTCTATTTGTCTTGTGTTAAATGCTATGACTAAGGGACTTAGTGGTCCATTCAGATGTAGATGACAAGAAATTACTTGCCGAGTTCTTCCATCTGCTGACCTTTTTTATCTGGTAAGGTTCTAAAAAGCGGTTGTGGTCGCCGTAATGGTGGCGGTGGCGCGGTTGCGGTTGCGGGGTGTAAAGGCCGTAGCGTAACGGTTGCGGTAACCGAAACCGTGAATTTTTTTATGTTTCGCACAATTTGAAAAAACTTATCGATATGCACATTTTTTTTCCATGATCATATTTATTGGGTTTTAAAATAAATATTGATCAATTTTTATAAATTTTTAAGTTTAATCCAATATATTTCATATTTTTAAATCACTATAAACTGAGTTTTTTACATTTTATTTTAATAAGTAATGACTTTATATTATACAAAAAATCAATCACTAACTATTATTTATAAGATAAACAATGACAAAAGTAAGATTATAAATAAAAGCTTATATAATATATATATATATATATTTTAATCAAGGCAAATAAATAATGACCAGACTTATTATTATTATTATTATTAAACAATATATAGATAGACACACACAAACAAAATAGTTGAGTGATAGTAACTAAATAGAATAACATAGGTCTTACAGTTTCAACAAATCAATAACGTGTTCTTCATCTTCTATCTTCCACAGCTTCAACAAATCAATAACATATTCTTCATCTTTCATCTTCCCTCTTCTTTTTCTCTCTATCTCTTGTTCCTCCATCTTTCCTCTTCTCTCTCTATCTCTCTTCCCCCATTTTCAACTTTTTTTTTTTGTGTGTGTTTTCGAAAGAAGTAATTCAGAACCATTACGTAACAGTGCGTAACAGGTCGTTACGGCTGTTATGGCACCGTTACGACCGCTATAGCAGCCGCTACGGCCGACACACCTGTAAATCTTAATCACACTGCAAAAGTGACCGTAACGGGTGGTGGTGACTTCCACAACTGTTACGTAACGGCGTTACGTAACGGTTGCGGCCGCTTTTTAAAACCTTGGGTAAAATTGATATGTATCATAGACATGAAGGGACTTGCCTTTTCTTTTTTGCACTGAGCCACAAAGCCATTGTCATCAAAAAAGCATGAAAACAACAAATAGTGGTTCTGGACACTAATATTTACTTCGTTTGTGTTTGAGATTTTTGCTCATTGAGTTGAATTGTGTCAGGAGTTTTTTTATACATTGGGTCTATGGATTTTCAATAGCATAACTTTACAGTATTGGCATTACCATTTGATGGAAAGGTTAAAAATGTTCATGACAATTTTTTATATATTGTAGTATGGAAGAACATCTGGGAGAGGAAAGGAAACCTATATACTGCTGTGTGGTCATTGAATTCATACTTGACCAATTAACTAATGGATGAAAGTGACTTTTATTACATCATTAATCGACAATTTGGGTACAATACATATTTATCGGGGGGGGGGGGGGGGGGGGAAATAGTTTCAATACATACTGAATCATTGTTGTGTGCATGAAAAGATTTTGATGAACAGTTATATGTTCCCATGACTTAGAGAACCCTAGGATAGTAGAAGTCATTGGTATGGACCCGAAGAAAATAATTTCCTCCTACAAACACACAGAAAAGGGTTAGAAATGAATATAGTCCTAAAATGTTTGGAGTAGCACAAATTGAAAATAAGTTGAGAGGGAATATGCTAAGATGGTTTGGTCATATATAATGAAGACCTGTAGATGCAATGGTGAGGAAGAGTGATAGGATTACCATAAATGAAAATGATCAGGGAAGGGGAAGACCTAGATTGATATGGGATGTTCTAGTAAAAAAGGATATGCAATAATTTAATTTTACAGAGCATATAGCCCTTGACAGAGCAGAATGGAAAAAAATGATTCATATAGCCAGCCCTACTTGATTGAGATACAAGGTTTACTTTGGCTTGATAAATACACAAGAAAAGGTTTGTATATCTAGAATAGTTTATTATTGCCACTCTATTTGGTTTGGAGTTTTCAAAAAATAGTTTTTTGATTTTTCAATTCGTATTTTTTTGTTTTTAGTGAATTTTAACATTTTAATAATTTTTTTTAGATCCACTTAATCTAGGTTCACTTAAAAATTATAAAATTTGAACAAAGATCTTTAAGAAATTCATCGAATATAATAAAATAAATGTACTATTTTTTGTATTTTTTAGTATTCAATGAATTTTTGAAAGATTTTTGCACAATTTTTATACTTTTTAACTGTGTGTAGATTAAATGGATCTAAAAATTACAAAAATTTGATTAAAATATTAAAAATATTCACAAAAAACAAAAAAATACAAATTGAAAACATAGAAAACTATTTTTGAATACTCCAAACCAAACAGAAGCTTTGTTATTTTATTTGAGAAATTAGTATGCATATATAATTTGTTTTGAGAGTGTTTTTCGGGGGCATGGTTTTGATTTTTTTTGCAGATATTACATATTAAGTTTTGCTGAACTTCTATTGAACTTTTAGAAATTGGAAATGATTTGATATAATTTTGGTTTTCTTGACAGTGAGGGGTCATCGCTGCAACAGGCCTCATCTTCTTCAGCTTTACCAGAGGTATTCGATATCATTTTTTCAAGTGTTGTTGCATTATCAATCAAAATAGGAAATTGCTAAATCCACAGCATTTTGGTTGTATCCATAACCTCCTCTGTCACAAGGTTGGCCCCATCCATATGAGAGGGAGGGCTGTGAATTTAGTAAATTCCTATGTTAAAAAAAAAAAAAAGAAAGAAAAGAATTTTGTAAATTTTTTAAAATATATATGATGATATTAAGCTACTGGTGAGTTGTTTTTATGTAGGTATTACTAGGTCACATGTTGAGTTTTGGATGTTTTGCATGATAATTGAATTTTTCTGAATCCAAGTTGTTCACAAGAATCATGAGGCAAGAGAACAAAAGTTTGGGATCTTATAACATCTATATTCTCTCCGGCCAATCCATAAATTGTCACCATACATTGACGTGGTGGATAGCATTGTCTTTGGTCACATGCAATATGGCCTTCTCAGAAGACCCTTTGAAGTTGGCCTTCTCATCTCTGGAGAGCCATATTGGTAAATTAGAGGTGATTTTTAATAGGTTTTGTAGAAAATGTTTTGTCCATCCATTATCGCCCTTTAATTATGTGTACTATTCTTGAGTATAATGGCCTTCTAATTCTTTAAGCGATTTCCAAGTCAAGTAGCTCTCAAATGTTCAGGGTATTTTCAAATTCTCTATGTTATGAAGATAGAAGCTGAATATAAAGTGAAATCGCATCTTTGGTGAATATACAAATAATACCTATTAATGTCATTGAATGTAGAAAAACTGTAATTTTTCTTGAAGGGGAACTTGGGCACAATGAACCATTAAGAGTCCATACTAGTGGCAACTGGTGATTGGATTGTTCTTTCTGCAGGCTCAATTGATCCACTGGGTGCATTTAATGTAGCCTAGCTGCCTTGCAAACTATTGGGTTGGGGGATCATTGATTGGGGGCTCATCGTCCTTTGACAAGGACAAGCAATGAGAGGCCAGGACATCTATCATCATGACCAAGGCCAAGGCATGGCTCTTTTGGTGCTAGTTTGTCTTGCTGCCATTGCCTTTTGCATCCCTCTCAAGTTGCCTTGCCTTTTCCTCAAGTTGGGCCCACTTAGACTATCAGTCATCTTACGTGGTACACCTGCACCCTGACATGGCAACCCAGTGAAATATATTGTCCTTTTTTTTATTTTTTTATTTTAAATTTCCCTTTTCAGTATAAATCAAGAGAAACATACAAAATGCTCTTTGCCTGGAGCTGGATGCTATGTGATGATCATGTCAAATTATCCCGGGGATGCCTGTTTTATTTAAAATATCTGACATCGGCATTAGCAGCTGTATATCTTCATAATGAGATTCTTCTAGGCCTCTTGAATCAGCTCACTGCTCTCCATAGTCCATATCATACATTCGATTTTTTAGTTCTCACAAAGCATCGTGTGTTTGTTTGTGTGCATGCGTATCTTTGGACTCTTTCCTCACAGCTTGTCAGCAATATAATTTTGGAATGGGCAACATTATCTTTACTTTTTGTGGACATTTTTTAATTTCTGCCTTTGAATTTCACTCACAGACAAATCAAGACTCGAACAAGGCAGATGCAAACAAGAAGACTTCGGAAGATGAATTGACATGCACAATATGCTTGGAGCAAGTTAACAGGGGAGAGCTTGTTCGAAGCTTGCCATGTTTGCATCAGGTATCTCTCTCACTTTTCATTCAATGTATGTAACATGATGATCCTGATCTTCTGATAGTTCAATCAAATATTCAATTACTTTGATGAGTTTTCAAATGATTAACCTTAAAATTTTCTTTTAAATGTTTTCGAATCACTCATTTAAATGTATAATATTGAAAATAAGTTCTGTATCTTAGGTTCAAAAAAAAAGTTCTGTATCTCTGTAGGATTCACACTCTATTTAGGAAATTTGTTCATCTTGCTTATTTATTTTGTAAGTAAGTTTTCATATTTTTGGGTACATTATAAGTAAGTTTTCATTATTAACTTTGTATAGCTTCTGTGTACCTCTCTGAGGTTTGGCATTGATGCTCTCCCTTGGAATATTTCCTGATATTTTTTTATGGGTCTTGCTAACAAGAGCCCCTAGGGCACAAGTGAAAAACAAAAAAATTGAAGAACACAAGACAATTTTTACTAAATTTAATGCACTTTTGTTGAAATCAATACACATTCTAATATTTTCACATCTTTTCAAGACACTTCTTACACACTACTCAACATTAAACAATGCCTAGGGAGCACTTGTAAGCATTTGCCTTCTTTTATTCTTGTTTTTTTGGTCTATTTTCTAATTGTTTTGCATGCTGCATTATTCGTATATGGGTAGACTCCAATCCACTATGTTCCAATTTGCTTGAATACAGAAATAGAGAGAGGCTAGATAACTTTAGCGAATGTCGGTGTCCTAAATGTGCTGCATGCAATGTAATTCCCATCTGTGTAGGCTTCTCTATTTTGCCGCCCCCCTCTCCCCCCCTCCCCCCCCCCCCCCCCCCAAAAAAAAAAAAAAAAAAAAAAATTCCAGACTTACTAAAAACACAAGTCTCATCATAGTAAATTCAAGTTCTAAAATAATTGTCTCATCATAGTCTCATCTTTAATTATTGAGCTGCTACTCTGTTTTGCAGTTCCATGCCAACTGCATCGATCCATGGCTGCGTCAGCAAGGCACTTGTCCTGTATGTAAACTCTCAGTGGGGTCAGGATGGTCAGAAAGCCGGGATAGTGAGACAGATGGTGATGACATGGTTTAGGGGCCTGTACTCTAATTACTCTGCATATGCAATAAAGTCTGTTTGTCTGTCTCTCATCATGCTACGTTATCATTGGTGTATATATATAGTGGCTTGTATGATGTTAAAAGTTAGTTCTTGATGTTGAGAATGCATGAATTCCATGCATCCACTAATGTCTTCATAGATTTGATGTTTTAGTTCTCTCTCTGTCACACTAGTAGGAATGATGTCGGATGGAATTAATGCTTTCAAACTCTCTCTAATTCTAAGAACCTGCAATCACATACAGTGACTCCTTGCCGGCTTGGGTAATCAGCCAGGAGACACTCCGATGCTTAAGTTAGTAGCTTGCAGGTAATACTCTCCATAGAAGGGTATGAATGCTCAAAGATTGCAGACCTGGGTATGGTGAATAACTCTACTTTTATGTTTACACACTTGACCATTGAGAGATTTGTGCAACTACTTGCCTCGCCCTAGTAGGCAGGATTGTGCCCTCTATCTGCGATTTTGCATGGAACAATAAGCACGATCCCATTCTTTGTGGACGTACTTTTGACTTAGCTCACCCAATGCTCGAGGTTTGTCTGGCCTGCTGCGTGGACATGTTGGCCAAGCTCTTGGGTTGTGTCTTGGGTTGTGTCTCACGCTCAACTGTGCTTGGCTGAGCAGCGCAACTGTATGAAATTACCTCCCCACCAGTGTTTCGCTTCACAACCATCACTAAAGCTCAGCTTGGTTGTGTTGGTGTTTCACTTTTCATATTCTGATCTTTGCCACCACCATTAAAGCCTCGGCACAGCTGGTTTTGTGTCCCCTACATGATTGGTTTGGAAATAACATGGCAGAAAATAGGTGAAGGAATCATAAAATAATTGAATGCCGGCACTGTATATGCTTTTGGTGCTACTTTTATATCGATGCCACTGATTTGTTCACAAGATATGGGACTGTCTTCTGGTGCTACTGTTTGAAATTTGTGTGCAGGTAGATCTTCCCAAACTGGACGGGAATAACCATAATGTATGAAAATATGAACTGTACATTGTATTTATTAGCTAATGGTTTATCAGTTTTGGTCAATGTTTACATGACAACTTATGTATTTAACAAGCATAATAATCCATCTAGACATAGTATCTCTTATATTGAAGATTGTTGAATAAGCATAGGTGATGTTTGTTTGGGTTGACATGACCTTAAAAATTTTGAACAGACATGGATGATGTTTGTATAATCTAATGATTGGCGAAAGAAAATTGAGTTCATAACCGGACATGGTAATGATTGGGGACTATTGAATTCCAAGAAGGAAGTGTGATATAGAATGGGGGAGTAAGGAGAAGTCTGGACTAATTTATTAAATAGCAAAATTGATAAGATTTTGTAAACCATTTCTCGTAATTCTATGGTTCTGTTTAGATAATGAATTTGGATAGAGATTTGAAAAGGGAAAAGAAAAATGTGATTGAAATATAGTTACACTTCATTCACATTTTCTATTTCTTTTTTTAAATTCATGATCTAAATATAGTCTAAATCAATTCAAACATAAGACATGATGGGGATTAGTAATTTTATTAGGATTAATAGTCTTAGATATGATAATCTCATATAATGTAATCGATCCTAACAAATATGGCTACAATTGTATGAAACTATGAGCTGTAAACGAATGGTTTATTAGTTTTGGTCGATGTTTAAATGACAAGTTGTATTTAACAAAGAAGCTCTCCACCATTATCATCATCATTGTCATTGCCTTCATCATCATCTTTGGGCAAAATCAAACAAATAATTTCTAGCTTGTTTCCACAATTATAGTCTATTGGATGAACTGGATAAAGTATTTTGTAATGCAATAGACTTTGAAATAAATAACACTTGAATGACTATTAGTGAAGGCCTATAAGGTTCGGATTGAACCCATATTTCTGAAGCCGTGTGATTTTGGCTAAGATCATTGGTTGAAAAAAAATGCTCTTTTTTTTTTGGTATGGATAATTGGGAATTGTGACGTAAGTAGGGTCCTTTGGACTCATCCTAAAAGATCAAACAATATTCTATAATCGCATAGTCCTCCTGATTCCTGACAAACGGAGGAGGCTAACAAGAGATGAACTAGAGTTGGGCAGGCAGAGAGCAAACTATCAAATGATTATGTTGATACATTTGAGTAATTAATTAATAAATACAATGTCTGGTCACTAACTTGAAAAAATAAATAAAAGATAAGTCTATCAATATGATCCAAAATATTTAGTTGTAAGTTAGTTGTATTTTATAGTGAAAATTACAATTCAGCGGTGTTTTCATAAAATAATTACAAATTTATGACTTTAATTATTAATTTATCACTCATATAAAATTATTTTAAAAAATCTACCCTCAATTGTTATGGGGGATTCTATTTGCACCCAAAAAATTATTAAGTATACCAAATTTCTTATATAGTCTATTAAATTATTTAGGATTATAATTTACTTTCAGTACACCCTATATTTTTTTTTTTGAAATTACCCTTCAAGATACACACAAATAATAAACAACTCAAAAACTCCAAATACTACTACTTTAAAAAACTCTTCAACAAATTTCTCATTACAACTATTCCTTTTGATCTTGCTTCACCCTACTGTTTAAAAAACTAAAGCTGATCGCCACAACTATTTGCCCGCCAAACATGTCTATTATTTTCCTCAATGCACTTGCTGAATAAACATAAAAATTGATATTACATTTGACCTTGCTCATTTTATTGCGTGATAATATGGACACATGTTCATTTTATTGCTCTTTTTTTTCTTTTTCTTTTTTTTTTTCCCTACCAAAAAATATATGTGGTATCAAACAAACATGGATTCTACTCTACCTGCATATTGCTTCCTTTATCTTTGAATGAAGTCCAGATCCAAAATCTTTTTTACTTTTTTTCTTTTTTTCTTTTTTCGGTACAACGGAAACAAAAACAAACAAAAGGGGCTACACCCTCTCCCTAGATAAACCTAACATATCAGCCACCAAGAGGCTGCGCACTTCTACTGGGGATCGTTCACCACCAGGAGCTCCACAAGTTGCTCCGCACCAAGCTTCGCCATAGCATCAGCACCAGAATTCCCCTCGCGCAGGACATGTTGAATTGTGCATTCACATCCTCTCAAGATGATCCTTGCGTCTTCTATCAAGCCTCGAAAAGGGCAGTCTCCACTCGAGCCATCTTCCAACAGCTTAACAACTTGTGTAGCATCCGTCTCCACAATCACCTTAGTCATACCCCTCTGGAGAAGAATGGTCAACCCCTTGTACACCGCCCAAAGCTCTGCTTCCAAACTTGAGCAATTTTCTAATCTGCCATAATACCTGCTTATCTAGCTTCCTGCTTCATCTCGGAACGACCCACCAAACCCAACATATCCTGACCTTCCTCTTGTGCATCCATCTGTATTCAACTTAATAGTACCTGCAAAAGGGGGGAAACCATCTAATTAGTGGGGGTGACAACTTGGGGTAAAAACTAGAAATAGTAAATGCCAAGTGAATATCTCTAGAAAAATCAAATATAAATTTCAAGCTCTCCTGTGTTGTGATATCTCTGTTTTCAAACCATTTGGTGCTGCAGTTTTTCTAAATCTTCCATACAGAAACAACAAACAAGGTACTCCAAGAGATATGTTCATAAGCAGTAGCCCTTTTTTCAAGTTAAATTTGATCCATTCCAGCACAGGTTTGTTCTAGGTATCTCTATACCACTCCCTTCCAAAAAGAGAGGACCAAATAACAACAGCTTTTGGACAAACCCTAAAAATATGATTCATATCTTCCATTTCCAAACAACTAAAACAAGAAGAAACATTAGTTAAACCCCTTTTCAAACGTAAGCTATCAGTGAGGAGTTTCCCATGGAGCACAATCCATAAGAAACTCTAAAGTTTTTGAGAGATTTTCAATTTCCACATCCAATGCCAATCCACCTCATGACCAGGTTGATCATTGATAAGGTCATAAGCATCAGCTGAAGAGAACTCCCTATCCAAGCTTCCTTTCCAGATAGGGACATCAGGAACAGGGTTTGCTCTTGGAGGGGGAATGGACAGAATACCCGAAACACAAGACGCAGGCAGATTATTCAACAAAGTCAAGTTCCAATCTCCTTCATTCGTGAAGAGGGAGTTCACCTTGTCATTATTGGTAAGCTGGTGGATGGGATTTTCAACCTAGAGCGGTTTATCCCACACCATCAATCCTCTCAAATTCTCACTTTAGCACCATCACCAATTTTCCACTTGACCCCTTTAGCCAGTATCTTTTTGGTACTCATCATACTCCTCCATACATTAGAAGCTTTCCGCTTATTCTTCAAAGTATAGAACCCCTCTTTCTTAAGATATTTGGCCCTCAAAACCTCAGTCCAGAGGCCATCATTCTCACATAGAATTTTCCAACCCAGCCTGGTAAGCAGGGCTAGGTTTTGAATTTGATCTTTTGCTTTTTTTGATTCTCAACCCTCCAAACCTTTTCCTTCTACACATATCATCCCATTTAATAAGATGAAATTAACCATGTTTGAAACAAACACAACCGCGAAAGAGTCCTAATAACAAAACCACAATCACATCGATAATAGCTAGTGTAGTACTTATGCAGATAGATTTTTGTATACATATACCTAATTGGCCCTTTGCTTAGTTAATGCTGATATAGTGTAATATATTGTCTGTTTTCATCTCATTGTCTAAGGCAAGTAACAATACAATAAGAAACAACGACGCTGATGATAATGATGCATTTTGATGGGGTGATGAATTGGAATTTTGTAGTGAAAAAGAAGAAGAAAAATAATTAAAACTTAGGGACGAAGATGAAGAAAGTTTAATATGAAGAATTTGGGTGTACCATGAGAAAAAAATATATTTTATTTTAGAGTTTAATGTGTATTATCTTATTAGTAAATTTATATATGTTAGGTTTTTATTCTTGGCAACCCCGTTTGACAAAACTCCTTTCAGATGTATTTATTTTCGCACTTTTATTTCAGTGAGGCTATGAGTTTTTTAGATGCGAATCCAACCCGAATCGAGCCATGCAGAGAAGTTTGTGATGTTAATGCTTTCAAGATTGCCACTTCGCTGATTATTACGGGGGTCGAGCTGCCCGGTCAGCTCGCGGCCGAAGCAAAATTCAAATTTGCATTCAAAATTGCATGTCAGCCGTTGCTCGCTCGAGCCAAGGAGTTCTCGCTCGAGCTAAGGCTTTCTCGCTCGAGCCAAGGAATGCTCGCTCGAGCCAAGGATTGCGTCCATACAAAAACCTGAAGAAAGTGATTGGTCGCTCGAGCCAAGGATCCGTCGCTCGAGCGAAGGCACTAGTAGAAATCACGAAATTTACTCTCCTCGCTCGAGCCAGGAAAGCCTCGCTCGAGCGAGACTCAGAATCCGGATTTTTTCAAAGAGTTGGTTTTCTTCTGAAACAGGATTTCTTTTGGTGTTCTACAAAAAGTTGGATTTCTTCCAAGACAAGGATTTTTTTGGTTCTTTATAAGTAGTTGGTTTTCTCCCAAAACTAGACTACTCATTAATTATTCCTCCAGATCTTCTTTTTAGTCCTTAAAGGTTTATATCTGGGGATATTTTGTTTTCTTTGATGTTTTATTGAGTATTTAACTCATAATTTAAAGAGAGTATATCAAAGGTTTGTTTGTTATACACAAAAGAGAGAGTTGTTCTTCAGTTGTGAATTCTGAAGAATTCGAGCCTGAAGCTTTGGAGGGAATCCGGAGTGGCTCATCAGAAAGACAATTCCGTGCTGAAGATGGGGTTGGAAGAGGCACATAGAGGTTGGTTCAATTAGGCGTTGTGAATTCGCTAGATAATTGAGAGTGATACCTGTGTAATTCCTTTATATCTTCTTAGTGGATTGTTCTTGTGGCTGTTGCCCGTGGTTTTTTGATCACAATTGGAAGGTGTTCAATTGTGGTTTTTCCACGTAAAATATTTGTGTCTCTTTCTCTTGATTGTTTGATTGGGATTGTTATATTCTGCTTAAAATTGATACATAATCACAAATCAACATCTAGGAGGTTTCTAGATTTTTCAATATAGAATATAATAAGAACTAAAATTGTAATATTTTAATTAGGTATATAGTTATCATTTGGATTTAAATAGAGTCACCCTATTTTATATGATTTTTTTTTGGTACAGATGAGAGACTATTTTCGTATAGGAGGGGCCATTCTCTCTGCATTGGCCTTTGATGGACCTATCAAGATCCATCCTAATCATTTGAATTATTTATTTGGGTAAATCATATTTTATTCTTTTATGTTTGATCATTCATTAAAACTTTAATGTTGAAAGTTCTTTTTTTTTTTTTTTTTACACGTTTTAAGTTTTTCTCAATTTTTTAAAAATATTAATTTATGTTTAAAATTAGATGAAAATGACAAATTAACATTCACATGGCATAAAAATATTTTATTATGAGTAATCCTAAAAATTTCAAAAATTTTATTAAATATTCTACTAAAAGTCACACATGAATGTGGAATCCACGTATTTGTTTTATTATGAGTAATACTAGAGATTTCAAAAGCTTTAACAAATATTCTATCAAATGTCTCTAGCATTTTTGTTTTATTATATATAACTCGCACCTCTAATACAAATTCAAATCCCAATATAATAATATATATTTTATATTATGTAGCATTGACATTTTCTATTTAATTTTGAACATAAGTTAGTTTTAGGAGTAAATTGAAAAAAAACCAAAACATGAAGGGCCAACATGGGGGAAAAACTTCAAGGGCCAAAGTGGAAAAAATAGCCAAACATAAAAAGAGCAAAGTGTGATTTACCCATATTTATTTTGTACAAAACCTATGAGTAGATCATTTATGTAAAAAAAATAAAATAAAATCTAATTGGTTGAATCACTGAAACAACATAATTGAATCATATTTGTCTTCAATAAAATAAATAAAAATACAAAATTTTAAGAATAAATGGTTCATTTTTCTTTTTTGAAAACAAATGTAATCAACTCATGTGGTTACAATTATTTAATTAATGAAAAATGCTTGACACCTTCAAAATGGGTGACTCCCAATTGATTAATGACCACTCATTATGTATTTTTTTTTTCTCCTCTCTTTCTCACAGGTGTATAGGGGTCGTGGGAGTTTGTAGCCCATACTATTATTTTTCATATTATTTTATCCTTTATTTTTGTAGATTACATCACAAGCCCACAATGATGATCTAAATTATTTATCTCGTAAATTTTATAGTGAAAACTGTTTGTGAAAAAATTAATTTAATCGGATATCAATAAATAAATTGTAATTTATTTTATAAAATGAACATTGTAAATTTAAACTCATAGTTACTGTCCATTTTAAATAATAAAATATAATTTATTCATATGTATAGTAATGTCAAATTTTATGCACATTTATTTACACTGTTGGGCATACGAGATGAATAATTTGAATCATTAGTGTAAAGTGGATTTGAGGCCTAATAAGATATAACGTATAAAAGGATATGAAATATAATTCATATATATTAAGCCCTTTTCATTTATTCTTACTGATATCATAAACAAGTGAAATTAATTCTGAAAACTACCAAAACTAAGCTCCATTTGATAAGTTGGTTTCCAGACTTCTTTTTTGGCTATTTTAGCAACAAAAAAACAAAATAGATTTTTTAACTTAATAAGATAAAACAGTACATTCAACTCATAATCATTACATTCTTTCTCTCATAAAAAAATTAAAAAAATCAAAAAAATTAAAAGTCTTCTCAAACTAGATCTTTTAATCCCAAATTAACATAATTAAAAAAAATTAAAAAATTAAAAAATCAACTCACTTCCCAAACCGAGGTATAAGGACTTGTTAAATTTTAAAAATATTTTAACAATTCTCTCCTACAAGGTCTGAGGTCGACCCAATGCCATTCTGTACGCGGTTTGTGTAGTACAACCATATAAAAGTCAAAATTGTACTGCAAATTAATGAGAGACACACAAAAATCTATCTAGCTATTGAAGAACCCTATAGTACATAGAAACTTCATAACTAACTAACATAACTAAATTTTTAAAAAAAAAACAAATAAAAAAAAAAAAAAAAAAAAAAAAAAAAAACACACAATTTAAAGAAAGAAAGAAAGAAAGTTCAGCAAACCTTATTCATGGCCTCTTTCAAGACCCTCAAGTCAACTTTTCTCATCATAGCTCTCCTACTCTCCCTCCAATTCTCCAACACCAATAGTCACGGCGGCGACACTCATAACTCCGGTGACACCGGCAACGTGAATTTGCATTCGAAGGCATTAATTCTGGTGAAAGTATGGTGTCTGATCATCCTCTTCTTCAGCACCTTCGCCGGAGGAGTCTCCCCTTATTTTCTAAGGTGGAACGAGAGCTTTCTTCTCTTGGGGACTCAGTTTGCCGGAGGAGTGTTTCTGGGTACTTCTCTTATGCATTTCTTGAAAGATTCCACATCGGGTTTTCTTGATCTCACAGACAAAGCATACCCTTTTTCGTACATGTTGGCGTCTTCAGGGTATCTGATTACTATGCTTGGTGATTGTGTGGTGATGTGGGTGACCAAGGATGCAGAGAGAGAGGCCAAAGTGGAGGTGGAAGGTGGTGGTGGGAGGACTGAGGAGGAGGAGAGGAGGAGGAAAGAGGTGGTGGGGGTGGATCTACACCCAGGTTTTGCGAGGACAACTTCATTTGGGGATACTATACTTCTCATACTTGCCTTGTGCTTCCATTCTGTTTTTGAGGGTATTGCTATTGGAATTTCATGTGAGTATAACTAGTACACATTAGTTTTTTACATAAATACTATGTCCAATAAGTCTAGCCCTCACCAAAAATATTTCAAATAAATTGTCTGGAAGTCGTGACTAGTCGACCGGCCAATTAATCAGCCACAACTGAGAATCGATTAGTTGGTTGATAGTCATAGCTTCGAAATAATTTTTTTGAATTTTTTTTTTGTAATACGTTATATTTTTGTACTACATAATTAGAAATTATTCAGAATTTAAATTTATAGTATAAACTTAATTCACATAATTCAAATTATGAATACAATTTTTGGTACTTTTTGTGTTTTCAATTTACATAAACCTTAAATTTTCGTGTTTTCTTTACTTAGTAATTGAAACTCACCATGAAGCTTAATTTGATTGAGCTTGTTCATATGTCTAGAACTTTCAAATGAAAGTAAGATTTGTTGGGGGATAACGTGTATCCCAATAAATAGACAATAATTTTTTGAATTAAGAGTATTTTGATATTTTCGCCACTTGTGATTTGATTATAATCCTAATTATATGTATATAAAATTGAGAGGTCAATTATCGTTCTATCTTGTTTGTGGCTCTTTCTAAAAATATAGTGAAATTGTAGTGATAGTGGATTTGGAGTGAATAACATAAATTCTATATTTTTATGTATGCATATGATTTATAATTCTTGTTTATTTATTTCTATTTTTATATCTCCACTATCCTCATTAATGTTAAGAAATCAACTCTTTCTAACCAAACTCAGCAAGACATAAAATAACAAATAAGAAAAATAAAATGAATCGAAAAAATTACACACACAAGAAACACAAAAATTTCTCTGGGTTATCCCAAAACAGAACTATATAAACGGTTGCTGCAATTTTTATTATAATTATAAAATGATTACAACTCTCTACCATCCTAGAGGTATCCCTTCGTCTACTTATAAGTATAAAAATTAAGACAACACATAAAATAAAAAAAATAAAAAAAAAAGAAATTACTAAAGTACTCACAAAATTCTGACCCCATCCCTTAGGAGAGCCCCCAAACCTCTATCAAATCTAGGACTCATTATATAATACTTATCAAGGTCCATAACAAGGTCCACAAGATCCAAGACCCAACAATCAACTGTTTCGCAATACGTAACAAAATCGTTACAACTTTGAGCTCGTAAAAAAAATCATAGAACTTGGTGGGTGCAGTTTGGTGTTCCACCATTCTTGATCTGTCTTCTTAATTAGAGTTTTGTAATCCAAAAAATAAAAAAATAAAAATCCTAAAACCCTAATGAAGTCAAGCTTTTACTATTCAAAGTCCTTGAGGGAACTAACCCTGAATAGTTGGAGCAGTATTCTCCAATCAGTAACTAATCGTTTCCCTGTCTTAGTTTAGGTGGTCCTTGGGTTTGGCTAGAATTTTCAAAGTCTTTTCGCATCATAAAAGTCCCTTTCAACATTATTTTGTTGTTTGATGAAGTCCTTGATGAAGGACTTTTATCTACAAGAAGCTCCAGACAAACACATGCCAAGTCTCCTTTTTGACTGATTCTTAATTAAAAATAATGATAAATTCATATACCCATTGAAGTAATGGAGATGATATTAATCCTCTATACTAGTAGTTGGTAATTTTTGTTAGCAGTGTTGACTATATGATAATTATTAGAAATGTTAGAGATTCTTAAATATTATCCTTAAATTCACTTTTAATGACGCAAGTTGGGACTTTTAGTAGTTAATTTTGAAACTAATCAATAACTAACATAAAGTAGTTCACATCACTGTAGATAAATCTTTTTAGGGATTTCAAAAATTTTCCAAATGTTAATACAAACAAAATTTTTGTACCCAATTGTCATAGAGTATTTTGTCGTTGTTTCATTTTAAATTAAAACACCTATCATTATAGTTTATAATTATAAAAATAATACTATAACATTATTTTGGATAAAATTTTTATTTACTAATTAATTGCATTGCTCCAATAAACAAAAATATTTTCAGAGTTAAACTAGACAAAGAGAAAAACTAGATGATAAGTTTTCATAAATCAATTTTTTAAAGCAAAAATCCATCCAGATGACTTATAAGTAGTAATAATCTATAAACAATAAATTATACATAAAATGATATGACTTGTAATGGTCCTTCATTTAAAAACATAATATAATATAATGTAAGGATCATAATTTATTAGTGTACTGTTGCCACAAAATCATTCCAAAAGTTTTTTTTTTTATTTTATTTTTAAATTCAGGCAAATTTTATTTTATCCCCTATGGTTTGAGGTACTTTACTCTTCGATGATTCAAATAGAGTCGAAAAATTTCCATGTGATTTTGAATCAAAATATAACCGTTAACTATAAATATGAAATTACTATAATGCTATCAAACCTTATACATTTTTTGTTATTTTCTTTCTTTCTCATCTTTCATACACATAATTTATAATGAACATTAATTTAATTAAATCACAACTAATCATAAATTCTTAATTATTTATTATAATTCTTAACTTTTTATTCTAATTTTAATTTAATTATATTTTAGATCATAACAAATACTAAATCCTTAATTATTTATTTCAATTCTTAATTTTTTAATCTAATTTTAATTTAATTATTTTAGATTAAAAATTAATACAAAATCCTTTGTTATTTAAAAATTAAACCTAGGTAACACTTTAGTCCAAAATCACATGGGAATTTTCTAACTATATTTGCACCATATAAGGGGGTAACATGCTTCAGGCTTAAACCACAAAGGAGTAAACTGAATTTAACTCTATTTTTTTATATAAAATTTTTGATGATTTGGCAATTTCTTTTCAAAAATATCACTTGTTATTTCATTCTGATTGTAAATTCTGTATAAACTTTCTGTAAGGTACTAAAGGATAGGATTTTTCATATTTTTTTCAGCTACAAAGGGAGATGCATGGAGAAACCTATGGACAATTTCATTGCACAAGATATTTGCAGCCATTGCAATGGGAATAGCACTATTAAGGATGTTACCAAAGAGGCCATTGACAATGACAGCGGCATACTCTTTTGCCTTTGCCATTTCAAGCCCAGTTGGGGTTGGAATAGGGATTGCCATTGATGCCACAACTCAAGGCTCAGCAGCTGATTGGACCTATGCCATCTCTATGGGAATTGCTTGTGGTGTTTTCATCTATGTTGCCATCAACCATCTCATTGCCAAAGGGTTCAAACCACAGAGTCCATGTTATTTTGACTCTCCATTTTTCAAGTTTCTTGCTGTGCTTCTTGGTGTTGGAGTTATGGCAGTTGTGATGATTTGGGATTAGCAAAAACTTGTCTTGATTTGGGTTTTATTATTTTGTTTTTGAATTTGGTTTTGGTTTTGGTCTTCTAATAAATTTGTTGTGAAGTGTGTTGATGAAAAACTAAGGTTTGTAGAAGGGTTCAATGATATTTACTTGAACAAATTATACTGATAGTTCTTATATTTTGATCTTTATGTTATTTTAGTCTCTATAATTTTGACGTTGAATTTATGATTTTGTCTGAGTTTAGTTCAATTGATAACAACTATTAACATTTTTTATAAAAAATATGCACATAATTACAAGTGTTATTCTTTAGGGGCAAATTATAAACTTGTATAACTCAACGAATTAACCTCAATCAACTCAATGTTCATTTTACATCAAAATCTCTAACGCCGTTATTAATTAGATTAAATTGACATAAATCTAAAATTATGAATCAAAATTGAGTTAATTAAAACTATAAAAACTAAAATTACATAAGAGCCAATACATAAATACTATATGTGTAATTTGCCCTATATATTTATTATCCACTGAACATTGAAAAATGCTATGCATAAATTGATTTTTTACTACTAAATACATAACAATGAATCTCGCACGTATTTATTACCGGAGACATAAACCTTCTCATCTGATGTATCTACATGGTCAATTTTTTACGTCAAAATTTTATAAAAGAAACTTACGAGTCACTTGAGTAAGTCAAAAAAAAAAAAATTGATAAATTTTGATTCTTATGTTTTGTGAGAAATTATAATAAGAGTATGGTTATTTGGTCCTAATTTTGTTTCAAAATCGACTGAGGTGGCAGCCATGCATTGAGAGCCATGGCACGGTCCACTTTAGTAATCTCCAATTAGTAATCTCCAATGGCATTGCAACACGTCGGCCTCTTTTCGCTTCAAATTCGGTCTATTAATCTTCTTCATTACAATAATCCAGCTGATATTGTTATTTTGATATTTGTTTTTTTATTGGCCTTGTTTGGTTTGTTTTTTAGAAAAAATTTTGAAAAAATTCTTTACAAATAAATTTTTAAGAATAATCAAATCAAATAATTTTTTTCAAAAAAAATCTCAAAATTTTGTTTGGTTTCTTATTTTTCAAAATCACTCTCTCTCATACACATCAAATCAATCACTTTTTTTGAAACTCTCTTTTCGAAAATAATTTTTCAAAATTATTTCTGAAAAAAGACAAACTAAATAAATTTTCATATTTTTTATTTCAAAAGTTACTTTACAAATACAGACCAAACACACCCATTACCTTTGATTATTTTGTTCAAACTAATGTTTATAGAAGTTTGAAATACTAATTATTCATCAATCACTAGATAATGTTGGTTATTTGGGTACAGATAGTCATGTTAATTATTGATTGTGTGGGCAGAGAATTCTAATTCACTGAATTTGGTAAAAGGTCGACATTAACATTTATGGGTTCATTCAAGTTCTAGTGTACTTGCATGTGTTCTGTTTAGAGCCTCTTTTTTTGAAAAGTGTGTAGTGGGGGTAGCCTTGAGATCGAGCAGTAGCGATTTATTTACTTATTATTTTTTTTTTGTTTCACAATGAAAACAAGATCTCATTTTATTATTATTTTTAAAAGGATAGTGTTAACAATGATAAATTTAAAAAAAAAAAAAAAATTTGGTAGATCTTAGATGACAAGCTAAAGCCTCGTTTGGTAAGTGCTTATTTTATCTTAAAAGTAAAAAAATTATTAAAAAAATTAAAAAGTCTATAACCTATACTAAAAAGTCAAAGATTTTCTTTTCTTTTTACTTTTTATACATATTTTCGTAAAAAATCAAAAAATTATTCCAAACATACTAATTTTTTTCACCTCATATTTTAACTAAAAATTTAAAAAGTTACTAAAATAACATGTTCCTAAACGAGGCCTAAGTAACTTAATAGTTAAGCTACATTTGAAATCAAAAAATTATTCAATGCTACGAAATAAGGGCTATTTTGGGAAGTTGGCTTTTAGTTACTTTTTTTGGTTTGTAGCAAAAGTCAAAAGTTGGCTTTTTTGCATTTTTTTCCATTTGGGAAGGTGGTTTTTAGACAAGGGTGAAATTACAATTTTATCCCTCATGAGTCAAAATATGCTACATGGGTGAAGTTGTAATATTTTAAACTAAATAGGGGTAATTTGGTCATTTGATTATGATTTGACATCATAAACAAATATTAATCAAAAAAGTCAAAAGTCACTTTTTACCAACTTCCCAAATCATTTGTCTAAAAAAGCCAAAAGCTTGGTTAAAAGCTAAAAAGTCACTTTTAATCATTTTTCCAAAGCAACCCTAAGTATGAATAGTCTGTCAAATGAATAGTTATTGAACTAAATAATAAAAGAGTGGTGATAGAGAGCTCTAAAAGTAGAACATTGAGTTGAACTCTACTTATGGGACAATGAGAAAAAAAATAAAAAAGAAGAAGGCTAAAACATCACATCAATAGATAGACCCCATCTATTAGAGCTAATTTAGAGCTCTTAATTTGGAGCTCTCAAACATTTTTGATAATAAAATCTGTCACTTCTATGTTAATATTTATAAGATAATATAAAAGATATCAATTAATAATTGAAAATATAATATTATTCCAAGGACACGTAATAATTTTTTTTAGATTGATGGTGTCTAATAATATAATCTAAAACTTAAAACTAAATGTATTAAGTGATAATTAATTAAGTCTGTTTGATAATTATAATTAATATTATTTAAAATTTTAAATAGCTCTTAAAATTTAGGCTAGGCCTTTCTCGCCGATCCCCCTAATGGACTCCACTTCTTCACCTTAACTTTATACTAAAAAAATGAACTCATTCAACAATATCTTAAGAAATAGTAAATTTGAGCTAGCTTTCTTCAAGTGGGAGAGCATCGAAAAATCTCGTCCAAAAGTGCCTTGACTAAGGTCAGTCACCGATTTCAAGTGAATCCTTTCCGAACAAGTCAGAAAGTGAGTTCCAAGAAAACAGTCATTCACGTCAAGTTGTTGATGCAAGTTGGTTTGGGAGGGGTGTGGACACACTTGTACGAATTCGAGTAACGGCTACAAGGAAGAAATTGAAAGGAAACTGTACCCGACTAGGGATGGATGTAAACTTGTAAGCTACCGAGGGTAGGGATAATCATCCAGGTGTTATTGTGAAAAAAAAAAAGGCGTCCCGCCAAAATAGTAGGCGCGTTGCTTCCTCTATCGTCGCCAGGGAGCTCCTAGCGACGAGACCTTAGATAAGTTGCTAAAACAGACGGGAGGGGAGGATCGATTAAAATTTAAGTTATATAAAATTTATTTAATTTTAACTGAATTTATAAATATTAGACATACATATTGATATATACTATTATTGTCACGACTCGCACTCCGTACCCAAGGGTTAATTATCGTGATGGCCAGTAACTGAAGTTATCTCCGGCCAAATCTTTAAACAATTACTAAATGCGAGCGAAAAAATACAACCCCGGTTGGTAGCTCGAAATTCGTGGGTCAAATTTGGTTCGACACCAAAACGACGTCGTTTTGGTGTCTTTTTTTTTTTTTTTTTTTTTTTTTTTTTTTTTTTTCCTGTGTTTAATTAGAAACGAAAAAGAAGAGGGGAGAAGACACTACAGGAAATTCGATTTTTAGCGGCGTTTTTAAAACGCCGCGAAAAGCCTGAAAAACGCCGTAAAACGTAATAGCGACGTTTTAAATTTTCGTCGTTGATACGGCCGCCGCAACAGGTTTGCAGCGTTTGAAAAACGTCGCTAAAAATATAAAATGGCGTTTTTTAAAACGCCACAAAAACGTTGACGCCCGCTTCTCTTACCGTCACAAACTAACGTGTGACGTGAGCATGACGTCATTTAATGGCGTTTTTTTAAAAAACGCCACTTTTTTTTTTTTTTTTTTCATCATCATCATATCACATATTATTATTAATAGATATCAATATTTTGTCCAAAGCATACCATTTTGTCCAAATCATCCAATTTCTGTTATTTTTTCAACCAAGAGCTATATATGCTTTAACAATATAATGTGTCTAAATTTGGCAATTAAAAGGGTAATTGAGGAACAAAAAAGCTGTGACAAAAACTATTCATACCAAGAGCTATATATGCTTAATAATAGGAAAACGTTTTAAAATATTCTAAATACAAGGCATATAGAATCTACATTTGTATTCCCAAAAAAAAAAAAACTTCTAAGAGTTTGCTCCATGAATTTCTATCTTAAAATGTCAGATCTTGTACACAGGTACAATACCGAGTAGATGAAAGCATTTTTGCATGACCACTGCAGTCGCTTCACACAGCAAGAGCCTGCTTGTCTCCTCTGCTGACCCAACAACCTGTACAATTTCAACAATCATGCAGTTGATTCAAAAGTATGCTGTTAATAGTGTGTAAACCAAAAACATCTTCAATTACAAGATGAGTGTGCTTAATAGTGTATCATTTCATCCATCTCAAAAAACCCGAGCAAAAACCCAGCAGACTGCATAGAAAATAAAAAGTATCAAGTATCAAGCAGTTCCCTAAGCTGAGGTTTGGAAGTGGTCTTTTGTGCTCATATTGTACAGGGTGGTGGGGTGATTTATCGAAAAAGAAAAAGAAATAAATATTGAGATGGGATCAATTTGATTGCAGTCTGGTTATCCAAGACAATACACATCCAGACCCAACCCAGCACAGAACCAGCAGGACAGATCAACCCAGCAGCTTCACAGACCAAGTAAACAGCTTGACAGACCAACCCAGCAGACTCCAGCTTCACTCCACCCTGCATTCAGCCAAGTATCAAGCAGAAACAACCTAGTGCACACACAGCAGACCAACATGTCGCAGCAGAGTGGCCAACAGAACAGAGATACACCTTCTAGTCAATCAGGTTACATTCACAGGCAGCAACATAGCATATTCCAAGGGAGCACATCAGACCAGACTGCTACATGCATACACCACTAGACTGCATACACCACCAGACTGCATACCCATCTGCATACAACTGGGACAGCAACAAGCATGCCAAGGGAGCACCACTGGAGCCAAAAGTAGCAGCTTCAGACCACATTAACTTTACACCAGCAGCTGTTGGTGACAGATTTACCTAACACCAACAATACAACTCCATGGATAGATTTACCTTACATCAGCAGAGCCAATGGCAGTTCTCCAAATCCACCCTAAACAAAGGCCATGTTGGAAACCTACTTACCTCAATCCAACCCAAAACACCACCCCAAACACCAAACCAAAACTGAAAAACTACCATCATTAAGCACATTTAGATATGGCAGAGCAGAACTGTGTGCTTTAGATAGAAATCAGCAGCAATCAGCAGAGTGAACATATAAAGTTCTGAGGCATAGGTTGAGTCCAACCACTGCAGGCCACTGTAGACCACAGAGCAGCAAGCAAAAGGAGACTGCTGTTGTACCCAGCACCACCACAGCAGACCCAGACTGATATGTTGCATACCACCTAACCAGAAAGACATCACCCACACAAGGCAGCCACAGCCAGAATGCACAGCACACAGCAGGCAGACAGTCCAAAACATCAGCAGGTCCAGGGGAGAATTACCACAGTAGCAAAGAGCAGCCAAACAAAGCATCAGTAGCAGGTCCAGATGAGTTGACTTCCCCAATTGATATTTGAATCAATCTCAAGGATGAGACCCTTCTTTATTAGCTCACCCCTACAAACTAGCACCCTTAAATATGTTGACTCACCCATTTGATATTTGCAACGATCTCAGTGTTGGGCATTGAAGTTGAGCACTTAAATTCAGATTACCCAAATTGGGTCTTCTTTATTCAAATTGCACATATTAAGCATACAAATATGTTAATACGTGTATTGTTTTATATATATATATATAAATAAACAAAACCTAGTTGTTTGTCCAAACTGGTGAACTTTGATTATACTTATTTCAGGTCATCTGGGTTGGCAGGTCAATTTAAAGTGTTAAAAATATTGCCACCCAAATCCTATCACTTTCTGCTGTGTTATTGAACTATAATTCTTCACATGAGAGTTGCAAAGGATCTAATACTCTTCCTTATTTTTTCCTTGTACATTACAGCATTAATTTTGGTTGCAATTATCTACCATTATTCTTAACCTTTGGGAACCAAGACATGGATCAAGTCATTGCTGTATCCTACTTGCTCTCTGAAGTTTATCACTGTTCTTATGCACCACTACCACCCTGTTTTTCGATAAATCACCCCACCACCCTGTACAATATGAGCACAAAAGACCACTTCCAAACCTCAGCTTAGGGAGGTGCAAAGAACTAGAATCTTAGGCTTTTAACTGCCTAAGATTTTTATTTTAAATTTTGATTTTTTTCAACTTTTTCTCCTCCATATACATTCATCTAACTTCCTTTCTACATGGACACACACACACACACAATACTAAGGATAATTGGAACTAATCGTGATGGATGGTGTGTTCAGTTTAGTGCAGGGAGAACTAAAGAGCAGTGAACTCTGTTATTCAATATTTGGGATCATTGTTAGCTATGCTTGTCCTATTGTGATGACAGATTTTAAAAACCAAAAGTATTCTTCACTTCCAACCCATAAAAGTCATTTCAAAATAGCAAAAATATTGAAGAGAAGATACAAGATAAGATAAGATTAGGAACATGAGGCTGAAAATTTAGAGCTAGAATAATCAATAGAAGAAAAGATTATGAACAATTCTAACCTTGAATTCAGTAGACTCCAACGGCCTTCTTTCATTGAATTTGTCATATCTACTTCTTCTTCTTCTTCTTTCCTTTCTTTGATATGTGAACCTACATTTGATAAGAACAAATAACATGAATAAAATGTCATATTGAAAATTTCATAATTAAGTATTTACTCACCTCCTCGGACGAACGATGACAATTAAACGATGAAGTGTATGCTTGAGATTGTTGTTGTGAATGCACATGTGTAGAAGCTGGTGCAACAGGCCTACCCATGGCCTGTTGAGACTCCAATTGCTCTATTCGTGCTTGTTGAGCTTGGATTGTGCTTTGCATATCCATTTGAACTTTCTGTTGATTAAGCATAGCATCCATCATCTCCTTCATTTGCATCTCCATTTGTGCTTTATATTGGTTAAGTTGCTCTTCGAATTGTGTTTGGATGAGACGAGTTTGTTCTTGTGATTGCCTATATCCACCTCCAAAGACATCTGTCGGAGAAGGACCCAATCCATATGTTCGAACTCGACCAGGCCTCTCAGGCCCTAGAACTTGTGTCATAATCTCTTCATCTGTAGCATTGGATTGCGCCCCAAGCTCCTTCATTTGTGTCTGCAATTATTAATTAGTTAATTAGCCACCAATAAAATTCAACCTACAAACAAGACATAATGACCACCACTTAACTGCCATGACAACATCTAAGACTAAAACGGAGTAGCATAGAAATGAAAACCATAAAATCATTGCAAAAATACAAACAGCAGCAGCCACACGTCTTTCCAGTAATATGCAGCCACACATGTTCAGCTTCTCCTCTGTCACAGCAGGGAGTTTGGGGTTTTTATGAATTTTTATCTCAGTAGCATACAAACAACAGCATACACAGCAATGATTATAACATTTAATTAAGCTAAACAAATAGTAGCAAAAGCTCATAGATGGTCCTTTCCTCTTATCTCATCATATATCCTAGCCAAATCAAACATTTACATTGACAATTACTCCCATGAAATCTAATTTTACATTTAAAAAATAGATAAAGAAACAAATATGAGACAAGTATCTAATACATTCCATACATGCAAAGTATATAATAATGGTGCTACATACCATGACCGCAGCAACTTTATCAGTACTTGGTTTGTTATCCTTCGAGTACCCAGCCATCCACACCTCTAAGCGAGTTGCAGGAACTCCATTCTTCTTATTAGTTTCCTACAATTACACTTAAAATTAAGTAACGAAATCAAAATATACAATTTCAATTTGAAATATAAAGAAACTATATACCTCTACTCGAACAACTGAGAATGGTTTTCTGCCGGTTATGTGATTTAATGTCTTCTTCTTCCGAATTTCTTTGTTTTTTATACTTTTTTTCTGTTACATATGAACACAAACACAAGATAATTTATTAATTAACAAACTCATCTTATGAGATTATGATAGAGATCAATAAATAATTTAAATGATACCTGTGCCTTCCGAGTGCCCCAATAATAGACTAAGCTTCGCCATTGATGCTCATGTACTCTTTCGGGTCGATGAGTTAACCTATCAGCATCGTTGTCAAATGGCGTATACCCCAGTTGTTTAACTCTAGCCTTCCACTCTCTTCATTTTTTTCCAACAGATGCCAAAACAAATTTCTTCATTGACTCGTCGGCATTTGTATTGACCTGCAAATAATTGGCAACTTTGTGACTATTGCATACACACAGCAGCAAGCCCAAAGCAGTAGCTAACAGACTAGTATTTTTTTAAGTCACTTTACAACAACATACACACAGCAGCAACCTGGCCAGCAAAATAAAGCTTCTCAATCCTGTGGGATGCAAGCAACCAGGGAAAATAAGGCTCCATATGTGCCTATATATGCATATGAATCTATATATATATAGACCTAGGCATCTCATATATGTGCCTATATATGCATATTAATCTATGTACACTTGTGTGACTGTATATGTGCCCAAATATATGCCTAGACATGTATTCACTGATCCACATATAATATAAGCAACGAGACTAAATTTCTTTCATCAACGGAAAAACACTATTCAACCCTAGTAATGAAATAATTGATATATAAAATGAAATAATTGATATGTAAAATGAAATAATTCTTTTACCTTTACTTCTCTCCAAATTCTCTCTTTGTTTTCCTTCGGTACATGGCTCCAAGTTCTATAAGTGAGGGGCATAAGGTTCCCATCTCGGGCTAAAACACCCAAACGAGAAGCCAAGGGTGTATACCCGTCAACCACTTGGTTCAACTCATTAGGCACGATATGTAAAATGCCACCACTTGGGTTCCAATCACTACCATGCATGAGTGTTGGGCCTCTCGAACTATGACCTACTCATCCAAATATCAATATCAAGTTAGAAGATACTAGAAAGAATGATAAAAAGCATGAGAAACTTGCACTAACTCGCATGAGAAAGCAATCCTAAAGAATGGTTTTGGATGAGTAGGTTTTGGATGAGTAGGTTTCAAGTATCTAAAGTTTATATATGACAAAGAATGGTTTAGGTTTAAACAGTGTTATTTTTAATTAAGACAGCACTTCTGTTTAGTACCAAATTCCTTTCTCTTTGCCAGCATTAAGAATATGAACCATCTGTAAATTTTTAAACATCTGTAAATTTACTAACACACCTGCACTTGTAGAGTTCATAAATTAAGTAATTTTTCTTGATATCATGAAGTTAATGTGAATATGAACCACAAACATAAAAGCAAATCTCTCCTGACAGATCACGACCAGCAATGGGAGGCAGATCACGCGATAACGAACCAGGTACACACTCAAAAACCAGTCATTTCTATTCTATTCTTACCAAATTAATATAAAAATTATCTATATATATATAAACTTATTAAAGCACGTTTCCTAACTACCAAAACCATTCTTTTTAATATATAAACTTATTAAACCTACTCATCCAAAACCATTCTTTTTAATATATAAACTTTAGATATCTTGCTGAAAATCCCAAGATATCTTAATGTGCTTTGATTTAGTTAAATAGTCTCATTTACTGGAATTGAGAGATCCTACTTGAAAAAGAAGAAGAAGATAAAAGAAAAAAAAGAACATTAACAGAGAAATCTAATGGAGTAATTCAATTGAATAAAATAATTCATACCAGAAGTAGTGTCATGTGTTGAACCAGTACTCGATGATGTACTAGGCAAGCTACCTGGAGGATACCATGACATGGGTGGATCAGGAATGATGCGTGTACTCTCCTCTGAACTCTCATCTGAACTCCCACTATAAGAACTCTCATCTGCACTCCCACTATAAGAACTCTCAGAATTTGCAGAGGCTGAATGTTGCCTCTGCCTAGAGCATCGTTGATCTGTCATGCTAGTTTACAGAAGACCACAAGCATACGTGTAGAATTTTATGGGTTAGCAATGAATATAAAGTACAATAGATACGATAGTGAATACAAAACAACAAAATTTTTATATCTAACAGAATATGATCATTCCAAAATAGTAAAAAATTTCTCTACAAATTTAAATTTTAAACACAATCTTAAAATAATAGGTATGATCATTCTCAAGGACATAAAAGGATGTCTCAAGGACAGTCACGTTGAAAAGAAAACAAATGACGCATTTTAAAAGCAAAGGTTTCATTAACATGAATATCCATGCGAAAAGCACAAATGTAACAATGAATATGAAACAAAATTACAATATCATATCATTTCTTCATCATCTTCATATTGTGTCTGTGTCGATATCCCAAGAGGTCCAATAGTTTCATCAATAGTTGTTCCAACTTCACCTTCTCTAACCCAATTTATGTCCTCTTCACAAGCAAACGAAGTTGCATCTAACTCTTGGTCACCAAATCCTTCCACTTCATTGTGATGTTCTCCATCATTAATTTGTTGTTCTCCACACACCTCATACAAGTCTCTAGGTTTCATCTTGACTACAACATCCCAATCAGCTCCAACGGGATCATTAACATAGAAAACTTGTTGTGCCTGAGATGCTAGGATGAATGGCTCATCGCTATTTTGTTTCTTTGTATATAACAAATGATTGAAATTAACAAGTGTGAAACCAAACCCATCCTGCTTCAGTCCTTTGTTGTTGTCAATCCAGTCGCACATGAATAGCACATATCTACGGTCGTATGAGTAATACAATTCAATAATATCTGTCACATATCCATAGTATGCTACTTCACCTTCCACGGGATTCATGTCTCTAGTACTTGCATAGCTACAAGTCTTTGCTTTCACCATAACCCCACTATTTTGAGTTTTTCTTCTCCACTCACGACTCCTCGTATGATACCTAGTGCCATTAATTATATACCCACTGAATCTCGTGGCCTTTTTACTAGGTCCCAATACCAAAGTTTTAATCTCATCTGACAACACAGCATTTTCAATAGCTAGAAGCTCTTCAACCTATTTTTAAAAAGTCAACAAAATTAAACATCAACTAATAGAGAATTAAAAATTGAAAACATGAGAATTGAAAATTAGAAACATGTAAGTTATTAGTACTTACATGAGAATTAAACCATCTGGGAAACTCATCATTGTGACGGCGATCTACATCAAAATCTTTGAGACGACGATGTGACCGCTTAATAAAATCATGATGTTCCCTATACATTTAAAGTACTTATAAAATGCAAGATACTTATTAATGGTATCAAAAAAAATTTGGAACAAAGATTGTATCTTACTCTCGATATGGGACAACCGCAGCAGTGTTAAATAACACATACCGATGAGCTTGTACCCATGATGTGTTATCAAGCGCAAACCCTTTTCCTTTTCCTAAAGCATGACCCAGTAATATCCCAGGATTGTCGCTAACATCGTAATTCCTTATTGGTCGATTCAATTTTGACTCAACATCATCCAAGTACCTTGAGCAAAAGGTCATACACTCTTCAACTAAGTATCCCTCTGCAATTGAACCTTCTGGATGACTTCGATTACGCATATATGACTTAAGTGTCATAAGATACCTATAAACAAACAAATGCACACGACTTTCAATTATAAACAAACAAATGAATACAACCTTAAATTGGAGTAGAATTGCACACCTTTCTATGAAGTACATCCAGCGATATTGCACTGGACCAGCAATATTGGCCTCCTCTGCTAGGTGAATAGGCAAGTGCTCCATTATATCGAAAAAGGATGGAGGAAAAATTCTCTCAAGATGACAAAGTGTAAGAGCAATTTGGGATTGAAGACGATCTAACCCATCTGGCTCTAGAGTTTTGGAGCACAACTGCCTGAAGAAATTGCTTAACTCAATCAATGGTTCAACAACTTTCTTCGGTAACAAATTTCTCACTGCTATTGGAAGTATTTGTTGCATCAATATATGGTTGTCATGACTTTTCAGTCCAGATATGCTATGTTGTTTGAGGTTAACACGACGAGAAATATTGGATGCATACCCATCTGGAACTTTGATATTCTTCAAGAGTGTACAAAACAAACCTCTCTCTCTATTGTTCATAGCGAAACATGCAGGCGGTAAATAATACCTGTTCCCAACCCCTTTTTTAGGATGTAATGCCTTTCGAATTCCCATATCTTGCAAGTCTCGACGAGCATTTAAATTATCCTTTCCTTTCCCATCAACGTTTAATATCGTCCACAATATATTATCACACACGTTCTTCTCAATGTGCATTACATCAAGATTGTGGCGGATCAAATTATGCTCCCAATATGGAAGCTCAAAGAAAATACTCCTCTTCCTCCAATTATGATCCTCCTCGTTGTCCTCTTTTTCCTTTCCTTTCCTAGTTCTTTTTTGTCTGTTAGTTGCTTGATGCTTAGGCCCTAGCTGTCGTAACACATTAGCCCCCGATAACCGAGTTGGACATGGTTCAAATTCAAAAGTTCCATCAAAAGACGTACCATCTTTTCGAAATTTGTGACTCGCATTCAACCAGCGGCGATGCCCCATGTAACAAATTTTCCTTCCATTCTTCAAATACCGATGTCGAGTACGTATGTTACAACAAGAACAAGCTAAAGCACCTTTCGTGCTCCATCCAGACAAATTTGCATATGCAGGAAAATCATTTATTGTCCACAATAAGACCGCGTGCAATTGGAACATTTGATTAGTTTCTGCATCGTACGTCTGAACACCATTTTCCCACAATTCATTCAGTTCATCCACTAACAAGCGCAAGTAGACATCAATGTTGTTGCCAGGTGAAGAAGGACCATCAATGAGCAATATCATCATCATATGAGGTTGTTTCATGCACAACCACGGTGGCAAATTATAAGGCATCACAATAACTGGCCAACTGCTGTGAGCAACATTCATTGCCTTGAATGGATTAAATCCATCCGCTGCTAAACCTAGTCTGACGTTGCGAGGCTCACTCGCAAACTTGGGATACAAAGTATCAAAATTTTTCCAGACAGGAGAGTCAGCAGGATGTCTCATTTTGCCGTCATCAATTCGGCCCTCTGCATGCCATCTCATTAATGAAGCAGTTTTAGATGACATGAACAATCTTTGAAGCCTCGGAATCAAAGGAAAGTATCTCACAATTTTTTGTGGAATTCTTTGTTGCTTCTTTTTATAATCAATTTTCTCACCCTCAAACTGTTTGTATCTAGGCGTTTGACACACTATACAATCATCCCTACTAGCTGTCTCCTTCCAATACAGTGAGCAATCTCTTGGGCATGCATGTACCTTGTGATAATCGAGGCCTAATTCCCTAAGGAGTGCCCTCGTTGCATAGAACGACTTTGGCAAAGTTTCACCTTTTGGGAATGCATCCTTCAAAAGTTTAAGCAACATCGTGAAAGACTTGTCGCTTCATCCACTAAGGCACTTGATATGCAATAATCGAACAACAAATGAGAGCGTTGAAAACTTGTGACACTCTGGATACAACTCTCTTTCGGCCTCCTTCAATAAACTGAAAAATCTTTCAATTTTCTTATCCGGGCCTAGTTCGATATTAGAACTTCCTGTCTCATTACTAGCACGATGAACCAAGCTTGGTGGAGGAAGTACGAACCCCTCATATATCATTTCATTGACTTCATCGCCATCATTCGAATCACTGACATTCTCATTCAATGGCACAGACACCGGTAAATCTTCCCCGTGAAAAATCCATCTGGTGTAGCTTGGAAGAAACCCATTGACCATTAAATGTTCCCCCAAAAGGTCTTTCTTTACTAGTTTGACATTCCGACACCGTTTACATGGACATGTGACTTCAATTGATAGAGGATTATTTTGGCATGCAAGTTTAACAAATTCCTTAACCCCTTCTATATATTCTGGATGCAACCTATGCTGATTTATCCAACTTTTATCCATCTGACTTCGTCTTACACTACAAATGTCACTGTCAAATCAACAAAATTTAAAATTATCATTTCATTTTAATTATTCTTAACCTCAATTAAGTACCTTATAATGCATGCAACATGACACCATTCACCTCTAACTCTTCTCTAATAGGTTGGTTCATCCTACTTTCCCATTCAGGAATGCACAGTCTATATTGTAAAAAGTAGCTCATACCGCTCTATCCATCTCTAACGAAATTTCGGCAGCATCTCCCCATGGTTCTCCAAGTACACTACACAAACTGGGTGTAGTGCTACACCTTGTCTAGTATGCACCCGGAGAACATGAGGAGCTACTACACGAAATCTCTACAAGATGGACTATATTTAAGCAGTAGAACTACTAATTACAACATAGACTTGTGCTCCTGAACTGTCCAAACTGGACAATCCAAGAAGAGCCTCATCAAAGATGACTAGGTATCTCTGATGAAGATTCTTGGACGGGTCTACGGCTATTTCTGCATGCATGGATAATTACTTGCTAAATTAACAACTGTCATGATTTTTGCATCCCGGTGGTGCAACTTGAATCAACACTATCAAGCATACTAGAAGCATTTCTAGCATGAAGCATATTAATGAAGAAACTAAAAGTTTCTACAATGCTCTTGATAGATTATGATATAGAACTTCATTAGAGATAACTAGGTATCTCTAATGAAGATTCTACAAGAACAATCAGATTATCCTGATTGATCACAAAGTAAAAAATTCCATGATTGTAATTGATAGCACATAACAATGGCAAGTACTCGATATTAGGTATGCTTCATTTAGTTTGTTCTCGTACTCACAAGTAAGCAACAAGTTCATCAGATATCATGAGCTACTACACAAAAAATATAAGCACAAAAAATATAGACCAAGCACACTTGCCAAATAGATAAAAACCAAACCTTATCTTTTTTTATTATATTGTGCTTTTTCTCAATGATGGTGGTGTTCATGGTTTTAAATATTAGTTCATACATTTCAATATTGGTAAGTATATTGATGGGAACAAACATCACATCCATAGTTGGTTCGATATACATTTTGGTTCATAGACAATCCATATGGTCAATTTGGCTACTATAAAACTCATTTTTCCATGGCTAGCGATTTTAAAAGATTTTACAGTTGTATCATCCAATTCTTGATTCGTATAACTCAATATTTTTAATATAGAAACCGATATATCTCAGTACTATTATTTTAAAAACCTTAGGTGTAACCATGAATGGACCAAAGTAGGTGAAAAATCAAATTGAGATACATAATGAAATTAAACAGCCAAACAAGGCAGTCATCAATTAACTAAAACGCCAAAGAAAACATCAAAGCAAAACAACCATGAAATCAAAACAATTTCAAAACCTAGTGAGAAGAAAGGTAAAAACATCACTCATCCTAGACCCTACACGAACAAATAGAGAATGATGAACAGGGCAACAAAAACATGCTAATATATTTTGCTAGTGTACATCACAAGTATAAATCATTCAAAATATATTTAGTTTAATAAGGATCCAAACTACTAATAGAATTACTATCTTTTGAATATATATATATATATATAAAGTATGAATATAAAGTCCTTGTCTAATGTTGTAGCTATGGGGAAAAAAAAGGGTTATACAATTCTGAAAACAAAAAAAGCATCAATGGAGCACATGAACTTGTAATGCAGATACCTGTAGGCGGAAGGACGTTGTCCACAAATATGAAGATTGCTTTCTCAGCACTCAGTTTAATTCTCTTCCAGATCACATACACAAATTGTCCCACACTCAGGTCAGCTGGAACAAGGTATCTGGAATTATCTTATTCAAGTGAGTGGAAAAAATTCAATACTTTATAAGCAAACAAATGCTAATAGTTGCTGCTTTTTCAGCATTCAGGTCAATTGCCTTCTGGATTAATAAAAGCTTTCCCTACCATTAAAAAACTTGACCCACATCAGGTCAGCCTGGACAATCATGTCCCTAACAATCTTATTCAAATCAATCAAAAGGATTTCAATACTAGTAAAGCACATGAACACTAAAGACATTAAGATCTCACTAGTTGAAATCCCTTACTCTTTCGTTTGGCTAACGTGCTAATATATTTTGCCAAAAATTCCACTGTTCTAGTAACAAATATGGGCTGAAAAGATAAAAATGATTATTTTAAACTCAAATTTCATGCATTCAATATTAAACCGACAAAATTGAAATATTAAAGACAGAAAATAACAAGAAATACATAATTTAAAAATAATGTATTTAACTCTTCATTTTTTTTTAATAATCAGATGCTAGCAAATAATCCAAATTCTCTTTATTTTCTAATGAGAATTTCATTGATTTTTAATCAATAAGCATTACTGTCAAAATGACAGATACCACCTACAACTCAAATATGCAATTGTCCATTTAATTGAACACTTACTGAAAGATGACTATACACATTTCTAAATTCTACATTTGTAAGGAAAAGAATACCGATGCGAAGAAAATATTCAAGTGACCAAGCTGTCTGTTGTGTCTAAATTCTACATTCTAAGAATGAGTGGACAAATCAGTTTAAGAGATAATTGGTAAAAATCAACAGGACCAGAGTTCAGGACAAGAATGACGCAGCTCTTAGAGATGAATATTTACAAACCAGATTTGATCGATCTGGTTCAACGATCTGATCTGATCTAATCTGAAAATGAAAAAATTAGAGAGTAAATCAGTCGAGGGCTTTGGAAGAGAGAGAGAAAGAGATCCAGAGTTCGATCTCTTTCTGATCTAATCTAAAAATGAAAAAATTAGAGAGTATTAAATTGAGTGATTAAGAGAATGAAAATTGTACCTGAGATAGGAGGAACAGAGATCGATCTGGTTTGACAGATCGATGAAGAACAACAGAGATCCAGAGTTCGACCAGAGAGAAAGAGAGACAGAGTGTGTGTGTGCGCCGATCTGGTTCGATGAATATCAGTCGAGGGCTTTGGAAGAGAGAGAGAAAGAGAGGGAGAGAGACCGAGAGAAAGTGAGAGACAGAAAGTGAGACGGAGCATGGACGGTGTCAATATAGACACCCAATACGACGTCGTTCAGCTGAGGTCTAAGACAACGTTTTGGAAACGTTGTGTTTCATCCATCTATAATGGCGTTTCCCAAAACGCCATAAAAGAAACGTTGCTGTAGGCCCATTTTCCTGTAGTGAGAAGAAGAAGAAGAAGAAAAAGAGAAGGGAAGGGAGAAGAAGAAGAAGAAGAAGGGAAGGGAGAACTGGACAGGAGGGGGCATCAACCAGGGGCGGAGGAGCGGCGGAGGCTGAGTTGCTGCGATGAGCTGTGATCGGCCGCGCGGGGAGGACTGGATAGGAGGGGGCATCAACCAACGGCGGAGGCGCAGCGGAGGCTGAGTTGCTGCGACGAGCTGTGATCGGCCGCGCGGGGAGGACTGGATAGGAGGGGGCATCAACCAAGGGCGGAGGCGCAGCGGAGGCTGAGTTGCTGCGACGAGCTGTGATCAGTCGCGCGGGGCTGCGACGATCGGAGCTGCGACGAGGACGGCGGGCGGAGACGGCGGAGGCGACGAGCTCCTCACGGTGTTGCTCTCTTCTCTCTCTCCCTCTCTTCTCCTTCTCCTCTCTTCTCTCATTCTTCGAATTCGAGCCAAATTCGACCCACGAATTTCGAGCTACCACCTATTTTTCGAAAAAATATTTAAGTGAGTGTACTAAAATAATTATTGAAGTTTCTATTTAATTACATTGTCAAAGCTGAACTATGTCTACAAAGTGCTTTGTACCTACTCCACACGCTAATCCTGACATATCACCTGAAAGTGGTAAACAACTATAAACACATGGCAGAGTGAGAAATATTATACTAAGAGTATAAGGGTATAAAATTCACCATAGATAATTATGGGGCTAAACAGAGCTTGATATTAAAATATAGAATATATATCATACATAAATCATTTGACATATAGGGCCATTTTGGGAACAGATAATAACGCGCGTCTTGCGTCCGGTTGCGTCTTGCGTTTCTGGGCAAAAAGCTGGTTTGGGATTTTGATTATAATCAAGCGGGAAATTACGATACTAGCCTTTATCATGCATGGCAATATATTATATTGGGTGAGGGTATTTTGGTAATTCTACAGTTCCACACATGACATGACAAGTTAAAAAAATATTATCTACAAAACCAAAAAAGCAACTTTTTACCAACTTCCCAAGTGACTTTATAAAAAATCCAAAAATCTTGATTAAAAGCAAAAAATTTGATTTTTACCACCTTCCCAAAATAGGCCATAATACAGAAATTACATAAATAACTATAACCACGATACGAAACGGAACAGAACAGGGGTTACCGGAGTGACAATTAGAACAGGAGTCAATGGATCCATGACAAATAGGGACCACATAGTGGTCAAACAGGGGCCAATGGTTATTTAAGTCCCCCAAGGCGTGGGATTCCCGTGGTGGCACTAACAAAACATAATTGTTTATAAGGTCAAAGTCAAATATTCTTTAAAAGTAAAACAAACATATCCATGAACAAACATATCCATGAATTTCTTTTTAAACAAATAGGACTCAGAAACTAATCCACGTAACTGAAATAATAATATAGTTTATAATAATTTATAAAACATAATTTGTATAAAATAAATATGATAAGTCAAAACATAAGTAAAATACATTTTGATAACTCAAGGTATAATATTACTCACCTTAACTTTAATACCTCACTCTTTCTTTTTACCACTAAAGATTCTTTCAGCTTCTATTATTTTTTTCTTTCTTTTCTTCCTCTCTTTTCGCTCCTTTTACTTTCTTTCTTTCTCTCTTACTTTCCCTTGTTTCACAGCAGCTCCTCCTTCTATATTAAAAGTTTAATGCTTGTTCTCCAAGGTTTAGGTGACAAGTTACTCCTATATCCAACCATTATTACACGCTGGATTTGAGATTATCCTTTCAACGGATAAGTTTCAATAGTTACTTAATTATATTTAAATCCAAATCTTTAACTAATTATATTATTTTATAAAATTATATATAATAATTCAAAATAGATTATATATTTTTTTAACTGTAATTAAATAATATTAGTATAAATTTTATAAAATAATTAAAATTTTGAGTTGTTACAATCTTCCTTCCTTTTAAAATTTCGTTCTCGAAATTTGTTATATGTGTAAGCTATTTGTTGCGCACTTTGATAAATATATATTAGATGATTAATCTAATAGAAAATATTACCTCAAAATTTTTTTTACCAAAAACAACTCATTGTCTAATTGTCAAAAATTAGTTTGGGCCAAAATGAGAAATAATGGGTGACTTTAAAAACCTTTTCATTCGTTTTGTTTACGATAAAAATAAATAAATAAAATGAGAACATAATGACAGAATTATATGCAAAAGTTGAAAAAAATTTGAGGTGAACTTTTCATTGATAGTTTCAAAATTAATATCTTTATAATTTGAATCCACTTTTAAAAAAAAACATCGAAATAATTTTTTTTTTCTTGAATACTGAACTGGAAATTCCATATATTTAATTATGTTATATTTTTGGTGGGTGCTTAAGTCCGACATCCTTTATTTCTTTTCCTTCTTTTACTATAACAAATATAAATTATATCTATTATCCTTCACAAATTATGCAAAAAAAAAAAAATATATATATATATATATAATCATATAAAATTATAATATAATTAAATTGACGAATAAAATATAATATTTAGGTACTAATTACCCGCTATCCCACATCTTAAATGTGCATGTGTCCTATGCTCCAATGATGATTTATTTATTTTTTTTATAAACCATTGCTCTGATACCACTTGTCACGACCCGCTCCCCGTACCTAAGGGTTAAGCATCGTGATGGCCAGTAACCGAAGTTACCTCCGGCCAAATCTTTAAACAATTACTAAATGCGAGCGGAAAAATATTTAAGTGAGGGTACTAAAATAATCATTGGAGCTTCTATTTAATTATATTGTCAGAGCTGAACTATGTCTACAAAGTGTTTTGTACTTACCCCACACGCTGGTCCTGACATGTCACCTGAAAGTGGTAAACAACTATAAATACATGGTAGAGTGATAAATATTATACTAAGAGTATAAAGACATAAAATTCACCATGGATAATTATGAGGCTAAACAGAGCTTGATATTAAAATACAAAATATATATCATACAGAAATCATTTGACATATAATATAGAAATTACATAAATAACCATAACCATGGTACGCAATAGAACAAGAGTCACCGGAGTGATAATCAGAATAGGGGTCAATGGATCAATGACAAATAGGGGACCACAAAGTGGTCAAATATGAGCCAATGGTTATTTAAGTCTCCCAAGGCGTGGGACTCCCGTGGTGCACTTACAAAACATAATTGTTTACAAGGTCATAGTCAAATATTCTTTAAAAGTAAAATAAACGTATCCATGCGTTTCCTTTTAAGCAAATAAGGCTTAGAAACTAATCCACGTAACTGAAATAATAATATAGTTTATAATAATTTATAAAACATAACTTGTATAAAATAAATATAGTAAGTCAAAACATAAGTAAAATATATTTTGATAACTCAAGGTATAATATAATTCACTTTAACTTTAATACCTCATTTTTTCTTTTCACCACTAAAGACCCTTTCAACTTCTATTATTTCTTTCTCTCCTTTCTCTCATTTTCCTTTATTTCTCTCTCTTACTTTCCCTTGTTTTACAGCAGCTCCTCCTTTTATACTATAAGTGCTTGTTCTCCAAGGTTTAGGTGACACGTTACTCCTATATCCCAACCATTATTACACGTTGGATTTGAGACTATCCTTCCAACGGATAAGTTTCAATAATTATTTAATTATATCTAAGTCCAAATCTTTAATTAATTATATTATTTTATAAAATTATATATAATAATACAAAATAAATCATATATTTTTTTCTAACTGTAATTAAATAACATTAATATAAATTTTACAAAATAATTAAAAATCTAAATTGTTACAATTATAAACTTACAACCACAACCACAACCACAATCGCCTCTACCATCGCTATCACTACCAATACCACCATGCCACTATCACCACTAACATTGCCATCACCACTACCGCAGCCACCGTCATCATGTCACCGTTACCGCCACAATCGCTGTCACCGTCACCACCACCACCGCCGCCACCGCTACCACCTTTATCACCATTGTCGTTGTTGCTATAAGCATCACCATCATTTTACTATTATTACTATCGCTACCGCTACCATCACCACCACCACCACCACCACCACCACCATGCCGCCACTACCATTACCACTACAACTATCACAATATAAAAATTAAAACATATAATTTGAAAATAATAAATTTTAAATTTGATTTTATACATATCAAACAACTTATTTTTAATTTAATACTTAAATTTTTATCAAATAATTTTTTAATTAAAAAATTCAACATTTAATTTTCAAGTTTATCAAACCAATAATGTTTTAGAGCTCTAAATTGGGAGCACTAGAGCATCACTAATGATGTGGCACAGGGGGTCCCACCAAAGTGATGTGATGTTTTGGCTTGAGTTTGTTTTTTTTTTTTTTTTTTTAGTTCATTAGTGCTATTAGTGGTCCAAAAATTAGTGGGATGAATCACCACCCTTATCAAACACCAATACTTTCAAAAGCTGTGATGTGGTCTTTTATATTTGGGACTGTTGACAGATATCTGAAATATTATTTACTACTACTAAAATTTGAGTAAAAAATGTTTTAAAAATAGTGATGAAAATTTTTATTTTGAAATCAATGAAAAATATTTTGAAATTAATAAAAATTATTTTTCATTATTCATCTTTTAATCAAAAAAAAAAGTTCTTTTGTTTTAAAAGCGGTTATTAGAGCATCTCCAACGATTCACTTAATTTTTTACCAAATTTGAGTAAAAAAATGACCATTTTCTCAATCTAATACAGAATACTCCAATGATTGATTTTCATCAAATCTGCTCCAGGGACAACCGGTTGGTCCACCGGCCGGTCCACCGGCTGGTCGACCGATAAGGCAAAATTTTTTTTTTTTTTTGTTTTTTTTGAATTGTTTGAACCTACCTATTTGAACTGTTTGAACCTTTTAGTGGTCGATCGGTTGGTCGATTGGTAAGACAAAAATATTTTATTTTATTTTTTTTTTGAATTGTTTGAACCTACCCATTTGAACTGTTTGAACCTTTTAGTAGTTGACCGGTTGGTCAATCGGTCGGGCAACCAGCTGGTTGACCGGTTCCTCTCCTCCAACGGTCACAAACAGTAATTTGTTGAAATCTGTATTTTGTTCTCAGTTTGATATTTTTTTGTTCAATTCTCAATTTGATACCAGTTTGGTAAAACCGTTGAAGCTTCAAAAAGTGCCTTTTTCACCAAATTTCAAATTTGACGCCAGATTTAGTGAACCGTTGGAGATGGTCTTAGTATGACCCATTATATCAAAAAAATATTATAAATATATTTTTTAAAATTTATTTAAAATACAAATTATCTCTTTTAATTTTGAAAATAACGAACTCCCTTACTAGAATTTATGATTTAATAGAGTTGACTGGAAAATATATATATATATATATATTCTATCTTCTTATACGGTAATAAAATAATTAAAATTGTTAATTGAAGTATATTGTTGACATTATTAAAAATTATTAATTGACTTAATGGTTAATTAATAAAACAAATTATCTATTATGAGATTAAAAATTTAACGGACAAAATATATTTTTTAAAATTATAAAAAATGATTCACCTTAGTTCCAATTTTTGAATTTAAACTTTTTGAACATTGAGTTTTTTTTTTTTTTTTTCCATCTTTTTTTGCTTTCAATGAATTTTTTTTAATATTTTAAGCAAATTTTTTACTTTTTAGATGCACCTAATCTAAATGTACCTAAAAATAAAATATTTATAAAAAATATTTTAAAATATCAATAAATACACAAAAATATGAAAATGTATTAAAATTTTATAATCTTTTATATTTTTGATATTTAGTGAATTTTTAAAATATTTTTCTAAAAATATTATAGTTTTTAAATGTATCTAAAAACTAAAAAATTTACTTTAAATATTAAAAAAATTACTGAAAATAAAAAAATAAAAAATGAAAAGCTTAATTTTTTAAAAAGTTAATTCAAAATTTTAAAATCAAACAAGATGATTAGTATGTTAAATAAATTTTAAAAAATATTTTAAAGTAAATGATTCACAAATATAAACATGACCAACGATGGGCATATTTCTTATCTGTCTCTCTATCTGCTGCAGGCATCACATGTAGCACATTCCCGATGCGGGAGATCCATTTACGAAGTCTTTAGTCCTTACAATTATTTAAGCTTCGGTTGGCGTTTCTTAAAATAGTTATAAAAAGATAAAATAAATTAAAATAATTATAAAAAGATAAAATAAATTAAAAGATTAATAAAATAAAATATTATATTTAAATTATAATTATTATTTTTATAAAAATTAAAAAATTTAGAAGGCCAATTCAAACTAACTTTTTAACAGCAAACAAAAAAAGTTAAAAAGTTAAGAGACATTTATACATAAATTTTAATTTATAAACTTATACTCCATTAAATTTTAATTAAAATTTTTTGAACCTTCAAGTCTCATTAAATTTTTAATAATCGAAATTACCTTTCAAATAATGATTATTCATCATTTATGATTACCTATAAAGGAACATGTTTATTTGATATATTTTGAATTTCAAAACTTTAAAACATCAATTTTCAAATTGAAAAAACTTTAAAAAAAAATTATATGCAAAAAAAGAATTAATTTTTTTTTGAAAAATTGAATTATTTTTTTGTTCAAAACTAAAAATTTTGTGCCTATAAATGAGTATGATGATGAAATATTGATGTGCAAAACTGAAAAAAAAAATTTAAAATGAAAAAATTAATAATGTTTTTAGTTTTAAAATTGAAAAAAACTGGTAATATTTTTAATTTTATTGAATAATTGAATCAAACCAATAAGTAGAAGGGTAAAAACGTTTAATATCATATTCTGTTTTTTTATCAGTTAGTAAAATAGTTATCTAAAACAATATTATGCAAAATTGATAATGTTCTTAGTTTTAAAATTGAAAAAAAAAAACTGATAATATTCTCAATTTTACTAAATAAGACTTATTAATTTAAAATATCTTAAATATAATATGAACTATTATAATATTTGTAAATAAAATTTTTAAATAATTAACTCAAAAGTTAAAAAATCAACTCGCCAAATGAAGACTTAGGCTTGATTTGGGAGTGGATTCGCTTTTTAATTTTTTTGACTATTTTAGCCTGAGATAAAAAAAGTCTGATTTAGGAAGGACTTTTAGCTTTTTTGACTATTTTGTAAGAAAAAAAATATAATAACTAAAATATGATATTTTATCTTATTAGAACAAAAAAATTTATTCTAATTTTTTGTGATTATTTTAACCCCAAATCCACTTTCCAAACAATGGCTTACTATTTTAAGGTCAAGTTTGGGAAGTCTCAAAAAAGTCAAAAAGTTAAAAAATTATCACTATTCATCAAAAGTCAACAATTACAGCTGCACAACTCTCAATTTTAATTTTTCCTTACAAACTAATTTTTACAATTTTTTATTATACATTTTTTTTTTTATAAAAAGTCAAAAAATTAACCCAAATATTTATATTTTCAATCTCAACTTTTTAATCTAAAAAGACAAAAAATACATTTATTTAAGACATCTCAAACAACCCCTAAATGACGCCTTGGGGATATCTCTCGCCTCGACAAAACAACTTTGCTAGCGACCAGTGGGGGTCATGCCCACTGGCATTTCATTGGCCAGTATTTTTTTTTTTTTTTCTTTTCTTCCAATCACCCACCCCACGTGGGGCTGGGATCACTGGGGTGGGGAAGTACAGGGGTCTGGGGCATTAATCTCAACAAAAATGCTGGGCTAAAACAGGGGAAATAACTGTGCAGTGGTGTTGTCAATTTTTTTTACGAGATGTGAGTGGGAGCTCGAATCCGAGCTCTCCCGAATGCCTCCAATCCCTTTTTTTTTATTTTTTTTATTTTTTACAACGGAAGAAGCAAGAAGAAGACAAAGAAGGGGGAGGGGAGGGGAGGGGAGGGAGGGAGGGGAGGGGGGAGGGGAGGGGGGAGGAGGGGACTGGAGGGGGCCTAAAAAATGGAGGGGGAGGGGAGGAGGAGAAGGAGGGAGACGGCGGAGCTGCGATGGTGGAGCTGCGAGCTGCGACGACCGGGGCAGAGCTGCGACGGGCCGGCGGACGGCCGGAGGCGAGCTGCGACAACCTCCTCTTCCTCTTCCCTCTCTTCTCTCTCTCCCTCTTCCTCTTCTCCCTCTCCCTCTGCGTCAACAATGGCGAAAAAAAAAAAAAAAAAACCTAAAACCCAAAACGACGTCGTTTTGGGCTTTAGGGGCATTCGAGGCCGATTTTTTCGAGCTAAAAAACATTTTCATTTTTTTACATAAGATTATTTTTAAAAATTGGTTAAAAGTTTATTTTTTATAATTTTTTTTGATTTTTTTTTGAAAATAATATTTTTAAAAAAATTAGAGAGATTATATGATTCAAAATAAGTTAAAATTCAAAATTTAATTTTTAACCATGTTCCCAAATTAGTCCAAAATCATAAAAAAGTATATTGTTTTAATTATTAAAATGTATAAATTTTTCTACTGAAAAATAATTTTTTTTTACTGCATTACTGTGCAGTTATTTCCCAAAAAAATTACTAATTAATAAGATAATCAAGTAATAAGTTAAATTGTGATGAGTAGATCTGCAGTTTTAAATAATTATACCAAAATAAATATAAGTGGTATGACTATAAATCAATTGATCTGTAAAGTTTAATTCAAATGATGATATCTAAAACTGATTATGAGTTTGAATTCATGAATAGGTAGATATTTAAATTCATGAGATATTGCATAATTTTGATAATTATTTGATATACGTGAGATTGATAGATATTTAAAAAAAAAAAAAATTGCAGAATTGTTTTCAGGAATTGAGAGATCTGAATCCTGATTGACTCTAATTCAAATGTCCATACTAATATCTTCTTCTCACAATGTATATATAACAATTGCAGCCCACTCGTTCATCTTCATTTGAACATACAATTGAATCTACATTACTATAGATTAAAAACACCAAAAAAAAAAAACAAAAAAACAAAAACAAAATCTTTGTTCCAATTTCCAATCTCTTCTTAATGGGATGACAAAAAAAAAATTCTTGGTTTGAAAACAAACCCAAGATCGATCCATCTCGCACGAAGAAGGCAGTGTCAGTGTAATCTGCAAATATCTTCAACAATCTCCATTTTTGTTCCAGCAGACGAGCATCGTGACGCAGCGTTTCATGATGTAAAGCCTCGCTCTCTGTTCCTTAGCCAAGCTGTTACATTTTCTGGCAAATTCGGAGCACTTCTGGGAAGAACTTCTGGACAGAGGAGACTTAGAAGAAGAAGAAGAAGAAGAGGAAGAACTTCTTGAGAAGGAAGAGGACTTGAAAGAAGAGCTCTTTGAGAGTGGAGACTTGTGATTATTGGAAGAGGGCTTATGTGAGAAGCTTCGAAGAATAGGGGATTTGGAAGAAGTGCTTTTCTGGGAAATGCTTCTGAGGAGAGAGGACATTGGAGAAGTGGAATCGACTTTTGATTGATTCCACTTGTCATCCGTGATGTAATAGAAATCCATGGTCACTGGCAGATCAGTTGTCTGAGTCTCTGAGATTGATCTCTCTTCTCCTTCAGCTTTCTTACTAGTTGAGAGAGAGAGAGAGGTGATTGATGAAAATGATGATGATGAGGGTGGACCAGGATGTGGCGAGGTATTCTGGTTGGCAAGTATTTATAACGGCTAGAAATCGTGGCACACGTTAATAATGGAGCTGTTAGTTTCTTTCTATTCACACAATATTTTTAATTTTTTTATAGCGTGATATATGTATTAATTAGTGTTATATAATGTATGTATCAATTAGGTCATGTTTGTTTAACATTTCCATGACTAATAGTCTTAGGACTATGAATTTGTTGGATTATGTATCCTATCTTAAATAATAGTTAAGTTTAAAATAATTAGTCCGTACTTTAATTGTTTAACCAAATATCGGATTAATAATTTTATTGGACTATTAGTCCAATCCCAAACTCATGTTCACCCAAACAAACATGACCTTAGTATTATATAATTATTACTAATTCTATTTATTATGTAAATTATAAATATTCAAAATTTTTAAATTTATGTCACATCATTTATTACTATATTAATATTAATTAGTACACATATTATCCCTCTTTTTTATATATTTATTTTCTAATTATACCCCCCTCTTTTTTTTCAAAATTCAAAATATTTACCTTATCTCATTATACTCTCTATTTTTAAGTTTCGTTTGTCATTTGTTAATATAATTAACTTTTTTGTACTGAAATTTTTTTAGTTTTGTTTAATTTAAATTTTTTGACTTTTTTAATTTTTATGAAAAAAAAGTATAATAATTATGAGTTAAATATTATATTTTATCTTATTAATTTATTTAATTTATTTTATCATTTCATATTTTTTTAACCCTAAAATAATAGCCAAACCAAGGCTTAATCTTATCTCTTTTTAACTTTTTAAATCCTAAACCACACCCACATACCACTATCGCCGCCCCCCTCATTCTCAACCCTTACTCCACCCCTTACGCTGCCATCAACATTACTTCTCCCCACACCCTGCAGCACCACCCCCTCATCTGTTGCCGCCACAGTTGCCTCATCTATCTCCAACCTTGCAGCACTCTGTCCCAACCCATTCAATTTGGGTTGTGAGGCAATATCATAATCATTTGATTTCATCATATTTGTTTTAAAAAAATTAAAAATTATTTTAAAAATTCTACTAGTCTTTTTTCTTTATTTTTTTTTTCATTTTTTTAAAAAGAAATGAAGAATTCATGTGATTATGATTCAAATAATACAAAATTAATTTGATCAAAGTATACATTTTGTCCCTCTAATTTGTCACTCGTGTTAATTTGGCCTCCGTCATTTTCTACTTGTGTGAATTTAGTTCATATAGTTTCCATTGTATCAAATTTTTTCTTAGTTTTTCACATTTTGTCAATTTAATCTAATTGATAACATATATTAAAAAATTGAACAAAAATAAATGAATCATTTCAAATTAGATGAAAACTCCTCAATCTTGTTTAGAAAAGTAAATGAATTATTTTGTCATTGATTTTAGTATAATTTTTGGAGGAACATTATAATTGGACTAAATTTATACCATGTGAAAATTTAATGGCAAAATTGATACAATTATAATTGTAAAGATCAAATTAATATAAGAAACAAACTAGTGCTACTGGTGTAATTTGAACAAATAATTTTTATTCAATAATTTTCAGAATTTAAAAAACGTTTTACAATTAAAGAAGGTTTTTTTTTTTTTTTGGTATTTCAAGGAAAATCCTCAAATCCTTACAATTAAAGTTGTTCACACGAAACTAACAAACTATTGACTCTATATATATAATAACATAGACTTATATTGTGTTTAATTGAGAAATTTGTGAAGGAATTTAGAAAAAGAAATGAAAAATGTAGGTGAAATGTGAATAAAATATACTTATAGTTCACTTAATTTCACATATCTTTTCTTTTTTTCGTTCTAAATCTCTCTCTAAATCTTCTAACTAAATACAACATTAAAGGATAGGAAAAAGGGGGGTGGAGGAGGGCGTGACAATGCAAGTGGGGGTGTTGAGGACTGTTTAATTTTAGTGCCGGGAGAGCACATGTTTGGTTTGGTTCATGTACAGGTAGTTTGGTTCATTGAAATAAAAATGAATAAAATAATTATTTTATTAAAATGATTATATTGTATTTAGTTAATTACAAAAAAATAATAAAATTAAATTATAAATAAAATTATTTTTCTTTTTCTAAAAAAATAAAATTATTATTCACTATTATTAAAAAACAATCATTATGAAGGAACTTAATATTTATTTCATTTCAGGAAAACAAATAAAACATAAGTTTATGGGCTTTGCAATATTGCTGTGTGTCCACAATTGCGATTCCTTGCTTGCAATTTCCATGAATTTTGTATGAAATAATACTTATTATTATTACTTTTTCTCATTGTAATAATATCATTATCCTCCTGGTGGTGGGGGTGGTCGTTCTTGAACCTGTACCTAGAGATCCATCAAACCCTATGGAGGTGGGGATCTTGTATGGTGCTCCATACGACATATTCTTAATTATTATTATTATTATATATTTCTCTCTCTCTCTCTCTCTCTCTCTCTCTCTCTCTCTCTTAATTTCTTAAGAGTAATGATCTCATCCACACTAAGAATTCGGGGTTTGAGAACTTTGTTGAGCCTTTAAAGCCTTCTGGCCCATTCAAATAATTTTAATCATTCATTTATAAAATTCGTCTACAAATTATTTATTTAAAAAAATTAAATTAATTGAATATAAATAATTACATAATTGAATTATATTTATTTTAATTTTTTTTTAAAATTAGATGACAGGTATGATTTTGAAAATCAATTATTTATTTATTTTTTAAAAAATAAATATAATCTTTTTATATAGTTACTAATACTCCATTAATTTGATTATTTTTTTTTTTTTTTTTTTTTTTTTTTTTTGTGGTATAAATAATCTTTTTGGGAGACTCTAGACTCGATTATCAAGATGAGCCTGGGAAGAGTCCCACCAAAAACCCTTTGTTGTGCCTCTAGGGTTTAGGCACAACGGACTGCCATTTCGAGGAACTATTTTAGGGTAGATAATGGAATGGAGACTGAGATTTTTGATTTTTTTTTTTAGTTAATTAATAAAAACAATGTATAAATCTTATGAGATTTGCATGAAATTAGACATTACAAATCTCATTTCGATAATTTAAATAATATATTTTATAAGACTCTATGTAGAGATTGATTTAATAATTATAATTCCATAATTTCATTATATTTAAAAAAAATTAAAAAAATTATCAGTAAGTAAGATTTTCAAAAGAAACCATTCATTGTTTTTTAAAAAACATATGATTTTTTTTAGCAAAGAAAAAATATGATAAAATCATATTGTTTTGATAATTATATCAATATATTTTTTTAAAATAATTTAAACAAAATAAATAACTTAGATCATCATGGTAGATATTTGAATAATTCAGAAAATGGTTGGAATTGAAAAGAAAATGTTTTAGACTTTTAAAATTTTCTCACAATTTAACCTACAATATTGTGATTTGATAAGTGTTAATTTATAATTAATTAAACAATCTCTAATATGAGACTCACTACTTTTATCAGATCTTTATAAATATATTTATAAATGTAAAATGAGTTTTTAGCATTATTAGAATTTAAAAACCATTTTAGGGGCAGAGGTCGGTGGTCATTAAATAATTTGTTGGGTGTCATCAGCAAAGACTGGTCTTCACTGTAGCCAACCCTACAAAAGTACTAATCATTTATTTTTGTTAGATTTGCTGAGATAATATAAGATGGGTTTCGCTTTTCTTATATTGGGAATTTAATTTGAGATGGGGATCTAATTTGAGAGAATATCTAAGTTCATTGGGTTTGTTGCAAGTTCAATCTTGATAATTTAAGCTGTTTGCTTTTTAATATTTGTTGAAAAGAATATTTATGTAAAAAATAAAGATAATTAGATTTCGACAGCTATATATATTTGAATTTATCTTAAAAAAATAGACGACAAATATAATTTCTAGATTAGCCGTCCATTTTTTATAGACAAATATGATTCAAACATATAGTTATCGAAATCCAATCATCTTACTTTTTACAAGAATATTCTTCTCAATAAATTCTAAAAAGTAACGGTTTAAATTACCAAAATTAGACTTATAATGAATTTACTAAACTCAAATACTCTTTCAAATGGAATCCCAATATTAAAAAAAACTCAAACTCATGTAAGATATTAGATGCCTAAAATGGAGTGAAACTTGACTGTAAAAATAAATTAAATAGATTTTTAATGTTAAGGGGGTTTTTTTTGGTAGATTTTTTTGATGCTGTGGTTATCTGAAGATTTTTGTGTTGTTTCGATAAGCTAATATATTCTGTAACAAAGACTCTGAAATTTGAATGGGTGTGAAAAGTGTCCTGAGGAGTGATAACTTAAGCTGAGACAAGATCAAAGCTTTCTTCCTAGTTTCCTCTGTTGTTGTTGTTGTTGTTTTTTTTTTGATTTGGCTTCATTTAAGTTGTGATCTTAATTTAAAAGAGTGTTTGAACTTGATAAGCCTATTTTGGACCTGATTTTGAAGATCTAAATTGTTCAATTTTTTGTATTCATTGAATATAATATTTATGTAAAAATAAAGATGATTGGACATCGACAGTTATATATTTTAATCAAATTTGTATTATAAAAAATAGATAGTTATTCTTGAAATTATATTTGTCATCTATTTTTTAAAATAAATATGATTCAAACATATAACTACCGATGTCCAATCATCTTATTTTTTACATATATATTCTACTTAATGAGTTTTAAAAAGTAAATGGTTCAAATTATCAAACGCGAGATATGTAGTGAATTTTCATGGTCCCTTTAAATTTTCTTATGTTAAGATATGAATATAAAAAAAGTCTAAACCTTTTTTTTTTTTTTTTTTTCTTTTTTATGTTGCACTGTGTGGGTCTTACTTCAATAATTTCAATCACTGAAATTTTAAGGTCAGCTGAAAATATTGTTTTCATGAAAAATAAAATTGATGAAAAACCTGTAAATGCATTATCAGATTGCATTTAGTGTGTTAGATTTTAGTTTTTTGAATTCAGTCTTTTAAAAATTGAGTTTTATTATTTTTGGTACTTTTTATTTTTAGTGAATATTTTTTAAATTTTAAGTAATTTTTTACTTTTTTAGATGCACTTTATTTAGATGTATCTAAATAACAAAATATTTGTAAAAAAATATTTTTAAAAAATTAATAAATACACCAAAATATTTTTAAAAAATGTACTGAATTTTTATATATATTTTTTTATATTTTTGGTATTTCGTGAATTTTTTTAAAAAAAATTTCACAAATATTATATTTTTTAAGGGTATTTATGTTAGGCGTGTCTAAAAATAAAAATAAAATTCAGTGAAAATAAAAAAAATATGGAAAACGAAAAAGTAGAATTTTCTTAAAAAGTGAATTATAAAAACTAAAACCAAATAGAGTGATTGGTTTTCAAAATAATGAATGTTTTATTTTTAAAATTACAACTGCTGTCCTTCTTTTATATAATAAATGTGATCTAATTATATAATTATTGTTATTTAAATAATATAATTTTTTATAAGAATAATATTTTTAACAAGGTTTGTAATTTGAATTATTTAAATGAGGATTTACGTGTAGGTTCCAATAATAGATTCTGTGAGAATTAATGGTATTTTTTATCAAACACTATTAAAAAAAATCACTAATTGTTAAATTTTAGTGACAATTTGAAAATTTTGTCACAAAAAATGTAATTAATTATAAGCTTTAGTGATAGTTTAAAAAATCATCACAAAAAAAGTCATTAATGTTTAATTTTCAATGACAATTTAAAAAATTTGTCAGATAAAAATATAACTAATTGTAAGTTTTAGTAACAATTTATAAAAATCGTGACTAGAAAAATCACTAATTATCAATTTTTAGCGACATGTAAAAAATTCGTGACAAAAAATATTTTTAGTGACGAATTTACTAGATTTTATTTTCAATAAGACTTGATAAAAATTAAATCCAATTATTATGACTTATTAGTAATTTATTCTTATTAGGACCATAAGGTGAATTCCGTAACAAGCCACGAGAGTCCAATAGCAAATCCTTACTTTTTTAGGATAAATTATTAATACGTCCTATAAATTCTCATTAAATCCTATTAAAAATAAATTTTAATTAAATTATTATTAAAAATAATTTTTTGTGACGATTTTTTTTACACATGTCACTAAAAACAGATAATTAGTGACTTTATTTTTTGTCATGATTTTTATAAATTATCGCTAAAATTTATAAGGGTTTGGCTTCCTTGTAGTCCGTGATCGAACTAGAGGGTGTCGTTGGATCCGTAGAGGCCCATCATAGGTCTCGTTTTGATAATCTGAACCGTTCAATGCGTAGAACTCGTTGAATACTATACAATTATAAAAAATTATGTTGATCGGATATCAATAACTACGTGATCAAATCAGTTTTGTATAAAAAAAAGACGGTAAAAAAATAATCGATTGACATAAATCTAATCCGATGAAATAGCTATCGATATCCGATCAATGTGATTTTTTACAGACATATAGTACTCAATGAATTCTACACATTGAATGGTTGAGATTATCAAAATAAAACCCGTGATGTAGCCCCATGTGCAACAGCAGCCAATCCCAATTTATAATTAATGACATTTTTTGTGACAAAATTTTTAAACTGTCGTTGAAAATTAACAATTAGTGATATTTTTAAATATTGTTTCATAAAAAAATATCATTAATTATCAAAAGACTTATTAGATAATAAATTTACCTATTAAGAATTACACGTAAGTCCCTCACTTTTTTATTAGACTAAAAATGGGGAGAATTTTCATCAAACAAAGACAAGTTATGTCAAGAAATAATGTGAAAACTTTGCAGATTTAAGCAATATATGAACGAGTGATTATTTACACCATTTATTATTTGATATTTGTCTTTAAAATCGTAAAGAAAAGTGCGAGTCTCACCATGTAAATTTGATGCAAGACCATCACAAAAAATTTCGGAAAATGTCTCGTAGCTCAAATTTTGTGGCTCAAAAGTGGCTCACTCAAATTTTGTGGCTCAAAAGTGGTTCAAATGGCCAAAACGACGTCGTTTTGGCCATTTTTATGTTGTTCTGTACTCAAAACGACGTCGTTTTGACCATTTGAGCCACTTTTGAGCCACAAAATTTGAGCTACGTAGCATTGTCGAAAAATTTCATATATGAACACCATAGTACACCTTGTGATTGGCAAGTCCACAATCAGTTTAAAAATATATACGAGTGAAATATTGAGTCCTCCTTTTGCATTCAGTTAAAAAAATAAATAAATAAACTTTTTGTTTAGTGGTTTTTTTAAAAAATATGTCAAAATGTTTTATTTTTTTGGTCAATATAATGTAAAAGAATCTCAAAAGTATAAAAAGAAATTCCTTGAAACCAAAAAAAAATCAAGTATTTTTTTTTTTTAAAGTGAACATTTTTTCAATTTTTTATTTTTTTATATTTTTTATATTAAACTTTCTGGTTCATCTAGCCAAGTTACAATTTAGGGATTTTTTTTTTAAGACCCCTGATATTAAATTTTTATAAGCTAACAGACATATAATATTCTCATAATACTTGGGGTCCTCAACATTTTCACAGAGAAAACTTGACACAGAGAAATTTCATCCCGACACAGAGAAATTTCACCCCAACACAGAAAAATTTCAAAATTTCTCTGGTATGATCACTTAAAAAATTCATTGAGGACCTTAGCTAATAATATATATATATATATATATTGGACTTCTCTTATTACTTAAAGTTGGAGAGGGATGTTTCATTAATTTTTCTTAGAATTTAAAAATCTATATTTTTTTTAATTTAAAAAATTCACTAAAGAAAAAAAAATTTACAGAAAAACTTTTATAAAAAGTCAATCTCAAACACCCATTGAGTATAATAGTGATAACACATTATAATTTAGTTTCTACATTGGGCATACAAATTTTGGTCTGTTTTTGTGGGAAGTAAGGCCAATTAACAGGTACCCAGAATCTATCTATCCACTGTTGACTGATGCCCTTAAATGACAAAATAATAAACAACACATTGTGTAACTTAAGAGCCACAAATATTATGAATTAGTGGATTTTTTTATTAAATTTTAGAAAGTTGAGAAAGAAAAGATTCACATGCACATGCTTATTAGTGGATCGCCGTCAGAAAGTTCTTGAGTTTTCGATCATTCAATTGAAGCGAGGACTCAATTCAAAAATATTCAATTAAATAGATTTCTTTTAGACTGCATTTGGTTTAGAAATTTAGAGAGGAATTTAGAAAGAAAAAGAGAAAATGTGTGTGAAATTAGGTGAAACATATATATATTTTATTTACATTTTACCTATATTTTTATTTTTCTTTTCAAATTCCTCTTCAAATCTCCCAACGTTAAGGCCTCTACTGGTGTTGAATCACTTTTGAAATGGTTTTGGTTAGAACATATATGTTAAAAATAATATGCATGCTTTCATATTTTTGACGTTTAGATGTTAGAACTCATAAAACTCATTTTATATATATATATATATATATATTTGTCAATGATCACTTTTTTTTATTTTATTTTTATTTTTTTTATTCATAAGAAAATTTGCATAACAAAATGGTGAGACAAAAACTCACACATCATGCCTAGCGACAAGACATTTGCTGGGTCAACTCTTAGTTTGTCAATGACTACATTTTTATTTTTTTATTTTTTTTCCCTTAAATTGTGTGATACCCTAATATTTTACAATGTTTGCAAAGAAATTAGACTCTCCTATTGGTTAAACATTTTCTTATGCTTCATTAGGCTTTGTTTAGCTTTTATAATAATTTCTACTAGGTTTTAGTTTTAGCTTTAGAGAGAGAGAGAGAGAGAGAGAAATAAAGGGGAAAAAAAATCCAAAAAGTAAAATAAATAAATGAATAATTGTTAATTAAAAAAGATAAAAATACCCAAAAAAAAATTTAAATAATTCAATTTTAAGATGAAATGAACAAAACTAGTTGAGATGAGGTAGGTCTTCAAACCAATTGAGTTAGCTAAGTTAACCACTTTTCTACCGACTTTATATATGATAAAAGCAAAGATTGAATATTCTTTTTCTTCCCCCTATTTTCCATAATGCCTGTTGGTTATTGAACTACAATTGTCCAAATTGATATAACTGATTAATCTATAATAAATAATTTCTTATTAATTGCTATTTTTTTTGTAGTGATTGCTGGATCTCAGTTATTTCTTTCTTCTCCTATCAATTAGCTATTTCTTGTGATGGTTGTTTGCTAATTGAATTATAACTGTACCAACAATATATTTCTTCTCATATTTATAATTATAATTTATATCTTATCAATTAGGGGAAAATTTTTCTTCAAAGTGATATTAAAACGTTTTCCTATTGATAGCTGTGAGTTTGGGTTTTTTTGTTTTTATGTGAAGATGGTGGCTTGCTTGTTATTTATATTATATTTTATTGTTCATTGCCAAGACGACAACATATGAATAATTAAATCTTAAAATTCTTTAAACTAATTTACAAAAATAAATTATAGTCGTTACTAAAATGATTTGACCAGTCAAATTATTGTGAACGCGAAAGTATTAAGAAAATGATGAACATATAGATTATTCATAGAATGGGGATGAAGGATTCCAAATACATGTGACTTTTACAAAAACTTTGTATTAGGTAACGTTTCATTATCATTAATAAATTTTTTCTGTTTTCTAAGAATAAAAACAAAAAACCAAGAACTTTGAATTGGGTAAGATTTTTTGTCATGAAATGACCCATATTGGGTCCTCTTAGAAAAGAGAAATGTAGAAGGGCATGTGCTTGGCACATTGCCATCCCACACAAAAATGGTTATCTAATGTTTGGCTTGGTGAAATTAGGCTATGTTTGTTTTGACAAAAAAAAAAAAAAAAAAAAAAATTATAAAAGAAAAAAATTCTAGAAGAAGTGGAGGTTAGGAATGGCGATGAGAGGGAGGTTTGGCTTGAACCAATGACATGTGAGCATATTTGGTATTTGACATGGATAGGCCCACAAGGGCCACAGCCCACCGTGAGTAAACCCAGGCCCACCATTTAAACCCCATTGCATAACCCTGTCAGTAAAGCCCAGCATCACTGGAAGCCAACTGGGCAGGGAAAGCCAATGATATTCGGACACACGGCAGATGCAGGACAGGCCGCATCAGCAGACAAAGATCTGCAAAGTTATTGCCACAGCACATCACCATTAAGGCAGCCATCACAGCATTTATTGCGACAACACCTCTCAGCCGGAATGGCATCCCCCCTTACCCTGAACAAGACGAACCACGGCATAAACTTTTGGCGAGGAGGTCAGAACGGCTAAGACAGAAAAATGATTACTAGAGGATATAAGCCAAACTTGAAGACAAGAAGAAAGTTAAGTTGATCTAGCTCCCTCTCTCTCTCTCTCTCTCTACATTTTGTCTATCACCTTTTCTAATTCACACACCGGAGGGTTCGCCGGGGGACTACCCTGTTCCCCGTTGAACTTGTTTGCAGGTAACCCAGTGGACCTGAGGAGCTTGGATCGGTCTAGCCCATTCACCTGGTCGAACTGTATCATCAGTATTGATCATTTAAATCGTACGGATGAGATGCATATCGGTCATTTAAATTTTATAAATAAATTTTAGAGCTCTATATAGTGGATTTAAAATAAGAAGACAAAGATGATTATTTAAAATCTTTCGAAAAGCCTCAATTTTTTTTTTTTTTTGGTAATAGACTAGGAAAAACCAATATACAAGATGAATCTAGAAAAATTAGCTGCCTCAAGAGCGACCAATTGAGCTAGAGATTGAGAAGGCACGGCTTCTTTTGTTTTTGTTAACTCAGAAATGCACTAAGGCTACACCTCCATCCATATTTGTTTGCGACAATAAACCACACAAGCCGAACAAAATAAATAAATATTTTGAGGCACAATTTCTTTGACGAAACACTTGATACACTAGAACTCCAAAATGTCTTCAACTACTATTTGATTTCATTCACGTGTGGCGCAATCTCGTTAGGAGATGCTTTGATGAGCATTTTTATAGAAATATAGCTCAACTTATACAATTTATATATATTAATCTTAATTATTATTATTATTAAAGGTTTTTTTTTTCTTTTTTTTTTTTGGGGTGTTTGAACCTCAAATCTTCAAATATCAAATACATGTATCCAAATGGTGAGGTACCAAAGCTGCTATTGCTATAAAATAGTATAAAATTCACTTTTTTCATCTCCAATGACTAGGTGTGTGAGTGATTTTCTGACCACACTGCCAACTCAGTATTCAGCTGGAGAGCACTGGCAGAATAGATGGCACTTGGCTAACCTGCAACAAAAAGAGAAGGATCCTACGGTGGTTCGCCACCCGGGGGTACTCCGACGATCAAGTCCGTACTCAATATCTCTCAAAGATAAATCAACTATTCAACTCACAAGCTTGAGTATAAAAAATATACCTTAGACCCATGGGGGTGCCTCTTATTTATAGCCAACTCAATCCTAGTTCCAATGGGAGCCTAACTCCAATGGACTCAGGATTACTGCTAATCTGGGACTCCCAGTGAGGATAAACTCTCTAAGAGTTTCATCTGTACCCAAACTGAAGTCTTCTCCCAATCTAGGACTCTTGTCCCATATACAAGTTGAGTTTCATCTTCATTCTAGGACTCTTGTCCCTTATCCACTTATCTCGGATTCCGGTATCTTCGGAGATAACCTCGACAACCTCGAGATCACCTCGGCGTAACTGTCATGACACGTGGCACCTCGGCTGACACGTCGGCATCACCTTGCCACGTGTTAGTACTCTGAAAATATATCCCCACAACTACCCCCTAGGTTCTATTACTTCGGTATTCTGAGGTGATGGAACCTACATTGTTCGTTCATCTGTGCCCCTCTATCCGAGATCAAATTTGCCGAGCTCAAAGTTCCCTGGACTTTACTGTCCACTAAGTATCAAGCTTTATGCCTTCCAAGCTGCTTGAGATCATACCTCCTAGCCGAGGTTCTGGTTCCATTAATTCGTAAACTCCAAAAGCTTTGCAACTGCTCCACTCACACTCTCTGGCGAGTTCCCGATTTCCAGTCATCTATTTGACTCTGGCGATTTTCATATCGGCGTTCACTTCACTTGGTAGGTTCATAAACTCTTTACTTGCTATTAAGCTCAATCTTTCATAACTCTTCTGAATTTGTTTACTTGCCATCTGTTGTCTTCTATTTTCGTCTGTTTTCAAGTTTTGAATTGTTTAAATGCCTAGCACTGTTCTTGTCATATCCTCTTTCTGTTGCTAGCATCGTGTTTGGGCCATTACTTTCTTGTTCTTCACATACTCACTTAGTGCCTATGCACTTAGCTTTATTCTTGAACTTTGTCGTCTTCTTGACTCTGATTTTTCTCTTTTTTTTCATTCAATCCTCTGACTTTTTTCCTTTCTAGCTCTTTTGCTTAAATCCGTCATTGTTCCAAGCTTTCAAGCTCTACAATTGTTTTCGTTCCTCTCATCCGGTGAAGCTTTCGCCGTTCCGTCGTGTTTGCAACCGTCGCCTGACCTCGGCGACCTTCATACCGGCTCCACTTTTACTAGTAAGCCTCTGTTCCTTTCATTCTCAATTCTTCTATGCTCTTTTGCTTACTTACTGCCATTACTGCTTTATTCAAACCTTTGATTTACTGAACTATTCATCTGGATGCGTCTATTCCATGATTTCACTCATGTCTTGAACACTTGCACTGTTTCACCACTTTCTTGCCATTGTTCTTGAGCCTGTATTTTTGTGTCTTTTTCTAGATTTTTGCTTTCAATCCTTGCCTTCAAAACTCCGAGGTGCCAATCGCCGAGAAGAGCTTTGATCAAACTTTTCAGGAGATTGATACTGAGCTTGTGGCTGAGAAGGCTGTTGAGAAGTTCTTTCCAACTGTCTTCTGGGGGTGAGATACAACCTGCTGCTGATGCCGAGTAGTTTGCTTCCTTCTTGAAATTGATGCTGAGATAACGGTATAGAAGCTCCTCTAACTGACTGCCGAGGCTGAACCATCGTCGTCCGTCGAAGTAGATCAGTCCGACGTTCTTGCTTTCAGTCCCTAGTTCTTTAAGGTCTTCATTTTTGTACCTGCCAACCTTCTCAGCTCTTAACAAGCTAGTTAGTCATTTCGGATGGAAACGTCTGTCGATGTTTATCTCGGCTATACCAAACTTGTAAATTGCTCCTGCACCTTTTCTCTGCCCCCTAATGTGAGCATAAGTCTGCACTTAGGATCACATTAGGGAAGTTGGCTTCGTGCCGTAGTTACAGACCTGATGTGTTCTTCTTTCGCCGATGTATAAAAACTTCTGGTATTTAATTCACCCCTTTAGACCCTCTTTCTCTTGGCCTTTGCAAACTATCATCGTTGTTTCTTGAAGCATTTATTCCTTTCTGGTCACCACTTCCGGCGTGTACTTAGTGGTTCTGTTTTTAATCAAAATAACGTTTGACTCCGGTGAATCTTTTGCCAACATTTAACTTGTGCACTCTTTAACTTGTAAATTCTCTCAGAATTTCAACAAGTGTTAACATCATTCGTTTTAACTTCGGTTAAATATCATCTCGACTTAACTTCGGTTTAAGCATCATCTCCGTTTAACTTCGGTTAAACATCATCTCAGCTTAACTTCGGTTAAGCATCACCTCAGTTTAACTTCGGTTAAACATCATCTCGGCTTAACTTCGGTTAAGCATCATCTCAGTTTAACTTCGGTTAAACGTCATCTCGGTTTTTGAGGTTTTTCCTTTTTTGTCGCTTGTATTCTTGTACCTTCTTGTTTTTTAGACAATGTAAGCTTTATATATAGCCGATGTGCCTCCTTGTTCTTGAATGTCCAATTTAACTTTCATTCTCTGAATGCTTGTGCCTTTGTCTTTTCTTGACTGCCTTTGCATGATTCTATACTTAGAATATTTTGCGTGTCTTTCATACTCTTCCTTCTTTGTGCAATCTTCTCGGGGTTATATACCTCGGGTATAACAACTGATGATTTACCTCGGCAAGAACTTGACCTGTAAATCTTTTCATAACTTTCAACAAGTATAGAACAAATACTATTTTAATCTCAACATGTAAACTTTTCGTAAGTTTGAACAAGTGTAAAACATATACTATTGTCAATTTCAATTTGTAAACTTTTCGTAAGTTTCAATAATTGTTTAAACAATGATCTTAGTTTTTACTTTAACCTGTAAATTGCTACAAATTTCAACAGATGTTTAAATATCATATATCGGCTTACCTTTGCCTTGTAAATTGCTACAAATTTCAACAAGTGAAGATAAAGAATAATCTCGGCGTAACTTCAACCTGTAAATTGCTACAAATTTCAACAAGTGTTTAAACAGTGATCTCAGTCTGGCTTACTTGTAAATTGCTACAAATTTCAACATATACTGTAAAGTTTCCTCAGGTTTATAACAAGTGCTAAACAATGATCTACTTATAAATTGTTACAAATTTCAACAAGAGTTTAAACAATATACTTAGCTTTTACTTCAACTTGTAAATTGCTGCAAATTTCAACATATGATCACATGTTGGCTTAACTTCAACTTGTAAATTGCTACAAATTTTAACAAGTGTTAAGCATTTTTTTGGTTTTAGCCAACCGGTAAATTGCCATGATTCTGTAAGTAGTAACATCGGCTTTCCTTCGACTTGTAAATTGCTACAAATTTCAACAAGCGAAAAGAAACAGTAATCTCGACTTAACTCCCACTTGTAAATTGCTAAAAATTTCAACAAGTGTTAAGCTTTGTATCGGTTTGACCAACTTGTAAATTGTTACAAATTTCAACAAGTTGTAGACTTTGTATCGGTCTGACCAACTTGTAAATTGCTACAAATTTCAACAAGTGGTAGACTTTGTATCGGTCTGACCAACTTGTAAATTGTTACAAATTTCAATAAGTGGTAAACTTTGTATCGGTCTGACCAACTTGTAAATTGTTATAAATTTCAACAAGTGGTAGACTTTGTATCGATCTGACCAACTTGTAAATTGCTACAAATTTCAACAAGTGGTAGACTTTGTATCGGTTTGACCAACTTGTAAATTGCTACAAATTTCAACAAGTGGTAAACTTTGTATCGGTTTAACTTCGGTTAAACATCTTCTTGGCTTAACTTCGGTTAAGCATCTTCTTTGGATTCAAGCCGGGGTTTTCAATTCGGCCAACTTCAGTCTGATCTTGTGTGTTTTCTTTTTATCCTTTGGGATCTTAGATTTGCTCGTTGTGCTCTTCTCTTCTCGGACTTAAGCGCCGAGATCTTATCTTCTTAGATCTGCTCACTTGGGTTGAGCTCTTCTTTTCTCGGACCTACTCATCTAGGCTGAGATCATGTCTTCTAGGGTCCGGGATCTGAAATCCGGGACCTGCTCACTTAGACTGAGCTCTTCTATACTTGAATGTCATCTCCTTGGGAGCGCTCATGCCCCCTATCTTTGTATCCCTTCCGGAAGGGTCTTCATTTTGTTTATGTCGACATATTTTCCATCCTTACTAAACTAGTCGTTTCCGACACGTTGATCTTGTACGGAGGTGGCCATCTATTCTCCTTTCGTTCCCACAGACGGCGCCAAATTGTGTAAGTGATTTTCTGACCACACTGCCAACTCAGTATTCAGCTGGAGAGCACTGGCAGAATAGATGGCACTTGGCTGACCTGCAACAGAAAGAGAAGGATCCTACGGTGGTTCGCCACTCGGGGGTACTCCGACGATCAAGTCAGTACTCAATATCTCTCAAAGATAAATCAATCATCTATTCAACTCACAAGCTTGAGTATAAAAAATATATCTTAGACCCATGGGGGTGCCTCTTATTTATAGCCAACTCAATCCTAGTCCCAATGGGAGCCTAACTCCAATGGACTCAGGATTACTGCTAATCTGGGACTCTCAGCGAGGATAAACTCTCTAAGAGTTTCATCTTTACCCAAACTGAAGTCTTCTCCCAATCTAGGACTCTTGTCCCATATACAAGTTGAGTTTCATCTTCATTCTAGGACTCTTGTCCCTTATCCACTTATCTCGGATTCCGGTATCTTCGAAGATAACCTCGACAACCCCGAGATCACCTCGGCGTAACTGTCATGACACATGGTACCTCGGCTGACACTTCGGCGTCACCTTGCCACGTGTTAGTACTCTGAAAATATATCCCCACACTAGGTAAAAAGCCTGCTAAATTATAACTTTGTTATATGGTGTGCCAAATTTGACATAAATTGTAGCTATAGCTAAAGTTGCTAGCACGACAATATTGTTCAAAAATCCTGTTTCTTCCTATTACCACCCTTAACCAAAATTTTAGAAAATTTAAGAAATCAACAATCAATTGAAAATTTTCCAAAGATAAATTTGGGGACTTACGTATAGGTCATAATAGGTAGACTTATTGTCCAATAGGTCCTGTGAGAATTAATGAAGTTTTTTATTAAACACTATTAAAAAGAGTCACTAATTATTAATTTTCAACAACAGTTTGAAAATTGTCACAAAAAATATCAGTAATTATAAAATTTAGTGATAGTTTAAAAAATTCGTCACAAAAAAGTCACTAATTGTAAATTTTAGCAACAATTTATAAAAACTGTAATAAAAAAAGTCACTAATTGTCAATTTTTAGTGACATATGTAAAAAATCGTCGCAAAAAATTATTTTTCAATAGGACATATTAGGACAATGAATTATTTTCAATAAGATTTGATGGCAACTATTATGACATATTGGTAGTTTACCGAAATAAATTTCACCAATCAACAAATTCCATAATAAAGCTCCAAAAAAATGCAAATCAAAAAATGTGAGGTCAGAGAGAGAGAAAGACTAGAATCTGGTCGGAATCTGCAGAGGATGTGAAGTTTCGATCAGGAAATCAATGGATGAATCTACAGAATTGAAGTCACCGAGAGATATTGAAAGGCATAGGACGCAGGTTGTTACAAATCGGGTATACTCGCAGCGATGGATCAAGTGAACTCCGATGGTGTTCACGTGATCTCTCTCTCCGTCGGAGCTAACCATAGAGCGCCAGAGTATTATCGCAATTTCATTTCAATTGAAGCGATGTATCACTCTACTTTGGAGATTTACTCTAAAAATCGATATTGTTAAACTAAGGCCAAGTTTGGCATCCTCCAAAAAATCTAAAAAGATAAAAAGTCACTATCCTATTTAAGTCACATCATCTTATTTAAGTCACATCACCTCTCTAACACATCACTTCAAACCCAACCCAAATCCAACCCATATTTTATAAAAAGTCAAAAAGTACACTTATTTAGTCTTCCCAAACTTAACCTAAAAATAACAATTTAACCATTGAAATAATATTGTTATTCTATAATTATTTTACAATATTCCTTGCTAAATTATAAATTTAGTTATTTTGTACCTATTCGCCATTGAATTACTCTTAGGCCCATAATTGTGAATGGTTTTTATAAACCAGGCAAGGTCCAAATGAGATATGGGGGTTTTGATTAGTCAAAGAGGTGGTGTAGAAGGGTCAACTTTTTTGTGTTTAATTAGTGTATGTCAGTGATGTCACATGGATTTGGGGGTGTACCGTAAGGGTACAATGCACCATCACTTTTTCAGACCTATTAGAAGTAGGTGGATTTTGGGGAGTGATCATGTGAATTGAGAATATAAGCATTTGAAGGACCACATGCAAACATGTGAACCCCTGCAAATTACAAATACAATATCCACCTTGGAGCTTCATGTAATGTAACACGCAGCACACTATTAATTCAATCCATTAATTAATTACATCATATTAATTTCATACCACAAAAATACAGGTCAAAGACGCCATACTAATTTTTGGAAAACTTTTTGTCATATCAATATCTGGAAATATATATATATATATATAATTTGAAAAATTATCAAAAAATAAAATATATGAATTAAATTTATTGGTGGCCTTTTGGGCTCCTATAAGGTATCAATGCTTAGGTGAGTTTGAGATGGGTTGATTAAGGCTGAAATGTACATCATTGAGGCCATTAATTAGAATCTCTTCACTTCACTTGCTGGTCAAACCGTATATTTTATATATATTGAATGTTAATCAGGTTGTACATCGTCGGAACATAAAATGGGCAAAAAGACAAAATTTGGACAGAGTTGACTTTTTCTGAAAAAGTCAAACCGATGTTTTAAACCTGTTTGGAAGTGAGTAGAAGTATAAAAAGAAAAGGAAAAGGCTTTTCTAGAGTTCTAAAATTGTTTTGACCTAAAGAGAGAAGGTAGGGTTTGGGAAAGAGAGGGAAACAAAAGCTTCAAGGATGTCTCTCATGGTGTTTTCTTCTCCATCTACCTCCTTCCACCTCTCCATGAGTGGCTAGTATTCTTTTCTAGGGTTTTGATGAAACCCTAACCATGTAATTATTTTGTTTTCTTTTTTATTTTTAATTATGTAAAGGTTTGAACAATTGTATGATAATTTAAAAGTTCATATATATATTTTTCATTATCTCTTCGAATATTTAACTTTCTGTGATTGTTGAATGTTATCCATACATTTGTTTTCTATTCCTTTACATTCAAGGTATGAGACAAACCATACTACGAGGAACGAGTCGTATCACTACCTTAGTTTAGAGTAAACGATTCGTATTACTTAAAATGGTTCGTGCTCGTACATTAAATGTGATGATCTTTTTGTTAAATGCTTCGAGCTTATAGTTGCAAAGCATTAATCCGTTCAAACTATAGCATAATTGATTTCAATTGAAAACCCTAATTATATAGTTAGTGGTGAATTTTCTACCCTAAGATTTTTTTTTAATTCAGGAAATCCAATTTCAATTATTATTGATAATTTAATTCCTTAGTTTAATTTATTCGTTATTAAATTAGGTTATAAACAACCAATCTTTTTATCAAAATTAATTTAGATGATAATTAAATTAGTTTAATTTTACAATAGTCCCTGTGGATCGATACCTGGACTTGCCATTATTCTGAAAGAATATGGTGTAATTTAGTATTTAATTTTGGTGTATTCAACGACCCATCATGGGTGGAGTGTTAGGAATATTTTGAAAATTTTGCCAGAATAAAAAAATTATATATATATATATATATATTCTAAGTGTAACCAATGCCATACTAAATTTGAAGCTAAATCACTCAATTCTTTTTTTAATCACCTTTTGATTTTTTTTTTTAAATTTTTTTTTTTTTTGGGTCCGTAAGTTTTTCCTTGTCATCCATCTCTCTAGTAAATAGTTTGTTGGTTGTTATTTATTTATTTATTTGTTCATGGGCTTAACATTATCCAATAGTCCAGATTATGGGCTGGGCTTTCAACCCAACTATCTTAACATATCAACGGGATTGAACCCTAATTGGCCCATGAGGGAGGGACAGGAAAATAACATTTGGGCCAGTTGATTCTTGTAAAGCCCCAACGGCCACAAAGAAAATTGAGCCGAAAAGAAATAATAAAAAAATTTCACCATCCCTTTTTGTAAATGGATAGAAGTTGATTTGATTTTAAAGTAATAATTTGGGTGTTTAAATGAAATTTTATTTTTATTTTTTTTAAGAGAAATATGATAAAATTATATAGTTACAATTATTGAATCAATTAAATTTTTTTTATGAATAATCCAAGTATAAGGACTTAAAAATTTAATTAATCATAAAAATGGCTCTTGATAAGTCTACAGGTCCGGACTAGACTATGAGAAGCATGAGAAATTATTTAGTAGGTCAAGAAGATCACATATTCATGTGTCCGACCAATAAAATGTTATAATTTGTTCACCATATGCTTGTCATTAAGGTCATATATTCATTTTTATTTTTATTTTTAACAGTAAAATAGCCCTTTATTGATGCGACAATGCTACGTAGCTCAAATTTTGTGATTCAAAAGTAGCTCAAATGGTCAAATCGACGTCATTTTGAGTACAGAACAACATAAAAATGGCCAAGAAGACGTCGTTTTTGGCTATTTGAGCCACAAAATTTGAGCTACGAGACATTTTCCTTATTGATGATAATACCATACATACATATGAATTACATCAAAAAAAGGATAAGGAAATGTAAAAAGCATCAAAGTATAACTAAACGATCCCAACTAGGTTGGTGAGAATACAACCACAAGACACACAGATAGCAACAAATCAGTCCAACAAATACAGGGTAGCAGCAAAAAAGCAAATTAGTTACATCCCCATTACAGAGCTAGACCTGAATATAATTCCTCACACCTAAGATGTTATAGAGCAACAAATACAAGGTCATATATTCATTTAACCCTTACTATTAATTTGACACATAGCTAATGTGAATTTCTTGAAATATAAAATAATTACTCAAGAAGTACTGTCCTTTTTAATTGTATATGTATGGGTTGTGGGCCCCTCGAAGTTATTAGAGAAAGCATTGTTTAAGAAAGAATGGATAGTTCGAAGTAATCTCTCTCTTCTGTAATCTTGTTTCTAAAACTAGTTTACAATGTTTTATAACAACAATACTGGAGATAAACACTTGCACTAAGAGGGATTACGAAAGAGTCACATCTAACAAATTAATATTTTAAACTTTAAAATAAAAGTTATTTAGTAGTTTTGGAGGATTGCTCCACACCCTTTAAGATAAGATACTTGTCATGTTGTCTTCTCAAAAGAGACGCAAAAATTGTAGGGTCTATTATTTTAACCAACCCAACTCCTATTGAAGCACCACGTAAATTTGTTCCTAGGGCAAAATATAATTTCTCTTAAAGTGGCTAAGAAATGTATTCTCATGATAACATGAAATTTTACTAATGATGAAGTTTGAATTTAAATGATGTATGACAACCTCATGTATTAAAATAAAGATTTCCATTTCAAACTTGTAAATTTATATTGTAGTTAATTTCTAATGAATACTAAAATGGCTCATCTAACTTTTTTTTGTTTTGTTTTGGACAATAGATAGAAGAGTGATTACAAATATAAGAAATATTTGTATTATCAACAGACCACTAACTTACACTAGTTAGAAAGTCAACAAAGCTTAACAACTAATAAAAGTCCAATACAAACACCACTGAGTACATAAACCCCCATAATAGGGGAGAAATAAACCACTACAAATAGTATCAAACTTCTCTCTATAAGAATTGAACTTAAGACATCACACCATAAAGGGTATTACACAACTATTAAGTCAAATACCCCGGTTATGGCCCATCTAGCTAAAAAGAGAAATCGCATGCATAAGTCCTACTATGTTTTCAAAATAGATATTGAAAGCAAAAAATAAAATCATATCCCATGCTTATAATTAACTAGAATCTTTATATATCTTCCTCAACTTTTTTCATTAGAAAATTATAATAAGGTCAGGCACTCTATGCACTTTTTTCATTAGAAAATTAACTAAAATGTTTCTGTAAATTAAAGCACTGTCTTTGCACTAACCCTTTCAAGAACTACAAGTATTCACAAGGCGTTTCAACCATTTCAAATGTCAAAAGGAGGTTTCTTGATATGAAACTCGTGGCTCTTCAGTTAAAAGCAGTGAAAGTAGTAGAAGTAAAAGTTAATTAACAATTAACTCAAAAATGGTTATAGCAAAATGAAGCATGAAAAATTCAAGGAGAGACCTCTATACTGTCTGGATCTAGAAATTGAGAAGAGATTATGAGAGGACAGGAAAAGATATGAGAAAAATAAACAAAATTTAGCTTAAATTTAGTATCATATTGAGAGTTAGCATGAGCTCTTTGGTGTCCGCAATAGCTCTTTATTTTATTTTTCCTTCTATTTTCCTTTCTATTCACAAATTCCTCCACAAATTTAAAATCCAAACATAAACTTAAAATTTAGAATTTTTGGCATTTGAATATGAGCTTATGTATACAGCAAGAACTGAATCAATCTTCAAAACTTGCAAAAATTTTTTTCTAAAAGATGAAAATTAAAAAATATATTACCTTTCAACGTCGATGTTTGTGTAGTTTAATGCATTCATAGACATGAACCTTTTTGAATCGAGCTAAAAGGGAAATCAACTATTCACTGAAGTAGCATCATCAGGATTCCCAAATAATCAAAGGAGTTTTTTGGGTAGAGAAAGGGACCTTCCATGACTACACCAAAATGATACCCCATCAAAAGTTTGGGGATCGTGACGATACTGCATCCCCAAATATTGATAGGTGGCCAATCTTGATATCTTCCTTCGCAACTATGCAAAATAAAATAAGAGAAATCCTAACCCTAAAAAGAAACAACTAAAAGCAAAAAAGAAAGCAAACAGGACTAGTGAAAAAAAAAACCCACTACTCTAAATCATTTTGCGACTATGCATTAAGGACCCACTTGGGTTAAAATGACATTAATGAATAGCAAGTTTTTTTATATTTTTTTGGTCAACAAAAAAGGAGAAATTTTATTAACTCCAAGTAAAAGATTACTATGAATTAATAGCAACTATGGAGAAAATTTTCATGGTACACAGCGCATCCCAACTAAGTTGACAAACACTAAACTAATCCTAAGCCAAAAATCTAATCCCCGAATAAAACAAGGTTGACTAGTTTAGGAGAAAGAATGTAGAGATAACCAAATGTTGTGAGGATTGAAAGATGATGAGGGTATTCTTATATAGGGAGGTTGGAGAGGAAGGAGAGAGGAACCGTGACTAAAACAAGAGAAACTAAGTTTGGTTTTCTTATCTATCCTAGTCCTATGTTTTGGATTACAAAGATCCTTTTACATATATAATCCTATATTTAACATTACATAGTTAAAAGCCTATAATGGTGGCAATTAGGTTTGACGGACTTACCAAATGTTTGCATACCTTTGTAGCTCAACTGGCTATTTTAAATCATTATTCCAAATATATATTCATAAACCTATTAATTACACTGTAAAAAAGAAACCAATATGATATTTGCCTTGAATTTTATTAGTTGATGAGATTGTCCATGTTAAACTAATAAAATAAAATAAAAAGTAGCTTTGTGAACCAATAGGATTCAAGTGATAAGTAGAATGGAGGATTAGATGGGATAAGTGATCTGAATTTGTAAAAATGTAATTGAAAATCACTTTTCATAACCCTTTTAATTATAATAATCTCACAAAAAGAATAAAAGATATGAAAAAAAAAAAAATGCTGTATATATATATATATGAAACAAAATCCATGTGCATGCTGTCGAATTTTCTATAAAAAAAAAAATTAAAAAATAAAAAAAGTTTGATCATAGGTCCTGATGAATTGCATAGTTATAGTTAATTTATCTTAATTATTTTTTTTTAATGATCAGGTGTCCATGTTAGTTTACGCACTTCTCGACGAATCTCGAAACTCACACAAAGTGTCCCTCTACGTGGATCAAAAAATCTCAAATAGAACCCGTAGTCATAACTCTAAAGAGTTGATAGCACTTAGTAAGAGTTAGACAACGATACTATCATATTCAAAATTCCCTACAGCCTCAATAACACTAGTCGAAGTGAGTGTATCCATGCTAATTCATATGCATACAATTAGAACCAAAAAAATGAAAATAAAATAAATCTTAATTCACTTCAATTTTGTGTTAGTGGGACAAAACCAGAATATGGTTCACTCCAAATTGTTTATTTTCTGCCCAATTTTTACTAGTATATACTATAAGTGGGACATTTCGTATTTTGTAGGATATCATTTTATTTTAAATGTTTTTGGAGAAAAGGTGTGCTCTACTTGTAAAGTTTGGACACATCAAAAAGTGACTCTCTTTAATTTGTAATTATTAAATTTACTACATGGTACCAATTTGATTGGCATAATGTGAAAGAATCAATTGACCAGATAAACAATGATCAATAGGTAATTTTTTTTTTTTTTTTTGAACACCTGATCAATAGGTAATTTGGTAATCATAATTAAAACATGAATGAAAATTGGAATTTTGTGTTTCCATTGATGTTTTTTTTATAGCCAATATCAATAATGGGTGGGGACTATCCACCCAAGTTAGGCTATCACTCTTGTTCAATCCTTTCCAAGCACAGAAATACTAAATATTTAGAATATATATACACACTACAACAAAATATACTTTTGGCAATTAAATTTGACGATTAAAAAAAATTTAGTCGTCAAAACTTGTGGAATTGGTGATCAAAAATTTTTTTAGTCGGTAAAAGTACAATATTTAGTTACCAATTTTTTTAGTCGGGAAATATTGATTATTGGTGACTAAAAAAAATTTTGGTAGCTAAAAATGCCACAATTGGCGATTAAAAAATGTTTTAGTCGCTATATAGCTAGTTTTGGCTGCTAAAATTTTTTTGTCGCCGAATAAAAAATAAAAATCTACTTTTTTATCTTTGGCGGCCAAACTCTTTTGGTCGCCAAAGAATTGAAATATTTGGAGGGAAAATTTTGAATTTTGGAGGGATTTATAAAATTAATTGGCGACCAAAATATTTAGTCGCCAAATTATCACTTTTAGCGACTAAAACAATTTTAGTCGACAATAGTATGTAATTTAGGCTAAAATAATATTTAGTTAGATTTTTCGCACCCTTTTTAGCGACCAAAATAATATTTAGGTGCCAAATGGCATGAAATTATGTACATATATATATATATATATATAAATTACCCTCTGTGGTTTGAAAAATTACAAATATCTAGAATTTTTTATTTAACAGAATTAATTAAAAAAGTGAAATTTTTAACTGTTCACTTATATAATAATAAAATTATCTGAATTATTAATTGAAATAAAATTTTAACATTATAAAAAATTGTTAATTAACTTGATAATTTATTAAGAAAATGACCTATTTGTTATGAAATTAGAAATCTTATGGGGTATAACGTAATTTCTAAAATCACAGAGAATAATTTGTAATTTAAGTAAACCGCAAGAGGTGTGTTTGTAATTTACCCAGAAAATTATATCAATGATGGTGAGGATTATCCACCCAAGTTAGGTGATCACTCTTGTTCAATCCTTTACAAGCACAAAAATACTAAATATTTAGAAAAACAAAATATTTTAAATAGTATCTAAAATTTAAGTTGACTTGTATGCTTTAAAAAAAAAATTTAAGTTGAAAATCTTAGTACTGTTGGTTTTTTTGGCTTTCAAAGGTTAATGATGTAAATTTGAGTGTGCCAGTAAAGATCAATTAGTCCTTACAGATTATAATTGCCAACCAATTATCAAGCGATTGTGTTATAGTTCTTTTCAGTCTCAATAAAGAGGACTTTTACTGGTGGCTTATTTTAGGAGAATTTATCAAATAACAAGAAGTAAAGAACAATTTTAGAATTTGAATTTTATTAAGTAAATGAAAACTTACAATGAACTGACCTAGTCTCGTAGATGTTTACAACAACAAGCTATTTGAAACTACTCCTAGGAAATAAAGTTCAGTATAGGAATTGAAGTGCAGAAAATATAAAGAACTGGAAATATAAAACTAGAAAGAAAATATGAAGCAAATGACTGGTTTCTGGATCTGAGTCTGGATCTTTCATTCTAAGGCCTTCTCTGCTATTTATAATTTCCTATGGTAACCATCGAAGTGGGCTTCCAACCGTCGAACAGTCCTCCCATGATTGCTGAACATGCTCTCTTATAGTTAGTCCCATTACGCCACTCTTGTAGTTAGGCTTCCCTCTCAATTTTGAATTTAAATTTATGAATAACCGTTAGGCCACACCATCTTGTATTTTTCTGCTGATTCGGTACTGCGCAGATCCATGATTACCAATGTTAACTGCCACGTGTCTAATTTCGATTAAAGACTTGAATTAACTCCCCATATTGCCCTCATCTCGCTATGTGTTAAGCTGTGATTGGCCTATACAAAATATATAGCCAACATTAACCCCCACACTAATATACCCAATACTTGGGGATATTAGTGGATCAAGGCACTTTACCCATGTCCTAGACGTGCATGGGCTTTGCATCTTCTTAGAAATGCAACCGTCGCCTATCATTGCAGCATTAAATTATCTTCTATGCCTTGAACATCTCCCACTATTTGAGCATTCGAAAAGGCTGATATAACTCTCATGGCCAAGCAAACCTTTTCTTACATAAATCAAGCATACGAAGAGTTGTTTGATAATGATGTTCGTTCTCGAAAGAACTTTCATGCATTTATTAGCCATACTTATCCACCTCAATTTATTAAAGTCATGGAAGCTTTTGCAAATTACCAATTTTTAGACTAAGAATCTACCAACTACACACCCTTGGACCAAGCATTCACATGAATGGATCTTGGAAGCTCCTCTTCTACCCCAACACCCTCTGTATGGGATACATCTGCTTCATCTTCCTCTAAATCTTCTGGATGGGAAAGTTGGCCAAAATCTGATGAACCCGAACTAAGGGAGCAGATTCACCATAGATTTGTTGAATTCAAGAATCCCCTTTATGTTCTCCCTTCTGCTCGGAGCTCAGTGGTTTACCCTTATGTACCCATTAATCACCGACGCAGTTTGGAGGACAACTTACTTGTGGCATGGTACACCTTCTCCATGCCAACGAAGATAGTGCGAGGAACTTCTCATCCTGATGAAGCATAGGGATACAATTCGTTATTCTTAGTTAAGAGGACCAAACTTTGCTCCTCTGACTGGCTCGAATGCGTGAACAACCTCTAGTTCCCTTCTTCTTTCAAGATGGATCCTTCTACACCTTCTTTTCCTCAAAATCCTTATTGGATGGAGGAATTGAAACTTACTCTTTTCGAGAATCAGTTTCTTCCTTCCTACCAATCTCCCGTTCTTCCAACTGCTTTTGAGCGGTATCAAGCTCAACTTCTGCTGGTTGCCTTCTCTCACCTACCCTTCAATGTTCTTGGGGATATGACTCTTTTCAAGAACTTCGAATGGGCCTGCGATGTTATGACTCGGGGTCATGTTCTCAATCTCATCGCCTAGGCATAATTTCACACTTTTTTCGATCAACTTCCACTTCTTCTCCACTGGCACAAAATTTCTTTGGCTACCAGTAATTCTCTGGACGAAATAACATCCAACCGAATTCAAACACAGTATAAAGCAGAGAACTTCATTGAAGAATACAATGACTTCAAAAATAAGAACTCAGCATACTGGGATGATCTCGATGTAGATGAAATGGAATAAGGTCTGAAAGAAATAGAATTCGAAATGAAAGCTGAACAGTTTTTTTACCAAATAAGATCATACCAGCTGCAACAACCCAAATTTAATAGGATAGAAAGTAGAATAAAGAAAGAACATAAGTTCATTGAACATTGCTAGGTCAAATTTAATGAACTTGTTACTCTTTCTATTCCTTATTTTTATGAGATTGAATTTGTGGCCAAGAAAGCTTCCTAATGTAATTATTCACCTATCAATAAAGCTAGGCTTTTCAAATTTCATCTGTCATGACCCAGTTTTATATTATATGCTTAATTGCATGGTTGATGTGACTTAACTTCTTATTATGTTCAAAGAAGCTTTGAATCAACCAATCTTACTTTGAAGCTTATCTTAAGTATTTTCAAAGTGTGAAATTTTCTCTTAAGGAAGACAATTTTTGTCCAAAACTTCACATTCCAATTACATGGTTAACATAATCTGTATAACCAACAGCTTCGAATTAACCATTTTTTGCTTCGAGAAAAAAGTCTACGTGCTTCGAAGTATGGAAACTTCCCTTAGGAATTATACTGCTCACTCTTAAAGAGTGAGTTCTTTTGGGTTCTTTCACTACTTGACCAAATACTGGTTTTGCAACTTCGAGGTCTAGAACAAATAGATTCTAGTTACAGAGTGCTTCAAAGTTTATTTCGAAGGATTTTATTTTCTACAAGAAACCTGAAAGCAACTCTCCAATCCCTTTGAAGTAGACAAAACTTAAATATCCCTACATCCTTAGGAATAAAATGTGCTTCGAAGCCAACTTTCTGCTCTCGAAGACTTAGTTGATTGTTTGACCTCTGGCTTTGGAGCCAAATCTTGACTTCGAAGCCAAATATTTATTTTCGAAGCTAATTTGATATTTGAGATATGTTTCCCGCCCAAACTTTTCACATTGTTCTTTCAAGACTCCTTCGAATGTTAAGACAAAATCTTAAACTTATACGGGTTCCAAAATGAGCCAAACAATTTATCTTGGGTCTTATTACCCACTTAGACAGATTGGGCATCTTTTGGACAAAAAGGTTTAAAAACCTTTTTCCTTCGCGCTTTTAACTTACTTGCTCGCCTAAGACACAAACCCTTCATTTCCATCGCTTTCTCTTCCTCTCTTCTTCTTTCTTAGCTTCGTCTTTCGAAAACTCTTGTTAATGGCTTCTTCCTCCTTGAAAGTGCAAGCCGTTGAACATGTGAGTCCCTCTGTAACTTTAAGGAGACTCATCAATGAAGAATGTGAAAAGTACAAAGCTGGTGAATGGTGTGCTATTGATAGACGCATTCTTATTCCTCGCCGCTATGTTTAGGGAGAGTACGTGCTTGGACCCATTTTCAGGGAGGCCCCTCCTCACCTTTCTGCCTTATACCCTCGTTTGGAGGATTATTTCTTACTCTACGAGGGGGCACTTGACTGGGGAAGCTGGAGGTTGAACTGACCCCACCGCTGCTGGCCTATAATGAGACCTGAATGGGAAGAATGATATGATCGAGTTGTCTCTGCTAGGACACTTGACCTTCAGGAACTCCGCTTCCTTGATGCCTTTCGACTAGCCATGTTTTCTATTCCTGAAGACCCTTTCCTCATATCTACTGCATTATGTTTTTGGAATTCTTCTTTTAATTTTTTCCAATTTCAATGCGGTATGATGGCCCCTACCACTCTAGATATATGCCATCTTTTAGGGTTATCCCCCATTGGCACTCCTTTTGGTCCTGACTATCCTGATCTTAATGTGCCTTTTTCCATCCCTCCTTTGAACTCCTCCTTCAGTGATTTTGCACGCTCTAAAAACCCAAAGGAAGGCCCTATGGCAGACAGAGAGTTCTTCTCCTTTATTTTGTATTGGCTTTATAAATTCTTATTTTGTACTTCTTCTCAGAGGATTATGCTTGAGTTTGCTCCCCTTGCTAAGGCTCTAGCTTTGGGGAAGAAAATAACCTTAGCTCCATATGTTCTGGGCTATGTATATAGAGCATGCTCCCAATTTTGTGAAAAACTTTTAGATACTAATCAACGGGGGCTACTCTGGATATTACAGCTCTGACTTTTTGCTTATTTCACTGCTTTGCATTCTAGGTGTTTGAGATTTTTGCTATCAAACACTGCCTCTGATGGAATAAAATATGTCAGAGTTTCACTTTACCCCCCACTTTTGCCTACTATTTTACTTTCTCTCATCACCTCCCAGCTTCCCTTTCTTCTCACACCTTCTTCTGTCCCTTTGAAACCAATATTGGCCCAACCTGGTTGAGGACTTTCTTGGCTGATAGAAACTGTTCCTAGCCTCAGCACAAGGATATGTGGGCTTCTATTTTAACTCCAAGAGAGCTTTTTATTGGCACTCTAAACCTTAGAGCCTACAAATGCATAGCAAAAGCCTACTGCCCTACTCAATTTGCCAGGCAATTTGGGCTTACCCAAGGGATCCCTATTCCTCTTTGCAGTCAAACTAACCCCAATCTTGCCACTAGAGAGCTGAAGGTGCAAAGGTCCATGTTAGAAGAGGCAACCTCCAAATTAATTTAGGACTTAATTGAATTTCACTTCATTTCCTTCATTCCACAAGGCACTACACTGAAGAGGTATCGGAACTGGTGGTCAGCAAATATGGAGGTGCTCTTGGCAATACCTCCCAAAGACCTGCTGGTGGGACCAGACTTGCCTTCTCAGACCCAGCCTAAGGGGAGTGAGCCCATCTCTCCTTCTACTACTCCTGTCATCCCAGTTTCTGCTCCTGCTGCCACAAAAATGCTCATTCTACCTCTCATTCTTCTCCTAGAGTTACTAGGGCTGCTTCAAAGAAAGGCATGCACACTTTATCTTCCTTTTCCCTTCTCTTTATAATGCTTAGCTCTTTTATTTATAGCTTTCCTTTTGATGCAGGAGCCTCACAAGTAGTCTCTTCTCAAAGAGCTCAAGCCCTAAACATTTTTAAGCACAAGCATCAACAGCAAAAGAAGAGAAAACTTGTGCTTGGTCTTGAAGAGGAGGAAGTACCTGAAGAACCACCACTCAAGAGGAAGAAGAAAATAATGGTCTACCCCTCGGATTTTAATGATGACCCTACTCAGCAAGCGGCTACCAAGGCAGTAGAGAAGGAGTAGTCCAAGGATATGGTAGTTTTTCAAAGGTCTGAGAAAAGAAGACAACAGCAGGTATTAAGAAATGAGGCAGCTGCTGCTAATGTATTTCAAAGAGAAACTGCAAGGAGGCAACAAACTGCTGAACACTATGCTCTTCGCAGTTCTCCAACCATTACCATTACCACTTTCGAGGCTGGTGTGGCTCGCCTTTTTTTGCGTCCCTTTTCAGAAGGTTTGAAAAGAAGGCCTCACAGTTCGAACTCTTGCAGTTGTGAATTTAGTCTCACTAGTGCAATATGAAACTGATAAACACCAACGAGTCAAAATGCAGGAAATCTTTTTAGAAAATCGATTTTAAATCAAATAATGCCAAAATTAGACTGCTTTTCCAAATATAGAGTCGCCATCTAAATATTTTATTTTTGGAAAAATTTAGGTAACCCATGACTCGTGCCAAAGGCAACGTGTCCGTCATCACCAAAGTTGCCTCGGCTCGGGAACTTAGGTACGAGAGGGGAAGGTCATGAATTGAGCACCCCCGCTCGCCCGATCAAAGATCACTTTCTACTAATCATGATATGATTTTTTTATAAACATTATGTGTTCTTATTTTGGTTATTAAGCTAGCTTTACTATGTGATGCGCACAAGCAAGTATAGACTAGTTTGCTCAATTTGGAACAATTCAACTAATGTTTGTTTGCGAAAATAGTTTGAATTTGTCACCTCAAGTGGGCTTAAATTTTGCGGGTTTGCCACCAAACATAGTGGGCTTAAAACATAATTTGCCACTCTACAAAGTGGGCTTAAAACGCACATTCGTTGAATTGTTCCAATTCAAACAACAAGCCTTCATCCACAGGCATTGAAGCAGTTTAGCATTTAAGCACATAGCCTCATGGCAAGCATACTAATCATGGCAATATGGAAATCACACTCATGCAAGTATGCTAAAGCGTAAAAACTCACCTAGTACTCCAAGCCAAAACAGAAACTAGCTAGAAAGATGCATGATTCCTAACTATGTTAAGTGTCTAATGCAGCACATGAAATAATGCAATTAATAGGCTCGGCTACTAATATGGCATATGGATCAATTTGATAACAACATGCGATTAAACACGTATTCAACGAATTATTGAAATGACAATGCAGTTTGAATGATGCGCCGAGCCTCGGTGCATGCAAGACAAATGAATTGATGCAAGCATGCAATATGCTAATTAAAACATGTTCCTAATCTAACCATCAAAAGCAATTAAATAAAAGGGAGAATGACGTGGGGTTGGAAGACATACATGCACACACGCACAGTTATTACAACATTACGCCCTCGCGAAGGAGGGTCCGAATGAATAAGAGCTAAGCTAAACTAAGCTAAGCTAATTACTAATTATTACAACACTTTAACTAACTAGCAAACTAATTAGTTAAATTACAACACAAATGTACACGAACTAAGCATTAAGATATTAAACTATGCTGCCACTGCTCTGCCTCGGGAAGTGGAAGATGCACATGCTCGGTTTTCGCCCTTGAAAAAACCTCCATTTTGCTTTTGAAAGCCTCTGTTTGCAGGGTTGAACATTTCCAGAACCTTTCTACTTCACTTTACCAAATCTTTGTTAAGGTTTACATTAGTGGCCTACTGGCCATGGATGGCTGCTGCCGGCCAGAAATGATGCACTACCGACCATGGATGGTGCACTGCTGGCCATTGATGCACTAGGTCACCATGCTGCAATAGAGCACAAATAGAGCAAAAATGGGGTTTTTCCAAGGATTTGTTTATATTGTATCCCTCCTTATCATCTCAATGTCTCAAAGGAGTGCCACATTTGGATCTAAAACCACCAATCAAGCAAGTTCATTGCATGATGGCCAAAAATCCAAGTTGTACAATTTCGATAAATGCACAAATATGACCAACAAGACCACCACCCTATCATGCATGATTAAGGGCAATGGAGACTTAGGAAAGTGGCACATTTCATCAGTTTTGATTATGAAATGTCACATCTTTCTTGTGTTCAAATTAACGTCTGATTTGAACGCATGCAATGCAACACAAAGACATGCTTATCTTGTCACTTTTACTTGTCAATTTTGTTCACACATTTTAATTACCAAATCATTCTTTAATCAATTTGTCCATTGGTGAGTATCCTCCAAGGTGAAAGAAGTGTCAACCAAGGGATAGTGTAAGGCAAGAGAGAGTTCATGCCTTTGATAATGAATCCTCAAAGAGGATTAAACCATTGAGCATGACCTCAATCTCAAGCTTAAAGGATCCCAAGTTTGAAACAACCCTCAAAAGAAAATGAAAGAGTGAAGCAAAGAGGGAGGTTGCAGATATTTAGGTGCTGAAACTGAGTGATAAAAGCACTAAAAACATGCAGCCAAGTCACACCAATGATGTTTAAAGCCTTAAAATAACAAGCTAGTACAAGGTTTTACACTACAACTACACAAAACAAAGTTCAAATGAATCAAACAGCCTAAAACAGTGCTAAAGCAAGCTATTTCAGAGGCTAAAACATTCTGGACTTAAGCTAACTTAAGCTAGAAAAACATGCTAACATGTAAGGCTAACTAAGCATGACAACAAGACACAAGGAGGGGAGGCTAACCCCTCTAATTTTGGACTTCAAAATGAGATTTTTATCACTGAAAAACCTCTAAAATTTAGTGGTTAAAAGGGCCAAAAAAGTTGATTTGAAAGTGGTGAACAAAGGTACAAAAAGCTTTACAAGCAAATGAGTAAGAAGGGTGAACCACCCCCTAATCTAAAATAGCCTCAAACCACCACCTTTAGGCCATGAAAATAGAGTTTTTTACAGTCCAAAGACAGGCTAAAAACAGTCCAAAAATAGTGGAAAGAGATAGGAAAACAATTGTGCAAAACAAGCTTAAAAGAAGAGTGCTATACCTCTTGAAGCTAAGACACAATTGAGGCAATAAATCAAGCCAAGACCACATTCTAGAGCTCAAAAAGGGTCCCAAGTAACCTTAGCCCAAAGATAAGCAGCTTTGGTTAAGGGTTGATAGGCAAACTTGAAGTGTATCTACACTTGTATGCACAAAAGTTTAAGAGAGAGAGATAAATCTAGAGAGAGAGAGAGAATTGTAGAAAGAGAGACTCCCAAAATTTTTCCAACCTTGAAACAATAGAGAACATCCTCTATATATAGAAATATATGGCTTAAGGTCAAAAAATATCAATATAGGACAGCTGGAGCAATGTGGAACAGCTAAAGGGAAAATATCTGCACAAAAAATTGATTTTTGACACCAGTGGTCGGCTAGCCATCACTGGTCGCCAGAAAAATTCATCAATGGCTAGAACATGGCTGGAAAACCTCCCCCATGGCCGGCAAACCTCATTCAGTGGCTGGCCAGAAAATCTGCTTTTTGGGCCCGACTTCAAATGGGCATATCTCCTTCATTCGGACTCCTTTGCAGGTCATTCTTGAATCTAAATTGAAGCCCCATAAGTCTTATTTCTAATGATGGAAGCCTCACATGAAAATTCAAAGTGTGAAAAAAGATATGCCTATTTTAGTGAAGGTTGCTAAGTTTTGGTCCTAAAGGATTGATGCCTAACTTTTCCCAAACTAGTTTTTCTTCCCTCCTCTCTTATTTTCTTAAACTCCAAACCTCTAAATAAGATGTTTTGAAAGATTTTTTCAAAGATTTCACCTCTCTTTCATTTATTTTCACTTTGTCCTTGCTCGGTTTACCAAAAAGCGCAACATTTAACGAAATGCGAGCCTCGAAAAATTGTAGAGATATTTGGCAACAATATTTTGAAAGAGAGGGCTTTAGGTCTAAAATAATTTTGGTCAAAAATATCTTTGGTCCAAAATGGGGTGTAAGGTTGGGATTTGGAGTTCTTCTTGTTCAAGAAATCGAACCTTTGCACAACATAGCCTTCATCCTCGAGCAATCAACCTGAGGCCCCCCAAGTCTTAAGGGCGGTCAAAAATGAGATGTCTACAGTTGCCCCTTTTTGACAGAGCTCAAAGTCATAAAATGACCTGAGTGAATGTCAAAGCCCAGAGACGACCTATTTTGACAAGGCCGTAAGACTTGGGCAAACAAACAAAATGTAAATGCAGTTGGTTGAACCCGAGGGTTGCCTACTGTAACAAGTCCGTGGGGGACCTCGTTACAGTTTGGACTCGATTTGTGTCACGGTTCTTAATCTGAACCAAAGAGTCCAAATCCGGCAAATCGTTTTTGAAAATAGATTTTTGAAAGAAGTGCCAAACATGGACTGCTTCACCAGATACAGAATCGCCACCTAAATATTTTATTTAATGGGGGGAATTTAGGAAACCCTGACTCGGTGCCAAAGGCCACGTGTCCGTCATCACCAAAGTTGCCTCGGCTCGGGAACTTGGGTACGATTGGGGAAGGTCAGCTATGAGCACCCCCTCTCGCCCGGTCCGAAGACCGGCCTCTACTAACCATGATATCCAATTTTGAAAACGTTATGTGTTCTTATTCCGATTATTAGCCTAGATTTACTATGTTATGCGCACAGCAAACAAGTATAGACCAAATTGCCTAAATTGGGACAAAACATTTCATGTTTGTTTTGAAAATGATTTGCTACTTGCAAGTAGGCTAAAATATAGATTTTGCCACCCTCAAGTGGGTTTTAGAAAAGATGGTTTTGCCACTGTCTAGTGGGCTTAAAACTCACAGTTTTAATGCATTATTCCACTTTAGGTAATTCAACCTCCATCCACAGGCATCCAAGCAGTTATATCACATAAGCAACTAGCCTCATGGTAATCATGCTGTCATGGCAACACTCACACGCATGCAAGGATGCTAAAGCAAAAGAACTTACAGAGTACTCCAAGTCAAAACAGAAACTAGTTAGCAATAATATGCATGATCCTAGTTCATGTTTAAAATGGCTAATGCAACACATACAAAGATGCAATATAGACAGGCTCGGCTATCCTAAACATAGCATGTGAAATGCTACAACTAACACGTATTCAATTTGGAATTGAAATACAGATGCAGTTAGAATGATGCACCGAGCCCGGTGCATGCAAAACAGATGAATGAATGCAAACATGCTATCATACTGTATGCTAATTTGAATATGCCCTAAACTAACCATCGAAAGCTAGTAAATAAAAGGAAAGAAAGACGTCGGGTTGGAAGACATACACACACTCACGCACACTTATTACACAATTACCCTCACTCGGAAGGTCCGAATAAATATTACAGTCCGAACAAATAATACTGAATTAATTAAATATTACAAAACTTCTAATTACTTAACAAAATAAATGCAGAAGGGAAAAGGCCACAGCCCCGCCTAGGAATGCGCGAATGATGCATGCTTGAATCCGTTTCGCCCGAAAAACCCGTACCATGCCACCGCTGCCTCTGTTTACACTGCCCTGCTTTTCTGAAAACTGCCAAAGTCTTGGGACATGATCTAAGGGTGCTGAGGAATGCCACCGGCCAGACACAAATGCCACCGGAGACCATCGACCACCTTTTTATATTATCGGCCAAAATAAATGGCTGGCCGGCACTGTATTCAGCTGACCGGCCAAAACTCCCTGTAGAATCTGGTTTTTGACAGCAACAAAGGATAGACAGTGTATGGCATGAAATTTCAAGCAAATATAAGCATGGTCACACTCCCTATCATATAGTGGACTCAAGGGAGCATGGCCCTCGATCCTCGGGCCATCAATTGTGCATTTTGATGCATGATGGCCTAAGTGGCCAAGGTTGCAATTCAATGGGAATGCATGCAACACACAAATGAATACCAAGACCCTATCATACCAAAGTCAAGGGCCTCGGTGACCGAGAGTTGAGACGTGTTACATCACTTGGAGTATGAACACTTCTCAACCCTCACACTTGGTTTGACACCCCAAACCAAGCAATGTAATGCATGTTATGCAAACATGGTTCAAAGATGCAACATAAGATTAAGATGCAAGGCATGCCAAATGCAATGCAACATGGACAATTTATGCAAAAGAACTAGCATGCGACAACACCTCATGAATCAAACATGCAACAAACATGTGGCAAATATGCAATGGTGGACTTGAACCACAAAGGGGTAGACCTCAGCCCACCCCAAAACAGTGGCCAAAAGCGGCCTAAATGTCTAGACATGGTAGCATACGCAATGACCAACCCTTAAGGCACAAAACTACAACACTTCAAGGCATTGAAAGAGACACAAATGACAATGTAAGACCACATTACATGGACTGAAATATGATCTCAAATGATGCTGAATAATGATAATAAGCTAAGCTAGGCATGTTAGTGACTCACACACTCAAGGCTTACAAGCCATAATGCATAGCAACTATATCAAACGTGCCAAACATGACCAAATCAGTGGCCAACAGACCTTAAGCATGATAAAACATGGCCAAGTACTTCACAAAGCAAGGCCAAAATATGATAGCATGGTAAATTACATGCATGATGCATTTCTAGGCATAAACAAGGGAATACAAGGCAAGTATGTTAAGCATGCAAAGGGCCTCAAATCCGACCAAAAACAGAGACAACATGTGACCTAAATAGCACCAAAAACATCTGATATGGAGCCAAAACAAACCAAGCATGCATGTTGCCCTTTAAGCCAAAACAAGGATCAAAGAGGGTGTAACGCCCTCAAAATAATGACAATAAACCCATCAATCGAACATGCATCAACATAATAAAAGTCCACCTTCTTCTATTTAACTGAACTGTTCTGTACAAAAGTATTACATGTAAACAATAAAAGTGGGTGCCCTAAAGGCTTACAACTTTCCAAGTTAACACTTGGTTACAATCAAGAGAGCTCTAGCTCGATACACGTAAAGCCCTTGGCTTGAGGTTACATGTAACACATCAAAAGTAAATAGAAGTCAACAGTCCATCCGCCACTAGCTTCCCAAGCTAAGTCCTTGGAGGTGGCATGCTGCCTGTACCTGAAAATGATGTTCCCATATAGGGTGAGCCACAGCCCAGTAGAAATATGCTAAACCAGTTATGAATAATGACTAAAAGATTAACAGTTGATAGATGGTCAACACTTTTACATTCTTTCATAACACATTACAATTCCAAGACTTTCAAGTCTATATTCAATTCACTCTCCATTTTCATTAAATTCTCTATTTTAACTCATGGCTCAGAACCTGGCCACACAACTCATATGAGACAATAACTCATATTAACCACTTACAACTTCATTACTTCCACAGATATGCATACTAGCTATATCACATTCCCAAGACAAGCATACGAGCCCTATCTACGGAGTCCATCCCCTATCTTCTCCCAAACAACATCCGGTTTAGAGGTACATCCCCTATCTTCCCCTAAACCGCGGAGTACATCCCCTATCTTCTCCAACACAACACAATGCATATAAACAGCAATTATACACATCACAAATCAATACATAAAGTTAATGTATTCTTCAACTGTCATACTCAATGACACATTTCAATGATTGGTTTTAATTTACCTAATCATCATGCATTGTCTACAACAATCAAGACTATCCTCCACCGATAGCCCAAAGCAGATATTTCTAAACAGAAAATAAATGCGCAATGGATATATAATCAACATCTTAATTCCACAATTAATTATCCCAATTAATTAAGCAATATAATTATAGCATTTTCCATAATTAATAATCACCCCTAAGGTTCCATTTTCATCAATGATTCCACATTAATCTCATTTCTATGTACCAACCGTACATATAGATTTATTTAAAACAAATTCCCAAACTTTTATAAAATTGCACAAAAGCCCCAAACTTTCCCAAAATTACACAACTATCCCCAACACATCAAAATGTCAAAATTCAAAGACAGAATCCATAAAGAGGAGTAGGATAACCCTACCTCAAAGTTTAAGCCCAAAAGGAGATGAAGACCCAAAGATCAAAATGCTCCAAACACCGACTTTTTCAGATTAGATCGAAGCCCCCGACGACCTCTACCTTTTTAACAAAGCAAGAAGGATAGGAAATGATCCTAGATAAATCAATCCTTAGAGAGAATATAAAGTTAGAGAGACAAGCTCTCAGATCTTGAAGATTAGATCAAAAGTTTATAAAAAATCTAACTTGAAACTCGCTGCTGTCGAACTGATATAAACAGGCTCGCTCGAGCGAAGACTTGGTCGCTCGAGCGACCAGACACAGAAAACCGTAGCTCGAGCCAAGAAGGTCTCGCACGAGCCAACATCCTAGAAGCTCGCTCGAGCGAAGAAAAGCTCGCTCGAGCCAGGAGCTCGACCCTTCAGGTCTGCAACTAGACGCACGCTCGAGCGACGAACCGCTCGCTCGAGCGAAGACCGAACCAGATCGCTCGAGCGAAGAACAGCTCGCTCGAGCCAGAAATCATGGTGTTCAGGTCCAGTGCCAGACGCAGTCGCTCGCTCGAGCGAAGCCACTCTGGCTCGACCCACCAGACACAAAACTCAACTCTCGCTCGAGCGACCAACTCCTCGCTCGAGCGAAGGACAAAAATTCTGGGCAGCAACCCTTGGCTCCCAAACACAACCAACCTGAAACAAACCTGCCCAACACATCCTATAACTCAAATACAATATATGAAAGGACGTAAACAGGACAACAATCCACTACCAACATCAACGGACACATGTCCGGATCACTGTACAACAAGGGGTAAACCCGGGATCGCTATAGAGGGACAAGGGGGAGAGGGGTGTCCCTCCCCTATACAAGACTTCAAACCCTCTTCTTTACCACTGAAAATCCACTAGATTTCAGTGGTGAAAAGAACAAAACACTCAAGTAAATAAAGCCTAACAATGGAAGCACCAAAAGGGCCAAATAAGGCCTAAGAGGGTGAGTTCGACCCCAAACCACAAAATGACCCTAATGAAGTATTTAAAGCATGCAAAAATAAGAATTTTTCTAGTTATACACGAACCTCAAATCTTCATGCAAGATAGGTAAAAAGTTGTTGCAAAAATGGGGAATCTAAAGCCAAGTGATTACCCTTGAAGAACATCTTAAGAACAGCAGATCCAGCCACTCTCCTCTAATCAAAACCAGTCCAAAAACTCAATAACAAACCCTCTAAGTCCCTCAAGGTCGAAGTAAGGTGTAGTAGTGTGTGTGTTAGTGCAAAACTAAGGTAGAAATGCACTTTTAGGCCACAAAACACACACAAAGGATGAGAGAGGGGCAAATATAGAGATAGGGAGTATATGACAGATGTATATGTATATATCCTCTGGTTTTTTGTTCAAAATTTTCTAACCCTAGACAAAGGAGGAAGAAGGGCCTTATATAGGCAAAGGAATGGCTCCAAAGCTTCTCCAAGAAGCTATATTAAAAGGGTCAAAGAGGTAAATGGTTCATGGCTTCTTGAAGAAGCTGGGATAGCTGGCCAAGCTTCTCCAAGAAGCTTGGCCAAAGGGGTCATCCTTCTAGAAGGAAAAAGAGGTCAAGGGCTCAAAACAGCCATCCCCGTGCATGGGGAGTGGTGTTGGTGTATTCCAGCTGGCACAGCTGGCATGCACCAAGCCTGAAGGGGTGCAGAAGGGTCACCGGCCGGCCAAATAGATCATCGGCCAAAAAAGGTACCGGCCGGCCACACAGAGTGCCGACCGGCCATTTATAACTAGAAACAATGGCCGGTGGCAATAAGAAAAGGCCGGTGATATAAAGGGAGGGCCGGTGGAGTGTAAGGATGACCAAAAAGCCATTCCCTGCCTTCCAAGGCAAAAACACAAGTGTTTGGTGCAAAACCAAACACTAAACGAACGAGTTAAGAGATCCTGAAGCAAGGCACGTAGCCGAGGCCTCCGGGAACTCAAAACGAACACGAACAAGGATGATCACTGAGTGTTCAATCAGTGACGTCCAAGTCTTGAGGACGGTCAAAAATGGGGTGTCTACAGTTGCCCCTCTTTGACAGAACTCGGAAGTCATAACAATGACGGGAGTGAATGTCAAAGCCCAAAGACGACCTATTTTTGACAAGGTCGAAGACTTAGGCAAAGCACGTAAGACAAATAAGATATGCGCCCGAAGGCAGGGGCAAAATGCAAGACAATGCACAGAGCAGGGCATAACTTATGATCATGCAAAGAAAGTTGTAACGAAGCACACATGCAACAGTTTTAAGCTAGCATACACCAAACTACACTACAATGCAGAAAGGATGTAAGAGAATTATGCAATTCTTGATACATCTCACGCGGAGGATACAATACCTGTCCGGTTCGTCTGGTTCCACTAGCCGCGAATGAACCGTACATACAATATCGTGCCTGCAAAGAAAACAAACTTAACAGGTACAATGTGATTAGCAACATGCATATTAATGTACTTGAAAATGCGTGACAACGCAAAGCAAGTGGGAAGCATAACAACGCTGTGAAGACACAGACAGGTAAGTGGAGCATGCGATCTACGCAGTCAACGAAATTGAACACGAGCATGCGGCCTACGCAAGCAATGAAATTGATTACAAACATGCGGTCTACGCAAGCAAAACATGCGGTCTACACAAGTAATGAATTTGAACACGAGAATGCGATCCACGCAAACAAAACATGCGGTCTACGCAAGTAATGGAATTGTTCATAAACATGCGGTCTATGCAAGCAAAACATGCGGTTTACGCAAGCAAAACATGCGGTCTATGCAAATAAGACATGCGGTCTACGCAAGTAAAACATGCGGTCTACGCAAACAAGACATGCGGTCTACGCAAGTAAATCATGCGGTCTACGCAAGTAAAATATGCGGTCTACGCAAACAAGACATGCGGTCTACGCAAGTAAAACATGCGGTCTACGCAAGTAAATCATGCGGTCTACGCAAGTAATGAATTTGATTATAAACATGCGGTCTATGCAAGTAATGAATTTGATTATAAACATGCGGTCTACGCAAGCAATGAATTTGATTATAAACATGCGGTCTACGCAAGCAATGAAATTGAACATAAGTATGCGGTCTACGCAAGCAACGAAATGGATCATAAACATGCGGTCTACGCAAGTAACGAAATTGATCACGAACATGCGGTCTACGCAAGCAATGAAATTGAACACAAACATGCGGTCTACGCAAGTAATGAAATTGATCACAAACATGCGATCTACGCAAGCAATGAAATTGAACATAAGTATGCGGTCTACGCAAGCAACGAAATGGATCATAAACATGCGGTCTACGCAAGTAACGAAATTGATCACGAACATGCGGTCTATGCAAGCAATGAAATTGAACACAAACATGCGGTCTACGCAAGTAATGAAATTGATCACAAACATGCGATCTATGCAAGCAATGAAATTGAACATAAGTATGTGGTCTACGCAAGCAACGAAATGGATCATAAACATGCGGTCTACGCAAGTAACGAAATTGATCACGAACATGCAGTCTACGCAAGCAATGAAATTGATCAAATTAACGAGACCAAATTCGAACGCGACCTTCGACTTACCTTTCGGAGGGGTTTGCAACACACTCAGCTCAAAAACGGGCACACCCTGTTCATATCAGAGAGAGATAACATCTGCTGCTGCTTTAATTGACATTCTGACTTGAAGTAGGCTTAAGCTTGGGGCCGAGATACACTCATACTTCGGAGTAGTGACAAGGCCTGAGGAGGTACATCCGGAGTACAATCACGGAATTTGCTGAAGGTGAAACACACTCAGATGCTTCGATTTTCCCTCTTTTCTTTTGCTTTGCAGTCTGGAACCTATACAGCTTTAGATAAGTCCTTGTTCTACTATTCTCACATGACCTGGGTTGAACCCTACGGTTTATGAAAGAAAGAATCTTGTTTTGCACAAATGTGGAGAATGGCACAACACTCTAAGCACAAACGATTTTATGAAATTGAGAGATGGGTTCTTGACCGGGGTATTGAGCCTACGACTGAACACAGCAAAGACGACCCAACAATGGAAAATAAAGGTAAACAACCTAAACACATCGAGACACGCTCGGAACGACTCAAAGCAAGAATCAAGAAAAACAAAACAGAAGACACGACACACAGACGTGTTACAAAGACGAGAGATCTCTCAGTGCACGAGGAACCAGTTTCTCCGGGTATTATTTCCCACCCTTTCTCATTTGTGGTTCTCACATCACTCGGCCCTCAGGCTCTGTTTTTCTGAAAAAAACCCTTTTGTCACTTTTTCTCTCAGCGCACATCTCTCTATTCTTCAATCTCTCATTTTTTATCCCTCCCTTGGGTGGTTGATGGATAAACAGGAAGTTGCGGGCTCTTACCCCTAGCATTCCGCTAGATTCTTTTTCTTCTGCTTATAACAGTGAGTTTCTCCCACAGAGGGGTTGCGCTATAACTGGGTGTGTAGCAAATCTGCAGCTGATATCGGTTGACGATACCCTGCTGGGGAGTTTGGACGTGATTAGATCTATCCAGGTGATGGAGTGGAATATCTTACCCATTCCAGTTCGTGCTTCGCACTTGGCTTGATACCTTGCTGCTTGGAGGAGGAGAGAGCTTTCAGCCCTTTGTTGTTGACTTCAGTTGTGCCCTTTCTGGCAGGTAGAGTGCCCTTCTTGGCAAGTATGGTGCCCTTTCTGGCAAATGCATTGACAATAGGGAAAAGACAGGAAGCCTGACTCAACTATGCCCCTAGTTCATCATTTTGACCATTTTTTATTTTTGCTTTCTACTAAAACAATCTTGACCAAAATGAGAGTCAGATTAACATGCTTGTTTGATTTTTGATTTGAAATCAGGCAAGTCAGGCTACGAGCACTGAAAATTTTCCTTTTTTGGGTCCAAGAAATGGTCCAGTTTTTGGAAAAGATGGAATAATTTTCGAGAAAATTTGTCAACCTCAGTAAAAATTCTCAAAAACTATTTTTGCAAATGGTCACTGCTCAACGAGCAGAGAACCTACTTTTGAGACGCACAACCTCAGATCCAAAGGAAAACTGCCCCATGCTTGAGGAGAGCTTTATGGCAACGGAAAGTTGCCCCTTGTTTGAAAGGCACCGCAGCACATTGTATGGCAACGGAAAGTTGTCCCTTGTTTGAATGGCACCGCAGTGCATTGTAATCAGTCTTCATGGTAATGATCACAACCGGACTCTCGGATACAGAGAAGGCGAGGACCATCAAAAACCAACACATGGACACACTTGATTTGGAAGTGTTTGTGGCTGGACTTCAGAATGAAGTTGCCTACGTATCCCAAACATGGGAATCAAGCCTTACATAGTTCGGGGTTAAGGTACACTCGGGTATTTAACCTCTCTTTTTGCGCTCTAACTTTTGCCAAGGCGCCCGTTGCAGGTTTTCGGCCTTGCGAGCTATGTTTTTCTTTTCTTTTCAATTTTTTGTTTAGGATTTTTTTTTGCATTTTTTCTCTTTTCATTTCTTCTGCATTTTTTGTATTTTTCTTTTCTTTTTTTTTTCCTTGTATTTTTTGTCTTTCTTCTTTTTTTTTGTATTTTTCTCTTGCTCTAACTTTTGCCTGGGTCGCCCTTCCGGGTTTTCGGCCCAGCGAGCCTCTCAAAGGGTAAAAGTGTAACAAGTCCATACCAAATGGTTTTAGGGTTTTGAAGCCGTCCGTATCCAGGAGAGTGGCTATTGTATTGATTTACAGAAGAATCCATCTTCGGCTCTTCGAGCACATCGGACATTTGTGCCCCTAGTTCGGGGGGTGCTTCCGTTCTAGCTTCACAAGCTTCTTCTAATGAGATCTGATCTTCTTGATCTGACTTTGGTGCCTCTTGTTCGAGGGTTGCTTCAAAATCTGGCCACACAGGCCTCTCTTGATGGTTGATCGTTGAATACTCTGAACCCAAGGTCAAAGTTTTTCGAGAGCAAAGGGATTGAATCTTGAGGCTGAGAGCGATCCTAAGCTGCACAATCTCAAAAGCGATTCCACACAAGTCTTCGCAGGACTGCGCAAAACATTTTTTGAATTTTTGAAAGTTTTTCAGAAGGTGACGAATCGCTCGCGCTGAAGATGGTGTGGAACCAATCTGGATCAAAGCTAGGGTCCTTCTCAGCACTCACACTAACAAGCATGATTTCATTCATTAAGGGCTTAGCACGCCTCTCTTTCTCTCAATTGATCAAAGTTTTGCAAATCCCGAGGAATTCCTTCCTCTTTGTTTTCACCGCAGTGTTCAAAAAGTTTTGAAAAACTCAGGTCATTGCAATGACTTAAAAGGCACAGAAGAGCAGGTGAAAAGTACTGCCGGTTCATTCCAAAATTTTCTGGCACAACTGGCACACGGCCGAAGCAAGCACAAAGGCATGAAAAAGCACTGTTGTTTCATTCAGATCTTCTGGTGTAACTGGCTCCAAGGTAGAAACAGACTCAAAAGAAAGCAAAAAGACAAATACAAAACAAAATGGTGATGTCTGAGGTAACACCCCCGAAATCACCCAACTTTAACAAAACATGACTGACTCGACACAACAAGATAGACCCAACTGACTCAGTATGGGAAGGTTTACTCAAAACAAAGGGGTAGACTCAAAATATAACAACAAGACTGACCCAAAACCCAAGTCAAAATGTACACAAAAACCAACATTCGCAAATGCTTAAAACAGTGCGTGCCAAACGCCACATCCAGAGTAAACTGAGCGTCGCCCGCAGGTGGTTCATCCCCTGATCATATGATCACATTATCCCCTGCAAGTTCATTGATCAAGTGCCGATAGACTTCGCAAGACTGGCATGGCAATGATCCTGTTGTCAATCAAATTTTGTATTTCGTGACAAAGACGAAGGCACATGTCAGTGTCATGGCCAGCTCGCTGATGGAAGGCACAGTAGTCAGCTGGGTTATGTGAGGGAGGGGGTTTCTTTGGTAATGGTTGTGGCTCTAGGGGCTTCAGATACCCCTTTCCAATCAGGACCCTCAAGGCCACTGATAGAGACATGTACAGTGGGGTGAACACCCTCTGGCCCTGAGGTAGATAGTCCGAAGTTCGGGGGTTTGGAGAAGATGCGCCAACAAAGGGGTTGGCAGGTGCTGGCCAGGTTTACTGATCTTTCCCGGGAGTAGGATTAGAGCTGAAAGGAACATTCCTGGCATGATGGCCCTTTTCCCGGCCTACCCCTTGATTCAAACTGCTCTCACTCTGAACGGCAAAAGTGCCATCCACGATCGTTGCAACGACTGCTAGTACTTGCTGTTTGTTCAGTCCTTCGGCTTTCCAAGCCTCAACAGCCCACTGAAGATGTTCATGGGGACTAATGCTTGCCCCTAGCTTGTTCTTATCACTGGCCTCTACTTTGCTAAAAGATTGGCCTTCTTTCAACGCAACCCGTCCCAAGGTTGGGGAGCCTTTTGACATGAACTCCCTGGTATGTGATGTGGTTGATGACAGAGCCAAAACTCCAAAGGTTAGATCTGCCACAGTTCTCTGAAGATCTTCGATCATCCTCATCAGCTCAGAAGTAGTGGGCTCACAGGTTTGAGATGATTGGGATTCAGGTGCATCCATCATGCACAAGTCCGTGCTTTCTGGAATGAACACTGCAGGCTTGGGTAGATGGGCTGGGGTGATATATATGCTGGGGTTGTAGCTGGATGGCATTGTATGGATTAAATTGAGATGTGGGGGTGACAGGTTTGTGGTGGCCTGAGGTCCCTTTGGTGGAGCTATGATCTCTTCGTCAATAAGGTCCTGAATCTTATGACGGAGGCGGATGCAATGGTTTGTATCATGACTGTGCTGTTGATGGTAGGTACAGTGTTTAGTTGGGTCATATCTGGGTGGAAGAGGACTTGGAAGGGGTTGAGGTTCTAGGAGCTCTAGGTATCCTTTTTCCCGCAGCATTTGCAAAGCTTGAGAAAGACTCATGTACAGAGGATGGAAATTTCGGGCTTGGTGCCGAGTTGAAGTGGTTGGTCTTTGGCTATTGAGGGAAGTGGTGATAGTGTCTACTTCTGAGCATTTCACAGTTGTGCTACCATCAGTAGTAGCATTGGGACTGTGAACAGCATCCTTCTTCGAAGGCTCATTATCTTCCACAAAGATCCCCTGTTGGATGGCCTCATTGATTTGAACCCCAATGTCATGGAGGTCCTTAAATTTGAATATCATATGCTGCAATGTTTCGACTTGCCTAACCATGTCTTGTTGCAACGAATCCACTGATTGCTGGAAATGGATAAGCAAATCCTCCAAATTTGCCAAAGGCTGCGCCATGATAGAGGTAGATACTAGCGCTCTGACTAAGGTGATGTGACTGGTGACTAGCGGATCAGATGAATCGGTGAGCCCTGACTAGCCTTTCTTTGCCTTACCTCAGTGAAGGAACACTGGTTGCCCTTGAATTGAATCTCTGACTTGACAAAGTCTATCAGCACAAATCCGATGAACCTCAGGGCATATCGGAGCCTTCTGAAGCTATGGTTCTAGGACTACCTAGCAAAAGAGAAAACAGACAGCACCTCAGCCTGATTTCACCAAAATAGATATGAGCATACTAGGACGACTGTGCCCTCTACTGAATTCTGCCCCAAAATTCTGCTTGTAAACCGATACCCTCAGGTAAACTGAATCCCACCAAATACTGATGCCCGCAGGCCTGATGCCCAAACTTGCAGACTGATACATGCATTCCCTGTAGAGATACACTCTAAAAGAACATAGCATGTAAAAGAGAGCCAAAACACTCCTATGTTGGGGTAGGGTTTCCCTGTCCTATTTTGTCAGGAGCTAGGGTTTCACTACGCACGCAGCGGTTTCAAACAACCTATATCGGGTAAGCAACCTGTCCTAGTTTGGAATGGTCACTATAGATTCTGAATATGCACTAGGTCGAATGGTCGAAAAGGGTACCCCGATAGAACCGGGGTTTGTGTTCCCATACTGGCAGAGCCCGCAACCGGTTAGCCTTATGGCATGCTTTGACAAAGTCAAGCCTCCGGCAAACCGCTCAGGAATAGCAGATGGCCAACACGGTGTCCTAGGCGCACCAATGCACAATCAATGCAAAGAGACACATAAATGGAATCAAAATAGGATATCATGAGTTCGAGTCAAGCTCTCTAACTCCCCAGCAGAGTCGCCAGAAACTGTAACAAGTCCGCGGGGGACCTCGCTACAGTTCGGACTCAATTTGTGTCACGGTTCTTAATCTGAACCAAAGAGTCCAAATCCGGCAAATCGTTTTTGAAAACAGATTTTTGAAAGAAGTGCCAAACATGGACTGCTTCACTAGATACAGAGTCGCCACCTAAATATTTTATTTAATGGGGGGAATTTAGGAAACCCTGACTCGGTGCCAAAGGCCACGTGTCCGTCATCACCAAAGTTGCCTCGGCTCGGGAACTTGGGTACGATTGGGGAAGGTCAGCTATGAGCACTCCCTCTCGCCCGATCCGAAGACCGGCCTCTACTAACCATGATATCCAATTTTGAAAACGTTATGTGTTCTTATTCCGGTTATTAGCCTAGATTTACTATGTTATGCGCACAGCAAACAAGTATAGACCAAATCGCCTAAATTGGAACAAAACATTTCATGTTTGTTTTGAAAATGATTTGCTACTCGCAAGTAGGCTAAAATACAGATTTTGCCACTGTCTAGTGGGCTTAAAACTCACAGTTTTAATGCATTATTCCACTTTAGGTAATTCAACCTCCATCCACAGGCATCCAGACAGTTATATCACATAAGCAACTAGCCTCATGGTAATCATGCTGTCATGGCAACACTCACACGCATGCAAGGATGCTAAAGCAAAAGAACTTACAGAGTACTCCAAGCTAAAACAGAAACTAGTTAGCAATCATATGCATGATCCTAGTTCATGTTTAAAATGGCTAATGCAACACATGCAAAGATGCAATCTAGACAGGCTCGGCTATCCGAAACATGGCATGTGAAATGCTACAACTAACACGTATTCAATTTGGAATTGAAATACAGATGCAGTTAGAATGATGCGCTGAGCCCGGTGCATGCAAAACAGATGAATGAATGCAAACATGCTATCATACTGTATGCTAATTTGAATATGCCCTAAACTAACCATTGAAAGCTAGTAAATAAAAGGAAAGAAAGACGTGGGGTTGGAAGACATACACACACTCACGCACATTTATTACACAATTGCCCTCACTCGGAGGGTCTGAATAAATATTACAGTCCGAACAAATAATACTGAATTAATTAAATATTACAAAACTTCTAATTACTTAACAAAATAAATGCAGAAGGGAAAAGGCCACAGCCCCGCCTTGGAATGCGCGAATGATGCATGCTTGAATCCGTTTCGCCCGAAAAACCCGTACCATGCCACCGCTGCCTCTGTTTACACTGCCCTGCTTTTTTGAAAACTGCCAAAGTCTTGGGACATGATCTAAGGGTGCTGAGGAATGCCACCGGCCAGACACAAATGCCACCGACCAAAGGGGGAGACCACCGGCCACCTTTTTATATTATTGGCTAAAATAAATGGTCGACCGGCACTGTATTCAGCCGACCGGCCAAAACTCCCTGCAGAATCTGGTTTTTGACAGCAACAAAGGACAGACAGTGTATGGCATGGAATTTCACGCAAATATAAGCATGGTCACACTCCCTATCATGTAGTGGACTCAATGGAGCATGGCCCTCGATCCTCAGGCCATCAATTGTGCATTTTGATGCATGATGGCCTAAGTGGCCAAGGTTGCAATTCAATGGGAATGCATGCAACACACAAATGAATACCAAGACCCTATCATACCAAAGTCAAGGGCCTCGGTGACCGAGAGTTGAGACGTGTTACATCACTTGGAGTATGAACACTTCTCAACCCTCACACTTGGTTTGACACCCCAAACCAAGCAATGTAATGCATGTTATGCAAACATGGTTCAAAGATGCAACATAAGATTAAGATGCAAGGCATGCCAAATGCAATGCAACATGGACAATTTATGCAAAAGAACTAGCATGCGACAACACCTCATGAATCAAACATGCAACAAACATGTGGCAAATATGCAATGGTGGACTTGAACCACAAAGGGGTAGACCTCAGCCCACCCCAAAACAGTGGCCAAAAGCGGCCTAAATGTCTAGACATGGTAGCATACGCAATGACCAACCCTTAAGGCACAAAACTACAACACTTCAAGGCATTGAAAGAGTCACAAATGACAATGTAAGACCACATTACATGGACTGAAATATGATCTCAAATGATGCCGAATGATGATAATAAGCTAAGCTAGGCATGTTAGTGACTCACACACTTAAGGCTTACAAGCCATAATGCATAGCAACTATATCAAACGTGCCAAATATGACCAAATCAGTGGCCAAGAGACCTTAAGCATGATAAAACATGGCCAAGTACTTCACAAAGCAAGGCCAAAATATGATAGCATGGTAAATTACATGCATGATGCATTTCTAGGCATAAACAAGGGAATACAAGGCAAGTATGTTAAGCATGCAAAGGGCCTCAAATCCGACCAGAAATAGAGACAACATGTGACCTAAATAGCACCGAAAACATCTGATATGGAGCCAAAAACAAACCAAGCATGCATGTTGCCCTTTAAGCCAAAATAAGGATCAAAGAGGGACAAGGGGGAGAGGGGTGTTCCTCCCCTATACAAGACTTCAAACCCTCTTCTTTACCACTGAAAATCCACTAGATTTCAGTGGTGAAAAGAACAAAACACTCAAGTAAATAAAGCCTAACAATGGAAGCACCAAAAGGGCCAAATAAGGCCTAAGAGGGTGAGTTCGACCCCAAACCACAAAATGACCTTAATGAAGTATTTAAAGCATGCAAAAATAAGACTTTTTCTAGTTATACACGAACCTCAAATCTTCATGCAAGACAGGTAAAAAGTTGTTGCAAAAATGGGAAATCTAACGCAAAGTGATTACCCTTGAAGAATACCTCAAGAACAGCAGGTCCAGCCACTCTCCTCTAATCAAAACCAGTCCAAAAACTCAATAACAAACCCTCTAAGTCCCTCAAGGTCGAAGTAAGGTGTAGTAGTATGTGTGTTAGTGCAAAACTAATGTAGAAATGCACTTTTAGGCCACAAAACACACACAAAGGATGAGAGAGAGGGAAATATAGAGAGAGGGAGTATATGACAGATGTATATGTATATATCCTCTGGTTTTTTGTTCAAAATTTTCCAACCCTAGACAAAGGAGGAAGAAGGGCCTTATATAGGCAAAGGAATGGCTCCAAAGCTTCTCCAAGAAGCCATATTAAAAGGGTCAAAGAGGCAAATGGTTCATGGCTTCTTGAAGAAGCTGGGACAGCTGGCCAAGCTTCCCCATGAAGCTTGGCCAAAGGGGTCATCCTTCTAGAAGGAAAAAGGGGTCAAGGGCTCAAAATAGCCATCCCCATGCATGGGGAGTGGTGTTGGTGTATTCCAGCTGGCACAGCTGGCATGTACTAAGCCTGAAGGGATGCAGAACGGTCACCGGCCGGCCAAATAGATCATCGGCCAAAAAAGGTGCCGGCCGGCCACACAGAGTGCCGACCGGCCATTCATAACCAGAAACAATGGCCGGTGGCAATAAGGAAAGGCCGGTGATATAAAGGGAGGGCCGGTGGAGTGTGGGGATGACCAAAAAGCCATTCCCTACCTTCCAAGGCAAAAACACAAGTGTTTGGTGCAAAACCAAACACTAAACGAACGAGTTAAGAGATCCTGAAGCAAGGCGCGTAGCCGAGGCCTCTGGGAACTCAAAACGAACATGAACAAGGATGATCACTGAGTGTTCAATCAGTGACGTCCAAGTCTTGAGGACGTCTTGAGGACGGTCAAAAATTGGGTGTTTACACCTACGTATCCTTTTGCAAGGAATTAAACCATTATAGTTCAGGAAGCAGGATGCAAAATGATACATAACAAAACCAAAACAGTATAAATAATATACAATGTAATGAAATCATCAAACCACAAACAGTGCATAACACACGAATACCATAAAGGAATGGAGATGCAAATCAAGCTACATTTATATAGAAAAGGTGCCGGAGTGCTTTAACCACAATTCTTGCGGAGTAGGTGCATGCACATGCAGAACTATGTTTTTCATAGAAAGAGAAAGAGTACAAATAATTGAGTGGTATGATATAAGTAAGGAATGATCTATTGAAGAAAGATGATGATCCTAAATGCAAAATGCAACAAGACAAAGTACGATACAATGAATACAATGGATGAAGTGAACAAGGCGTAGGCCGAACCACATCTTACCTAGAAAAGGCATGGACACAAGACGAAGCACGTCTAACATAGAAAAGGTGCCGAAACCCTCAGACCACAATTCTTGCAAAATAGGCGCGTACACATGCAGAGTTATGTTTTAACGTGAAATGGTATGGGTACATACCAAACCAAGCTTAACATGGTAAGGATGTAGACAATAAAATGGTATGATGCAATAGATGTATGTAATAAATTCTATATGCAATAAAAGTGATAGATGTGATGCAATAGATAATAAATGCGATGTAGCAGCTAGGAAGTGAAAGTACCTTACAGGGGCAATCGGCAATGACTTACCTTATGCTGCTGTGGATCTTCTTATTCTTCTTCGTTGCACTTCCAAACCACAGGTACTACTTTTCTTCTTGGCCATGTTCGTAATTTTCCCCATTTTCTAACAGGGTAACAGACTAGGTTGGTTCAGTATCCAAAATTGAGGTGCAACAAGCTACCTCAACCTATGGGGCTGCCATACAGATTTCAAGCCGAGGATACACCCCTGGGTATTTAAACCAGACTTTAGTCTCGAAATTTTTTGAACCTTTGTGTTCTAGGCTTCGGCCATTCAAACTCTAGTTTCCATCATCGCAGTTGATCTCTTAGGAACTCATCGCAAACACAGGTAGGTGGCTATACTAGACTACCGGAAGTCATTCGGGCATGACAAACACCAAAGAAATTGCACCTCTAGAGGATTTGAGGCCTCCTAGACCGGAGAGTGCACAAGACAATGCGATATAAAGATACAAAGTGCACAAGACAATGCGATGTAAGATGAAATGCACACCACAGTGCGACATAATGCACAAAATAGGCGATGAAATGCACAAACATAGTGCAAGTAAGATGCACAAAATAGTGCGATGAAATGCACAAAATAGTGCGAGGCATGTTCTATGCAAAATGAGAGCATGTTCTATGCAAAAGATATGAGCATATTCTGTGCAAAATGAGAGCATGTTCTATGCATGAATCAAGAGCATATTCTATGCAAATTTGAAGGCATGTTGCATGTTCTATGCATGAATCAAGAGCATATTCTATGCAAATTTAAAGGCATGTAGAGGGAAATAAGCAGTACTTATAGTTATTGCATCATGTACCTTATGAGATGATTGTAGGGCACTTTGCCACAACTTATTGAAATGTAATACGTAGGGAGGCAACTCGACAAAACTCTGTTAAGTGTAGAACAAAGTTAAGAGCAAGAGCAATCAATCACGCAGTTGAACACAACTAGAGTGTATAAGCATGCAGGCATCCTCCAAAGCACATATATTAATCAGAGGGAAGATGACAATCCTAAGAGAGTCTTGAAATGGTCGGAGACAATTTTTGAAAGCTGAATCATATTAGAATCAACACGGGAGTGAGCCCACCCTAATCCAGGAAAAAGTGCCCAACAAAAGGCTTTGAGCGGATGGGGAGAAAGGTTGGATCCATGCCCCTGGCTTAAATGATGACCTGATCAGATACACTAAAAATTGCCCCTAGTGTCTAATTATGGGCCACCAGTTGGGTTCATGCCCCTTGTTCGATGGATGGCCCGATCAGATACGCTGAAATTGCCCCTAGTGTTCGGCCACTAGCCACCTTTTCTATCATTATACAGGCACATGTAATGGGGATCATCAGAACCCAAAATAGTTGCCAGCTAATCAAACTCATACTTCTCTTCTGACATATTGAGAACTTACGCTAGTCCCCTTCGAGGTAGTAACAGATTCCTCATATACACTTTGCAACGATCATGAATGCGATGCCCCTTGTACAGGCACTCTTAGCTCGTTTATGAATTTCACATATGGACTTGTTTTCGAATTTGGAGTGAACCTTCGTGTATGGAATTTTGACCATGCCACTCTGTTGAACTTTGGGCGACAAACTCGCTATGGTGACTCGATAAAGAGCGCTTTTGAGTGACAGACAAGTTATGGTGACTCAATACAGAGCGCAGACTGAGACAAACACCAGGCATGACACAACTGAACTCACAACTGACCCAAAAGTAGAAAAAGACTCAAGGTAACTAATCATTCATAGTGCCCCTAGTTTTACTTATGCTCCCTTTAAAATTCAATTTTAATTCCTGCTTTGCTCAAGATAAAGATTCCACTGATAAGTTCAAGTATTGAAAATTTCTCCACTTGCTGATTGAAGCTAGTTCTTTCTTACCCAATGCAAACATATGATATGCAAAGCAGTCGATGTAACTCATGGATTGATGCGAAGCTAACGACATGAATTGGGCAAAATGATTAGGTTGAGATGAATGAGATGGATATGGTTGAGACCAAACTTCAAAATAAAGTTGCCTACGTATCCCAAGAATGGGAATCAGGTGAATGTAGTTCATGGCTGAGGTTCACTCGAGTGTTAACACTCTCATTTTATGCTCTAACTTTTGCCAAAGTCGTCCCTTCGGGGTTTTCAACCTTGCAAGCTATATTTTTTGATTTCTTATTTTTATGCTCTAACTTTTGCGTAGGTCGCCCTTTCGGATTTTTAGCCTAGTGAGTCTCTCAAGGTTAGCGTTACAACACTTATGGTGAATTTGATCAACAGTCATCCTTGCCCTAATCACTAGAACTAGTTTCACCTTGATTTGAGCTTGGTTCTCCATTCTCTTATGCATGCTTTCTTCCTTTATTTTTGCTCCATTTTCAGAGTTGATTCTTCTCGCCATGTGGTATTTTCTTGTATTGGCTGCCCCGAATTGAAACAGAAGTTCCCTTCCTCACAGTTGCTTGGATTTCATTCCAATGGATGCCCCTGGCTTGATGGTTGACTTCTTTCTTTTTCTTTCTTTTTTTCTTTTTTTCCTTTCCTTTCTTTTTCTTTTCTTTTTTCTTTTTTTCTTTTTGGTTTCTCTTATCCTTTTTTCTTTGAAATAATGAAAACACCAGGGGAGGAATTCTATGATTTGTGAGATCTGAAAGTTGCCTTGTACTTGTAGGTCTGAAAGCCACCTTGTACTTGCAACAATGATCGCCTAACGGCGAAGAAAATCCCCAGGACAATGTAGAACACCACACATAATTCTGAACCTATCTTCACAAGTTTTGCAAAAGAAACAGTTAAAATTTTTGAAAACATGAATGATTTTGCGCCGATAAGTTAGAATTCACTCAAACCATTTAGGGGATCCTTCTCAATACTCGAGCTTATTAACAGAATCTCATTGAAGAAACAAATTCAAAGCCCCTTTCTATTTGTAAAAGGTCACACATGCATTCCTATAGGCACAACAAAATGATCAGAAACTTGACTTCCACTTTCTTATTATTAAAACACCAAAACGAAGACCCGAGGGTACACTCAAGCAACTCAAAGAAAGACTCAATTGACACAACAACACAAGAAAAAGACAGAAAATAAAACTCACAACATATGTTTACAAGACACAACTCACAACAAAATCAATACCCTCGAAACAAAAGGGGTTTTCACTGTCCAAGTCCATGGGTAGAATTCAAAAACAACTTCAAGTAGCCCACAGGAGGGCCCAGAAGGGTCCAAGTCTGCCTTCAGTTTGACAATATAATCATCAACACCCGGTAGGATTTCATAGATTGATCCTCAAAATTACATTGTCCCCATACATCTTCTTGACCAAAGCGATTGCTTTTCACACCATGCCCCCTAATTCAGAAGGTCCCTCTTGATGATTCCCCTAGTTGAGACTGAGGTTCGTCATTCCATCCATCAGTGCTAGCATCATTGCTTTATCAAGCTTGACTTCATCAAGATCAAGTAAACTTTCCATCTTGTCAAGGATTTTGTTCCTATTGCTCAGATCGAGATCAGAAGGTTTAGGGATGAACACAATAGGTTTGGGCTCATTGGCGTGTATGATGTGTTGGCGAGGGTAATGGTTGGTTATTAGCAAGCTGCGTATGTGTCACACCCCAAACTCGCCCCTAAAAGTTTGGGCATGACCTATTCAGAAACGGACAAGGAATTTGATATACATAGTGTACGGGGCCTTGATGGAAGCACCAAAATTCAACATAATAACAAATTCCATTGAGCTACCTCTAATATGTCAGGATCACATGCATCACATAAATTATAATAACCAATCACCAGCCAAAACTATACCTCGAGTATCAATCACACACATATATATATATACAGCCCCAGCGCTAAGATTGAGCATATACAAAACATTGAAGTCATGTACATTTAACCTTAAATGAGTAATCAAAATACAAGCCAACATCATAGCAAAGCTGTTCAGAATAGGTAATCTTGCCTAGTGCCTGAACTCATATAGGTTGACAAAAAGGAACGGACGTCTTGGGTTAGGACTGACCTCCTGGTTGGTTACCTACAGAAACAGACATACAGAGGGTGAGCCAAGCTCAGTGAATAGTAATACTTAAATAAAATAATGCTTAACTTGAATCATCGTAAAAGAAAACATATAGATTCGTAGCTTGTCAACATTTATTGAACCATAAATCGTGTTTAAAGTGCTTTGGAAAAAGATAAGAATAGAATTATGAACTCATTACAACTTTCCAAAATATTCTGAAAATGGATCCCCGCTCGAGTGCCACTCTGGCCGCTCGAGCGGACTGTACAATTTAACAAAAATGCTGGGAGGTTGATTTTCACGCTAGAGCGGAATTTCCCCCGCTCAAGCGGAAGACGAAAATTCTGAAATTTCCAAAACTTCAATTACAGTTCATATTTGGTATCCCAAGCTTCAAAACATATACTTACCAAGCTTCAAAACATATATTTATCAAACTTCAAAACACATACTTACCAAGCTTCAAAACATATACTTATCAAACTTCAAAACACATACTTACCAAGCTTCAAAACATATACTTATCAAGCTTCAAAATATATACTTAAGCATACAATGCAAAGTCCACATAGTTAGTCTGAGCTTGTATTACCTCGTAATGGTCTTAGGCCCTATCGTGGAACATATTAGCTTGCACATAACGTTTTGACTTGAAGCCCTTGAATGGTGTGGCATAAACTCTTAATCATGGTGTCACAAAGTCCTTAAACATGGTGGCACGAGGCCCTTAGATAATTTGGCATGAAGCCCTTGAATACGTTGGCATGAAGCCCTTGGAAGTTGGCAATAAGCCCTTGTATATTTGGCATTAAGCCCTTGAAAGTTGGCATTAAGCCCTTGAAAGTTTACTTGTATGAACTCAAGCGGTGTCTCACACGGATTCTAGAGGTGGCTCACATCGTAGCACTTAGTTCCGTGTAGCACTTTGTTTCATATCTTATTAACATGAAGGTATTTCATTCGTTCCATTATTTCTTTACATAAGAATGGTATTTCGCGACATACTTGACTTCATTCATATAGAGACATAAGAATTATGCGTTAATAGACTGCTAATGACAATCATTAGCTATAGGTAAAGCGTATTACTACTCACAGTGGTGTTGAGATGACGTGCTACTTCCTCCTAGAATGTGTCCTGCACACATTCAAAACTTGCACATTAGTTCCTTCCTTTTTCTTGTATTTTCATTCCTGAATCGTTATACTTCCAATGAATTTACAATCATCTTAAGATCATCAAAAAAATAATCTAAAAATAGCTGAGGATCAAGCACGCAAAACAGAACATATAATTTTTCCTTCCTTTCCGTTCGAGCGCTTGGGTCTCCGCTCGAGCGGCCGTGTCCCTGTTTTGGGCAATTCGAAGTTCAACCAGAAATTCACCAACACTACCTCTTTATACATGCAAATCAAGATGAAATTGCTACAATATATTGACCCAACTTCACTATAACATGAATTATCATTTGAACACTACCAAATAAACATGATTAGAAGCTTAATCATTCTTTCAAACTACTTTATGTTCATAAAACATAACATCTTGCATATATACTTTCATGGAGGTGGCATAAAACCTAAGATTAAGGTATAAATCTTACTCAACACTTGAGTTAGATCCCAAAACAACCAATTAATGAGCATAACTTGTTAATCACACCAACAATTACACCCAACTCTCCATTACAACCCTAGTAATTTCCATATAAAATTGACAACCCTTCCTCAGAATTGAAAAGAGAATTTCATACATGATCAAGAGGAAGCTTATATAAAGTGAATTTAACATACCTTGAGTTCAAGATCTACACCCTTCATAAGATTTCTTCACCCTCTTCTTGAAGACCTCCCTTAAAGCCCTTTTTCTCCCATAATTTCCCTTTCTCACGAAATTGTTCTTGAATATGAGTATAAGTCCATGTTCAAGCACTATAGATATTTTATAATATGTGAATAAGGACAAAATCCAATCGTTTAATCATTCCGAAATTGAAATTTCATGAACAGGCTTAATATTACATAAAAATTATGCTGATTACAAATATATAATCAATTTCAGATATTTACGCCCCTAAGGCTTCCAATTTTTAATTCAAACATTTTAAGTGTAACAGATACTTTCCTTGTTAAACAGATAGACATCCTTAAGCATGAAGTTCATTTACTTATCCATAATTTCTCATGGAATTTCACAGTAAACAGTTAAAAGCACAAAATAAGGACTGACAATATATCTCAGAAACATGTACGAGGGTCGGGTTATTACAGTATGGGTTTTATGTTATGGAATGGCAATCTATTGTGGTCAGGGAGAGGGTTATTGACAGCTTTGGGATTTTTAGGTGGGATGATGACTTTGTTGTCAATCAAATCTTGAATTTCATGGCGAAGGCGAAAGAAACGGTCAGTATGGTGACTGTGCTGCTGATGGAATGTGCAATATTGGGTAGATTCGTGTTTAGATGGGAGAGAATTAGGGATAGGTCAACGATTGAGCGATTTGAGATACCCTTTCTCCATCAGTACCCGCAGTGCACAGGTTAGGCTCATATGGAGTTGGGTGAAGGTTCATTTTTGGGAGGAGGAAGCACTAGGTTTAGAAACATTGGCAAATGGGTTAGCGGGTGTTGATCGGGTATTCATGAGCTTAGGACTAGAATTAGGATAGGTGTTTCAGGTAAAGCATCCCTTTCTATTGTTTGCCCCCTGATTCAAAATACCCTCATCTTAAGTGACAAAAATGTTATTCATAGTCTTTGCAACAACTTCAAGCACTTGCTGCTTGTTCAACCCTTTGATCTTTAAAGTCTTAATAGCCCATCGAAGCTGTAAATAGGAATCAATACTTGTCCCGGCTTTGTTCTTGCCACTTGCTTCTGCTTGGTCAAGAGGTTGGGTGGCTATATTGAAGTGAGACCCATTTGTTGTTGATCTGTCATCACCCAGACTTGAGATAGTTTTGGGTTGGCCCTTTTCAACTGCAGTTCGCCCCAAAATTGAGGAGCTTGGTGACGAGATTGAAACCCTAAATGTTAAATCTACCACTATTCCTTGAAGGGCTTCAATCATTCCCAACATCTCAGCAGTAGTGGGTTCACCCATTTGGCGCCCTTAGCATACCTGAACCGGATTGGGTGCATCCATCATGCACAAATTAGTACTTTCTGGAATAAACACCTCAAGCTTGGGTAAATAGGCTGGGGTGATGTATATACTAGGGTTGAAGGTAGATGGTAATGTATGGATGAGGTTAAGGTAGGGAGGAAATACTTGGTGATAAATGGGAAGTGGGTTGGTAGCAATATTGGGGTCTTGAGGTAGAGCTATCGTCTGATTGTCGATGAGATTCTGAACCTCATGACAAAGGCAGTAGCAACGATTGGTGCCATGACTGTGCTGCTGATGATACATGCAGTATTTGGTGGGGTTATGTCTGACGGGGAGTGGGTTAGGAAGAGGTTGGGGATCAAGGGCTTTGAGATATCCTTTTTCCATCAGGACTTTTAGTGCGCTGGTTAAGCTCATATGGAGAAGGGTGAAAGTTCTGCCCTGAGCTCGGGTTGGGCTGGCTATTTGGGGGCTTGATTTGGCAAAAGGGTCAGCTGTGGAGACTATATTGATTTCAGTGGGTTTGGGAATAGTATTGGTACTCTCGGAAAACACTCTCCTTGTTGGTTCACTTGTTCTGGGAATAATCCCTCTGTCAAAGGTATTCTCAATCTGAACCCCTGATTCATGCAAAGTTTTGAAAGTGAACAGTGGAGCGACTATTAACGTCTGTAGCATATCAGGCTCAAGGTTCTATACCACTATCCGCACTTGGTCCCTCTCAGAAGGTCAATCTATCATTTGTGCGGCCTTTGCTCTCCACCTTGCAACAAATTCCACAAAAGGTTCTGTAGGATTTTGGTGGCTTGCTTTAAGCTCTTGAGTGGTCATTTCAACTTGGGTATTGTAAGAATACTGATCGACAAATGCCTCAGCCAATTCTTCCCAGTTCTGGTTCACTTTTTCCTTTAATTTGGCGTACCAAGTAGCTACTATACCTGACAAGGTTCTTCTATATAGAGAGAGTTTCTGAGGCTTAGTCAGACCCATCAGTTTCAGAACGTCCAAGAAAAGCCGGATATGTACCATAGGATCTCCAGACCCGTCGAAACGATCAATGTGATGACCCTGACCTCCAAACTAGTACATTATATAATTTAAATAAGTTTAATTGCATGATTATGTGCTTGATTGTGTGATTGCATGTTTAATTCTATGATTATCTGTTGATATGTGGAATATCTGTTTAAATCGACAACTTAGAGTCGAAAATTGGGAGCCTAAATGGCTTCAGAAACTGAAATTGACTAGCCCAATAGGCTAATTAGAATATTTAGAATTTTATGGCAACTTTAATTGATGTTTGATTTGGATCAAAATAATTAGAATAAACTGATTGAATTAGTTAGAGTTAAGCCTAATTAATTAATCCTAACCATATTTGATTAGGCTAACTTAATCATATCCTATATAAGACCCAAATTAAGCTTATGAGCTCATTTTATATACACATTTAGCTGAGAATTGAGAGAGGGGAGAGGAGAGTTCAACATTTAGAGAGAGAGAAAGAGGATAATTGTAGAGAATTAGTGGAAGATTCAAAGATTGGGGCCATAATACACTTGAATTCAACACTAGGTATGGCATTAATCACTTATTCATGTAGTTATGACATATAGTAGTTGAATTCCTCTTATTTTTGAACTCATTGGCATGTTATTGAAGAAAAAGAAGCTATGAGTATCATAAAAATGGAAGAATAGAGTTGAATTGCTTACATGCATGCATAATTTGAGTTAGAATTCATGAAATTCCTATATGCATGGCACAATTACACCTTAATTTGGAGAACCCTTCATGTTTTCATGCTTCTCATGTCACTTGATCATATTTTGAACATGTTTTTGGAGAAATGTACACTCAAATTGAGTTAAACTTATTTTATAAATTGAGGTTGGAGTCATTGGTTGGGAAATTACCATGATTTTGAATAAATGGGTTCAAATTGGAAGTGTTTTCATGTTATATAGTGACTCTCCATGTTTTTATACCAAAAACACAAGATTTGAAGCTTTGAGTACCATGTTTGAACTTCAAACACAGTTCTGGAAATTCCAGAATTCGTGTAGTCCGATCGAGCAAGGGAGTCCACGCTCGAGCGTGGAATTCAGGCTCCTAGAAGTTTCTAAAATTTTACAGTCCGCTCGAGCGACCAAAGTGGCGCTCGAGCGAGGACCCTTTTTCTCAGTCTTCCGCTCGAGCGACCATCGAGCGGGAATTTTATGTATCTAGTACTTTTATAGACCGCTCGAGTGATAGAAGTTATGCTCGAACGACTACCTTTGTTTTTGAACCCCTACTCGAGCGTAGGAAGTTGCGCTCAAGCGAAGACCCTGTTTTCAGCAAAATTTTACCAACTCTTTTAAGTGCATATTTGCATCTTTATGTCACTCCAAGCATTCTTAGGCACCATTTGGACTCCGATAATCATACAATAAGTTAGAGACGCATAAAGAGAATTGAATTAAAATGAAATAGAGTTTCATTTATACTTTGTTATGTGCTTCGTTTAGGTGGACGTCCGAGGCTTAGCGTCACCGCAAACCACTATGAGTAATAACCTTATAAAGATATGTTCAAATTATCTTTACTTTTGAAAATGTTATTGCTATCAAAATGGATATGTGGTTGATTGAATGAATTCTTAAAATGATTTGATAATTGACAGCATGGCCTGTTGAAATGTTATGTCCTTTGATGAATGAAGTTCTGTTTTGAAACGATATTGTGGCATCCATTGAATATAGGCCCTTGCCTGGGGGTAACAATACCATGGCTGGTATAATACGTTATCATTGGAATAATATTTGTCACTTCATGGATGTGCCACATATAAGATTATGAATGGCTTTTGTTACTATAAAGAGATGCTATTACTGCTAATCAAAATGTTTTGTGGTGAATTTGATCTAATATGGTGAATGCCTCCCTTTGAAAATGATTTAAGATTCATTTCAGAATTGTAAGACACGTTTTTGTACTATTGTTGAACTTTATTCATTTAACCTCTTTATTCTATTATTACTCATTAAGCTTTAGCTCACTATTTATTTATATATGTAATTATAGGTGGGCAAACTGAACATCAGAGTTAGATAGCCTCGAGTTTACTCGGGTCAGCCTTTTGTGGAGCTTCCAAGTGAAGTAATCAGGCTTGGGTGGAGCCATGCTTGTCGAACCCCTTTTGTGAGGTTTAATGGTTTTGTATTTGTACATAGTTGGGGTTGTATTTTGTAAGATATGAATTTGTACTTATGTTAGGTGTAACTTTGCAACAAAACCTTGCTTAACATATTTGCTCTCTTCATATATGCACGGCTCAATGGATGAATTCTATAACGTTTTAGACTTCCACTAAGCCCCGTACTTTATATTAAAGGTTTATTTGAATGGTGGCCGTTGGTAATCTATAATTACTGGCCGGTCATGATGCTAAACCTATAGGAGCGGGTTTGGGGTCGTGATCATCAATGTGTGGCATTTTGAATATATCTGGGAGTCTTACAATGGCCTTGGTGTATCCATCCTCAATGTCAGGAATGGAGTTAAATCCCTGTGCCTTTTTGAATTGTTTCTCAAGATTAGCAATTTTTAATGGGGTCGAGTCGAGATCATCAAGGGGATAAAGCCTCTTATTGGGTTGCACCAGGGGTCTAAAAACTTGAGTTTGAGCCAACCCCTCTTGGGGATTTGGACCTTGCAAATCTTCAGTTGGCGGAGGCAGATCAATGTTTGGCTGGGGGCCTGAGACTGGATGTGCGGTAGTTGCCCCAGACGGGCATTGCATTTCAGCATTAGTCTCATCCTGCATGGCAATCCCCTGGTTTAACACCGCTATCATGGCCACAACTTCTTCTGTACTCTGTGTTATCACGGGTCTGCTGAGTTGGCAATCGGGAAAAATAGACGGGTGTAAGTTGAGAGTTGACTAACAAGGTTTTTAACCCGGTTATACTTGATAGAATAGGATCTTTTTTGAGCTGGCTTTTTGGGGGTTTGATGGACTGGGCCTTTGCTGAATAGGTTTTTTCTGGGATTGGATGGATTTGTGATGGGTTAAGGTTTTCCGGGTTGGATTGGGCTTGACCTTTGCTGAGTTAGGTACTGCTCCTTCTCTAGCTCAAACAAACTTAGCATTAAAAACAAAATGCCCCATCAAATCAAGATATCGGGTATGTTGGTCAAAACAAAGCAAGATACAATTTGGCCCTGGTTCTGGTATGTTTCCACCATATCAAACACAAACCCCTGGATTTTGACTCAAATCTAATTCTGATATGATCCTCAAGTTTGAAAAGAATTGCCTTAATATTAAGACTCTCCGAGGATTGCATCATACATTCCCAAAGAGTTCACATTTTGCACAAAGCATTCAAAACACCCCTATGAGAGGTTTAGAGTTACCCTGTCCTAGTTTCGTCAGGAGCTAAGGTTTTACTATGCAAAACAAGCAGTTTCATGCAATTCCTGCATTTGGGTGAGCAACCTGTCCTAGTTTGGAAACAGTCTCTGTGGCTTTCGATATGCAACTAGGTCGATTGGTCAAAACGGGTACCTTAGCAAGACTACCTAACATACCTCTCACACCTAACACCGAGAAGTGAAAGGAGGATCAAACGGTACAGCGGTAGTCCAGATCCAAGGGTTGTGTTCCTATCATAGCAGAGTCCGCAACCGGTCAGCCTTTTGGCAAGCTTTTCCAAGCAAGCCTCTGGCAAACCGTTTAGGAATAGTAGATGGCAAACGCAGTGACTTAAGCACACCAATGTAAATGCAAATGCAAAGAAACATATAAGTGTAGATAAAATAACAAATCATGCGTTCGAGTCAAGTTCTCTAAATCCCCAGTAGAGTCGCCAGAAACAGTGGCTCGCTTTTTTTCGCGCCCCCTTTCAGAAAGAAAGCCTCACAGTTCGGACTCCCGCGGTTCAAAATCTAGGCTCACAAGTGCAAAGTGAAACTGATAAACACCAAAGAGTCTAAATCCGACAAATCTTTTTGAAAAATCGATTTTAAATCAAATAATGCCAAAATTGGACTGTTTTGCCAGATACAGAGTCGCCACCTAAATATTTTTATTTTCGGGGAAATTTAGAAAACCCATGACTCGTGCCACAGGCCACGTGTCTGTCATCACCAAAGTTGCCTTGGCTCGGAAACTTAGGTACGAGAGGGGAAGGTCATGAATTGAGTACCCCCACTCGCCCGATCAAAGATCGCCCTCTACTAATCATGATATGATTTTTTATAAACATTATGTGCTCTTATTCTGGTTATTAAGCTAGCTTTATTATGTGATGCGCACAAGCAAGTATAGACTAGTTTGCTTAATTTGGAACAATTCAACTCATGTTTGTTTGCGAAAATTGCTTGAATTTGCCACGTCAAGTGGGCTTAAAGTTGCGGGCTTGCCACCAAATATAGTGGGCTTAAAACATGATTTATCACTCAATAAAGTGGGCTTAAAACGCACATTCATTGAATTGTTCCAAATCAAACAATAAGCCTTCATCCACAGGAATTCATGCAATTTAGCATTTAAGCACATAGCCCCATGGCAAGCATCCTAATCATGGCAATATGACAATCACACTCATGCAAGTATGCTAAAGCGTAAAAACTCACCTAGTACTCTAAGCCAAAATAGAAATTAGTTAGAAAAATGCATGATTCCTAACTATGTTAAGTGTCTAATGCAGCACATGCAATAATGCAATTAATAGGCTTGGCTATTAATATGGCATATGGATCGATTTGATTACAACATGCAATTAAACATGTATTCAACGAATTATTGAAATGGCAATGCAGTTTGAATGATGCGCCGAGCCTCAGTGCATGCAAGACAAATGAATGGATGTAAGCATGCAATATGCTAATTAAAACATGTCCCTAATCTAACCATCAAAAGCGATTAAATAAAAGGGAGAAAGACATGGGGTTGGAAGACATACATGCACACACGCACACTTGCACACTTATTACAACATTATGCTCTCACGAAAGAGGGTCCGAATGAATAAGAGCTAAGCTAAGCTAATTACTAATTATTACAACACTTTAACTAACTAGAAAACTAATTAGTTGAATTACAACACAAATTTACACGAACTAAGCATTAAGATATTAAACTATGCTGCCACTGCTCCGCCTCGGGAAGTGGAAGATGCACATGCTCGGTTTTCGCCTTTGAAAAGACCTCTGTTTTGCTCTTGAAAGCCTCTGTTTGCAGGGTTGAGCATTTCCAAAACCTTTCTACTTCACTTTACCAAATCTTTGTTGAGGTTTACATCAGTGGCCTGCCGGCCATGGATGGCTATTGCCGACTAGAAATGATGCACTGCTGGCCATGGATGGTGCACTGCCGGCCATTGATGCACTAGGTCACCATGCTGCAATAAAGCATAAACAGAGCAAAAATGGGATTTTTCCAAGGATTTGTTTATACTGTATCCCTCCTTATCATCTCAATGTCTCAAAGGAGTGACACATTTGGATCCAAAACCACCAATCAAGCAAGTTCATTGCATGATGGCCAAAGATCCAAGTTGTATAATTTCAATAAATGCACAAATATGACCAACATGACCACCACCCTATCATGCATGATCAAGGGCAATGGAGACCTAGGAAAGTGGCACATTTCATCAGTTTTGAGTATGAAATGTCTCATTTTCCTTGTGTTCAAATTAACGTCCGATTTGAATGCATGCAATGCAACACAATGACATGCTTATCTTGTCACTTTTACTTGTCAATTTTGTTTACACATTTTAATTACCAAATCATTCTTTAATCAATTTGTCCATTGGTGAGTATCCTCCAAGGTGAAGGAAGTGTTAACCAAGGGATAGTGTAAGGCAAGAGAGAGATCATGCCTTTGATAATGAACCCTCAAAGAGGATTAAACCATTGAGCATGACCTCAATCTCAAGCTTAAAGGATCCCAAGTTTGAAACAACCCTCAAAAGTAAATGAAAGAGTGAAGCAAAGAGGGAGGTTGCAGAGATTTAGGTGCTAAAATTGAGTGATAAAAGTACTAAAACATGCAGCCAAGTGACACCAATGATGTTTAAAGCCTTAAAACAACAAGCTAGTACAAGGATTTACACTACAACTACACAAAACAAAGTTCAAATGAACCAAACAGCCTAAAATAGAGCTAAAGCAGGCTATTCTAGAGGCTAAAACATACTGGACTTAAGCTAAGTTAAGCTAGAAAAAACATGCTAACATGTAAGGCTAACTAAGCATGCAAACAAGAGACAATGAGGGGAGGCTAACCCCTCCAATTTTGAACTTCAAAATGAGATTTTTACTACTAAAAAACCTCTGAAATTTAGTGGTTAAAAAGGCCAAAAAAGTTGATTTGAAAGTGGTGAACAAAGGTACAAAAAGCTTTACAAGCAAAGAAGTAAGAAGGGTGAACCACCCCCTAATCGAAAATGGCCGCAAACCACCAACTTTAGGCCATAAAAATAGAGTTTTTTACAATCCAAAGATAGGCCAAAAACAGTCCAAAAATAGTGGAAAGAGATAGGAAAACAATTGTGCAAAACAAGCTTAAAAGGAGAGTGCTATACCTCTTGAAACCAAGACACAATTGAGGCAATAAATCAAGCCAAGACCACCTTCTAGAGCTCAAAGAGGGTCCCAAGTAACCTCAGCCCAAAGATAAGCAACTTTGGTTAAGGGTTGATAGGCAAACTTGAAGTGTATCTACACTTGTATGCACAAAAGTTTAAGAGAGAGAGAAATCTAGAGAGAAAGAATTATAGAGTGAGAGACTCCCAAAATTTTTTCAACCTTGAAAACAATAGAGAAAGTCCTTTATATATAGAAATATATGGCTTCAAGTCGAAAATATCAATATAGGACAGCTGGAGTAGTGTGGAATAGTTTGAGGGAAAATATCTGTACAAAAAACTGATTTTTGACACCAGTGGCCGACAAACTTCATCCATGGCCAGAAAACTTCATCAATGGCCGGCACATGGTCGGCAAAACCTCATTCAGTGGCTGGCTAGAAAATCTGCTTTTTGGGCCCGACTTCAAATGGGCATATCTCCTTCATCCAGACTCCTTTGCAGGTTTTTTTTTTTTAAGTCTAAATTGAAGCCCCAGAAGTCTTCTTTCCAATGATGGCAGCCTCACATCAAAATTCAAAGTGTGCAAAAAGATATGCCTATTTTAGTGAAGACTGCTAAGTTTTAGTCCTAACGGATTGATGTCTAACTTCTCCCAAACTAGTTTTTCTTCCTTCATCTTCTATTCTTCAACTCCAAATCTCTAAATAAGGTGTTTTGAAAGATTTTTCAAAGATTTCATTTCTCTTTCATTTATTTCCACTTTGTCCTTGCTCGGTTTACCGAAAAGCTCAACATTTAACAAAATACGAGTCTCAGAACATCGTAGAGATATTTGGCAAAAATATTTTGAAAGAGAGGGTTTTAAGGTCTAAAATAATTTTAGTCAAAAATAGCTTTGGTCCAAAATGGGGTGTATGGTTGGGATTTGGAGCTCTTCTTGCTGAAGAAATCGAACATTTGCACAACATAGCCTTCATCCTCGAGGAATCAACCTAAGGCCCCCCAAGTCTTAAGGGCGATTAAAAATGGGGTGTCTACAGTTGGCAACTTCCTCTGATTTTTCATAGTAATTGCCTTCCTGAGTTTTCAGCAATAAAACTTAACATTGTTTCTTATTTTTTGTCTATTAGCAATAGTTACCCCACCTCCTCCTTCGACAAAGGCTTCCTCAGTTTTATTTGAAATTGAAAAACCATTAGAGGTAGCCTTGAAAAAGAAGAAGGAAATCAACATCAAAGTGCCCTTAAGTGTAGAGCCCATCCAGACAATACTTCCACTTCCCAGCTCTGTACTTTCCATACCTTTTTTGAAGCAAGGCATACCTATTCCTTTATACCTAGGCTTAATTCCTTGTCTTCCTCATCTAACTTTTACCTCAGCACAATTTACTTTCCCTACAATCCTGGCTACTCCTTCTCCACCTAAAGAGGTCCCAGTTATGACTTTATCTTCAATGATAGCTGATAGTCCCAGAGAAAACACCAGTAGCTCATCTTGTCCACCATCACCATCCAGCTCCAGTCCTTCTTCTCTAGACTTGCTAGTGGCCAGGACCATAGATACTGTAAGGGACACTTCAACTTCCTCTTCTATCTCTATGCAATCATCTCTTCCTTCCACTAGAGACCTTTTTGCACCACCAATGTTAGTGGAAGAGATGGACATTTTTGAAGTTAGGTTGGCTAGCCTTTTTGACATGCCTTTTACCATTCCAGTTGCCAGTAATGAAGCTAAGCCATTGGTTCTGGCTGACTCTCTCTTGGAAATTTTTGAGAGCTCTTCAACCATCAATAAGGCTTCCTTACCTTCACTGGACTTGGGCACCTGTTTGGAATTGCTGACATTATTATCGAGGATCCCATTCGAAGCCTTACAAAGACCTATTATCAAGAATGGTTTCCTCCAGCGCTGTAAGATCATTGAGCAATCCAACATGGCTATTTCAAGTAACTTGTCCCAGGCAGCAACTACCATAGATTTTTATGTCAACATCTAATATGTTGCCAAAGCTGCAGAGGAGAAGCTATTGAGAGACAAGGAATTTGCTTCCCATATACATGCTGAGGTGTCTGAATTGAAGGGACAACATTCATCTGTTTCTCAATTTCGAACCCAGCTTTTAGAGAAAAAGGCTCAATTAAAAGAGGAGTTATCAGTAGTTAATCTAGCCTTGGATCGAACTACTACAAAGTTGCAAATTACCAATCAAGGGCTGGCTAATCGAAGGCAGGACATGGCTACAACCATTTAGTTGTTCACATTCCTTAGGAGTAGAGAATCAATTATAAGGGAACAACTGAAACATTGTACTGACTTTTGGGCCAATCTATGGCTGCATGTACTTAACTCTTTATGAAATGAAAATTTTATTTATTATTTGAGTGTTTTCATGCTTCTCTTGTTTAGCATTTTTTACACTCCTTGTGTTTCCCATATAGTTGGATAATAAGGTTTCAAGTACCTACCATTATATTTCTTAGGGTGCACATACCCATTCAAATTTCTCAAATGGTATGCTCCCCCAAGCAAGACTTTATAAATTTGATATGGTCCTTCCCAATTAGGTGACCATTTCCCAAACTTATGGCTTTTAATTCCTATTGGGAGTATTGTCTTCCATACAAAATCACCTTCATCAAAGCTAATGTGCTTGACTTTCTTATTATAGTTTTTGGCTGCTTTCTTCTTTTAGAAGAGAATGCTATTTAATGCCAAAATTCTAGCTTCATCCACATTTTCTAATTCCAAGAACATGCTTTGATGGTACTGCTCAGGAGCTAACTGGTCTTGGCATCTCACCCTCAAGGACTTAATGTTAATCTCTATGGGAAACACTGCATCATGCCCATATACTAAGGCATAAGGAGTAACTCCTGTACTTGATCTTGGGGAAGTCCTATAAGCCCACAATACATCCAACAAGAAGTTATGCCAATCCCTAGGATTGTCTTCCACAACTCTCTGTATTCTTTTTTTCAAAGACTTATTGGATCATTCTGCCTGACCATTTGCTTATGCATAATAAGTGGTGGAATTAACAAGGCTAATTCCAAACTTTGCTGCGAAAGACTTTACCATCTTTCCATCAAATACAGTCTCATTATCCACAGTTATGGTCTGTAGGATGCCAAACCTGTGAATCAGATCTTTAATAAATTCAATAACTTCAGTTTGGTCCACAGCCTTGTATGGTTTAGCTTCGACCCACTTAGTGAAGTAGTCTGTGGCCACTAAGATGAAACAATGGTGCCTCGAAGAGGGTGGATGTATTTTTCCTATCATATCTATAGCCCAACCTCTAAATGGCCAAGGTTTCATAACTGCATGCAAATCAGTTATTAGCACATGTCTTATCATGCCATGCTTTTGGCATGCCTGGCAACCTCTAGCATACTCTATACAATCTTTAAGGATGGTGGACCAATAGTAGAAATGCCTTCGAAACAACCATCTCATCTTCACACCAGGCTGATGAGCACCATAGATACCTTCATGAACTTTAGCCATGGCTGTCAATGCCTCCTTTGGCCCTAGACATTCCAATAACAACCCATCTACTCCCTTTTTGTAAAGAGCATTATCATACACTATGTATCGCATAGATTGTAACTTAATTTTTCTGCTGGCCTTCGAAGATGGGCCAGTTAAGTACTACATGATTGGATGCCTCCAATCTTGATCTTGTAAGTCATTATGATTGACTTCCAACACAACATTCCTTTTAGCTAGAGGCGGTATCAATTTTTTATATGTTGCTTGACTTATGTTTAATTGAGTGTCATCCCTTCTTCTGAAATTCGAAGCCTTCTGAGCTACATCATTGGCTTTGTTATTCATGAACCTTGGGATATAAGTCATATTTGCTATCTGAAACTGAGAAAGCAAATATAATGCAGCAACATAATATGGCAACATGCTTGCACTTTGACATTTGAAAATTCCTTTCACTTGGTTGACCACCAATTGAGAATCTCCAAATATGTCAACTGCATGAGCTTGTAATCCAATTAGCATTTTAGTCCCATTATTAAAGCTTCATATTCAGCTTGATTATTGGAATAAGTAATTTGGGTAATGCTATAGTGTGCAACTTACACCTTACACCTTTTTGTGTTCACTTACACCTTACACTTACACCTTTTTTACCTTGCACTTACACCTTTTGTGTAAGTGGCACATGGTGTGCAACTTATACATTTCATTTATACCTTCCACTTACACTTATACCTTACACTTACACCTTACACTTACACCTTTTGTGTGAGTGGCACATGGTGTGCAACCCACTTACACCTTTTGTGGGTTGCACACTTAAGAAGAAGCCAAGTAATTTTATCAACTTTGAAACCATGTGTGGTTTCTACCCCCTGTGGTGACTTAATCACCACACCAATTCCAATCAGACCATTGGCTTTTGATCCATCAAACCACATTTGCCATGGCTCAATATTAACCATACCAAGATCCATTATCTCTTGGCTTTCTGTTTGACATAGATGATCTGCCAAGAAGTTAGCCAAAACTTGTCCTTTTACTGCCTTTTGGGGGACATATTCTAGATGAAATTTTGATAAGACTAGTATCCATTTGCTAATTCTTCCTCTCAACATAGGTCTAGATAACATGTACTTAACCAAATCTGTGGTTGCAATTACCAAGACAATTGTAGGCAAAAGATAGTATCTTAATTTTATTGCTGCAAAATACAATGCAAGGCACAACTTTTCTACAGCTGAATATTTATGTTCACAATAATTTAAAAACCTACTTGGATAATAAACTGCTTGCTCCTTTCCTTCTTTATTGTCCTGGACTAAGAAAACTCTCAATGAATCTTCTACTGCAGCAATATACAACTTTAAGGGCTTATCACTCTTTGGTAGCATCAACACTGAAGGCTTGGCCAAGTAGGCTTTAATTTCTTCGAAAGCAGCTTGATATTCTGCTGTCCACACAAATTCTTCTTTATTCCTTAGCTTTAACAAAGAAGAAAATACTTTAGTTTTCCCTGCAATGTTAGAAATAAATCTTCGAAGAAAATTAACCTAGCCAATAAACCTTTGCAACTTTTTCTTACTTGATGGAGGCTTGGCTTCAATGATGGCTTTGGCTTCATTCTGATTAATCTGTATTCCCTTCTTGTGCACTACATACCCCAAGAAGTTTCCAGCTAATACACCAAAAGCATATTTGAGAGGATTAAGTTTCAACTTGAACTTTCTCATTCTCTTGAAAGCTATTGTTAAATGAGCCAGATGCTCCTCTATAGATTGGGACTTCACAACCATATCATCAATGTAACACTCCAGGTATCCTCCAATGAGATTATAGAAGATGGTATTTATTGCTCTCTGATATGTTGCCCCAGTATTCTTTAAACCAAATGGCATTTTCACCCATTCGAAGGTGCCAATATTCCTAGGACATCTAAATGCTGTCTTATGGACATCCTCCTATGCAATGCAAATCTGGTTATAACCAGAATGCCCATCCATCATAGACAAAATCATGTGCCCTGTTGAACTGTCCTCTAATAGGTCTACTATGGGCATGGGGTACTTAGCTTTTGGAGTTGCCAAATTCAGATTTCTAAAGTCAATGCATACCCTCATCTTGCTATTCTTTTTAACTACAGGCACATTATTAGACATCCATTCTACATACCTGGCTGTTTTAATGAAGCCTGCTTTAAAAAGCCTGAGAATTTCCTCCTTCACTTTCTGAACCACTTCAGGGCTCATCCGTCTTGGTTTATGCTTGTGTGGTTTAAAGTTAGGCTTTATAGGGAGCCTATATTCCATTAATGACCTATCCAATCCTGATAGTTCATTATAAAACCACGCAAAATAGTCCTTATATTTCCTTAGGACTACCAATAACTGGTCCCTATCAATAGAACTTAACCAAGCACTGATATAAGTGGGCTGCTCTGCAGAACCTTCCCCTAAATTGACTTCTTCCAAAGGGTCTTGTACTTGAGCACTTACTAATGCTTCTCTCTTAACTCCCTCTGCCTTCGAAGCAATTTCTTTGCTTTGTTCCGCTCCCAACTTCTTTGGTTCAACATCTTTGCCCTCTTTCTCATAGACAAAATCTGTCCATAAGGTTTCCTCCTCCTGTATTTCCTGGACTTTTGTTTCAATGTCCAATGCACAGTACTTATCAAGGGCCAAAAACCTAGCCTTTTGTTGTTCCTGATTACAGCCAACCAACATGACTTCTCTTTCTTGTTTCTGAACCTTCTGGACTATTGACTTTATGTCCAATGCTAAAAACTTGATTAAAGCCAAGTGTCTGGCTGCTTGGGTCTCATCTTCTTGCTTACAACCAGGCATCATTGCCATTCTTGACGATGAACTCTTCATCAGCACTCTCCTGCACCAAGTGCTTCAAGTGTGCTACTTCCTCATCAGTCGTCACGTTAGCTATTTCATCAGGTTTCCTTAATATACTAAGTGGTGTCACTCCTTCAGTATATAACTTGGTCTCTGCAAAGTCAGCACAAGCGATAAAGGGTTGAGGGTCTGCATTGATCACTTATGTCTCTCCATTGCATAAGCCATTATTATTTTTTGATGTAGAGAGGAAGGCACACATTTGTTGGTGTGGATCCAATCTCAGCCAAGCAAAGCATTTTACTTAGCATTACTATCTATAACAAAGAATGTTGTCATGCAATCTATGGTTCCCACACTCAAGTTGATGGGCAAAATGCCTTGGGCCATCTACTTATCCCCAGCAAAGCTAGCAATGGTTGTGTGGGTTTCAAAGAGGACTTCGGAAGTAGGTTCACCGCTGCCCCATTATCTACTAACACCTTGTTCAATTGTATCCCATCAAAAAAAGCCTTGATATATAAGGGCTTAACATGTTGTGTCATAGATGTCGTAGGATACTCGAAGGGATATGAGAGATTAATACTCACTTCCTCACTTTCATCTTCAGTTTCCATTGGTGTGGCTACCTGAGACTCATCTTGAACCATGCTAACCTACGAATCTTCACTGGAAACTGGAATAGTGTCATCTTCCTGACGTTCTTGATCTCCATTTTCAACTTGCAACTCCTATGGCAATATATATACCATGTTTGCTGACACTGGAGGAAATGAGCCAAACTGAACTGTTGGCTGCACTTGATTCTTGTCCAGATTAACTTGTTCAGCTACTTCAGAAGCATCTTCCATGCTGCACTCTGGTATCTCAACACTGGTGACTTCCTCCGAATCAACTCGTTTATGGTCTACTCCTGTTGGGTTTTCGACCAAAAAGACCTGTTCAGCCATGAAGGTTTCAAACATCTCATATTCAGCCAATTCTTTCTTTTGGCCTAGTTCACTTTCTCCCTTTGTCTCACTGTCGCTTTCCATCAAGGCTTTTTCAAGACCTGCTAAGCTGGACCTTTCCTTGGTGTAACAGCGCCCGCGTGGGACCTCGCTACAGTTCGGACTCCCTTTTTGTTTGTGGTTCTAAATCTGAACCAAAGAGTCCAACTCTGGCAAATCGTTTTGAGAAAAACAAATTTTGAAAAGTAGTGCCAAACATGGACTGCTTTGCCAGATACAGAGTCGCCACCTAAATATTTTATTTTTGGGAAATTTAAGAAACCTTGACTCGGTGCCGAAGGCCACATGTCCGTCATCACCAAAGTAGTCTTGGCTCGGGAGCTTGGGTACAATCGGGGAAGGTCAGCTATGAGCACCCCCTTTCGCCCGGTCCGAAGACCGGCCTCTACTAACCGTGATATCCGATTTTGAAAACATTACATGCTTTTGTTCCGGTTATTAGCCTAGAATTACTATGTTATGCGCACAGCAAACAAGTATAGACTAGATTGCCTAATTTGGAAACAAACATTGCATATCCGTTCGTTTTGAAAATGCTTTGGAATTTGCTACTCGCAAGTAGGCTAAAACACGGATTTCAACGAGTTATCCCAACTCAAGCAATCCAACCTCCACCCACAGGCATTCAAACAGTTTATCTCATATAAGCACTTAGCCGCATGGTAAGCATACTGTTATGTTAACATCCACACGAATGCGAGATGCTAAAGCGTAAATACTTACATCGTACTCCGTGCCAAAACAATAAACTAGTTAGCAAACATGCGTGTCCTAGTTCATGTTAAGTGACTAATGCATCGCATACAGAATGTGATTAGGATAGGCTCGGCTAGCCCTAAAATGGCATGTGAAATGCAATCATTCGGTGCATGTATTCAAGTTGAAAATTGAAGATTCAATGTGGTTTGTATGATGTACCGAGCCCGGTGCATGTCAACAAATGCATGGATGCACGCATGCATTGCATAAGGTATGCCAAAATAAACGTGTCCTAATCTACCATCATAAGCAGGTAAATAAAAGGGAGAAAGAGATGGGGGTTGGAAGACATACACACCACTCACCCACACTTATTACAGATATGCCCTTGCTCGGAGGGACCGAAAGAATAATATAGATAATTAACTACGCAAGCTAATTAAATATTACAAATTAATTAAATTAACAAATTAATTAATTTAAGGAAAAAAAACAGTAAACCACCTCGGGGGGAGGGCTCAATGCACGCGCGCTCGGATTCCGCTCGGAATTGCACTGCCATGCCTAGCTTGCCTCTGTTTTCCCTGCTCTGCCTTTCTGAAAACTGTCAAAGTCTCAGAACTACTTCTCAAGGCACTGGGGGATACCACCGGCTGAGGGGAAACACCACCGGCTGAAGTATGTGGCCACCGGCACAAAATAAACTCATCGGCTGATAATTTAATGCCGGCCGGCACTAAATGTTGCCAATCGGCACTGAATGTCTGCAGAACCTGCAACTCACAGCAGCAGAGGGCAAAATCTTGCATGGCAATACAATTCAAGCCATTTATGCACCAAACACACTCCTTATCATGTTTGTGACTCAAAAGAAGATGTGCCTCGATTCTCGGGCCACCAATCACGCATTCCCATGCATGATGGCCCAAAGGATCAAATGTGCACTTTCAATCTCAAATGCATGCAAACCAAACAAACCAAAATCCCAATCCCTATCACCAAATCAAGGGACAAGGAATGCATGTTGATGCAATGCAACCTAGTCATGTTAGCTATCATGCAATATGAACAATGCAATGTACTTATGCAAAGCACACAAGCAAACATGAGGTAAGCATACAAGCAAGCGAATGATGGTCTTAAACATGACTTAGGCAACTCTAAATAGGCCTAAAATCAGTGGCCAAAGTGCCTAAAAATGAAGGCTAATCACGCATGCACACATGCACATGTTAAGGTGCCAACTTAAGCATCAAGTGAGCAAGCTTTAAGCACACTTAAAGGAAGCTAAACATGGACAATTAGCATGCATAGAAAGCTCTAAAAATTATGCAAAACATGGTGCCAAACCAAGCAACAAAATAGACTAAGCATGCGACAAATGGCCCAAGCATCCAAGGCAAGCCAAAGGAGACCTAAACCATGGCTAAGCCAACCAAGCCTCACAAGGCCAAGAAGGCTTAAAACAGGTCTAAGGCAGCCTTAGGCCATACAAATGGGACCTCCTAGATGGCATCTAAGTGGCTCTAGAGCATACACAAAGGTCAAGGCATGAGGCATACAACATATGCATTCAAAGCTTCAAAGAGGCATGCAAGGCAATCAAACAAGCATGTCTAAGGGACTGAAATTGCATACTAAATGGTTCCAAACCATTGAAAATAATGCAAACAAGGCATGCTACACATTTATGCACTTAAGGCCAACAAGCCTAACATGCAAAGAGGCTATGCAATGCAGGCTAAGATCAACCCAAACACTTATGGACAGACCTAAAACATGTCAAGATAGGCACAAAATCTTCATGAATCTAAGCCTAAAGCATGCTCAAATTAGGGCTAACAACCTAAGGCATGTTAAGGCAATACAAGGCATTACATGGCAACTATGCTAAGCATGCATAAGGGACCAAAACCAACTCTTAGCAATGTTATATCATGGCATAATAAACATGAAGTGCAGCCTAAGCATGCTCAACACACACACCAACAAAGGCTTCCTCCAGAGGCCAAAACTTGTCCATTTCAAGGACAACAAGGAGAGGGGGTGGCCCTCTCCTTCTTGGGACTTCAAGGCATCATCTACACCACTGAAATCCCTCAAGATTTCAGTGGTGAAGAGACCCAAACACCAAAATCCCGGAGCTCAACAAAATAGCACAAAAATGAGGCCTTTTAAGGCCTAAGAGGGGCCAAACTTCCCCAAAGCACAAAGCACCCTTAATAAACTATCAAGATGACTAAAAAACAGAACTTTTTTGTATTAAACACCAAGTACAAAAACAATTCAAAGATAGGTAAAAATGGAGTGCAAGAATGGGGTAAATAAAGCAAGTTTCTCACCCTTGTTGACCTTCTTCACAAGTGTTGATGTTGTTGCTTCCTTGGGCTCAAATCCAGTCAAGAACACCAAGAACAACCTCTTGGAACCTCAGTAGCCAAGGGAAGGTGAAACACTAGGTGCTTGTGTGCAATAATGTGGACTAAAGCACCTAGTGTACAAACAAGAGAGCAAAAGAGAGATAGGATAGATATAGAACTCAAACCCTAAAACCAGAGCTTCTCTGAGGTCTTTCCTCTCTAAAATGTCTAACTCTCCAACCCTTGAGCCAAGAGGAGGAAGGGTTCTCTTATAGGCAACCAAACTTACAAGTTAAGCCACCAAGAAGCTCATCCCTCCATACACGTGTATGGAGGGAAAGAAGATGCAAGACAGCTGCCTTAAAATATCTCAAAAAGCAAATGAACAGTAGTCGGCTGGGCAAAAATGTCATTTTGCCAAAAAAGAGTGCCGACCGGCAACAAATAGTGCCGACCGGCAATATACATTGCCGGTGGCAACACAAAACCAGCCGGTGGCCTCTAGCCACTGCCGGTGGTGCAAGGGGATGTCTCACAAGGCATCCTCTGCCTTTCTAAGGCAAAACACAAGTGTTTGGTGTAAAACCAGACACAAACAGTCGGGTTCGGAGATCCTGAGGCAAGGCGCGTAGCCGAGAACTCCGGGAACTCCAAACGAACACAAACATGGATGATCACCGGGTGTTCAAACGGTGACGTCCAAGTCTTGAGGACGGTCAAAAATGGGGTGTCTACACTTGGCTGTTAGTTCAGTGTGAACTTTAGCCAACTACTCTCTGCTGACACTTTTGTTGTTCTGAGGAGCCAATTTTGGACTTTTCTCTATATGGCCTTTTGACTGGGCCAATGAAGAACTATCTCCACTTTCCTTTAGATCCTTCTGGTACTGAGTATACTTCTGCTAGATCTTTTTCCTTTAGGACTTGGAGATTACAAGAACCATATCTGGTTCCTTTGTTTTTGGGTGCTTGAGCAACACCCAATTATTTGGAGTCACCAAGGAAGGTTTAATCATTCTACCCTGATCTCCAAAGACACTTCTCTGTGCAGGGATTTCCTTAGGCGTGTTCTGCATGACAAACCAATCTGGCACCCCAAGCACCCATGAGCTCATTGGTTCAGTTGCTGAGGTCGCTTTTCCAGTCTTTGAAACCACCTTCGAAGCTAACTTTTGAGGCCATTCACTAACTTTGGCACCCAGTCTTTAGCCTAATTCAAGCCTTCTTTCAGGGTAATTGCCTTGTATCTCACTTGAAGTTGACTTTGGAGGCCAATTACTTGGCTCTGATTCCTTGACTTTGGCCTAATTCAGGCATTCTTTGAAGATAATTGCCTTCTATCTTGAAATAACTAGATGGCCTGAACTCATGCAAAGGTCTCTTACTCTTGGAATGCACTCTAGTAGCTGATGGTTCAGCCAAGAATGGCTGTTGTCTGGGACCAGTTGGGTATAGCCTCTTGTTGTAGGTACTGGTTGGTTTAGGGCTTCTTTGCACATCCTTGTAATACTGTTTCCCATCAATTGGGAGCCCTTTCAACCATTTGTAGCTTAACCTGCATCATGACAGCTGCTTCTAGAGAGTCATCATCAGTGCCTCCTCACTAGAGTCCCCCTTTTGGTCCGCAAAGCTCTGTCCATTTGCTAGTGAACTTCTGGTATCTTTCTTGAAAGCAGTCTCGCTGGCAACATGCATCTGCACATTAACCTTCTTCATTTCCTTCAATGACAGGTTTTGGAAGTCTTGCACACCAACATTGGTTGTAACTTCCCCAATCGCTAGGAATGGATTAGTGTTAATCTCCATAGCTTTTTCTGCTTTGGCAAGGAACTTTAAACTTCATTTTTGAATCTACTCTTGAATCCTGTCTCAAAAAATAATATAGTTTTTAGTTGAATGAGACCAAGAATTGTGCCATTTACAGTACATCTTCCCTTTAAGTTCTTTTAGGGTAGGGATCTTAACTCCCTTTGGTAATTTTAGGAAATTTGCTACAAGCAAATGATCAAAAATGTCATCTGCTTTTGTTAAGTCAAAAGAATACTTCCTATGAAGGTCTTTCTTTTTAATTGCTGGTCTATTGTAGTGTCTTTATGAATTAATGCCTCACAGGTCATAGGCTCACTCCCTACGATCTCTGCTACATCAATTTCATAATTAGGGTCCCTATAATAAGTCTTGTATGATGCATTACTTCTATCTTGTTCTTCCTCAAGTAGAGATTCATACCTAGACACCTTATAGGTTAATTCCAGTAAGTCTCAAAATTCGGTTGAGTCAAACTTCTTTTGAAGCCTAAACTCTAAACCATTTTGAGCCAATCTCACAAATTCAGGCTCTGATAGGATGACCCTACATTTATTTCGTGCCCTTTTGAATCTGGCAATAAATTGAGCAGCCTTCTTATTAGGCCTTTGGCTCAATCTTACCAAATTTGCCATGGAAACTTCTGGCTCTGTTTCGAAGAATTGGGCATGAAATGCCTCCTCCATTTGCTGCCAATGGATAGAGCCAGGTCTAAGGTTAATATACCATAGAAAGGCTGCCACGGTTAAAGAATTTGGAAAGAGTCTTAACTTCATATAATCATTATTCGTAAATTCACTACATTGGCTTGCAAACCTGGCCATGTGTTCTACTGTTAACTGATTTCCATTTCCATAAAAGAGAGCAAAGTCTAGTATTCTAAACCCCCTTGGGTATTCATACACCCTATCTACCTATTTGGGGTATGGCTTTCTATATACAGGAGTCTAAAACCCCCAAGCCATAGGTCCACATATTTCTCTAACAATATCAGCAATTTGGTCCAAAGGAACCATATTCTGTGCTTGTTGGACTACTACTAGAGGAACAAACGCAGGGTTTGGTGGAATCCCATGTACTTGATGTCCTCTTAGTCCATAGGGAGGTATATTTGGGACTGGTTGTCCCTGTAGTACTAGCTGCTGTTGAGGGTATGGCTAACCTCTCTGAGCCTGTCCTGCGAAAGGACCTGCAAAAGGTGCTGCAATAGGAGGAACATGTGTTGTTTCTCTCTTAACCGCAGGAAACCCTTCCAATCCCCCGGGTGTGAATTTGAACAGAGGATTAGTGAACCCTCTTGTGCCAGGTATGGTTTCGAAAGTGAGATTTGGAAACATTCTCATGCCATTTTCTTGTGTTGGCCCAGATCCACCTATTTGTATGGCTTCGCTGTTAGGTAATGAGTCATTTTGATTTACTACAGGCCTCAAAAGAGGCTCATACCATGACTAAGGTATAGGTGATTGTAACAAGCCCGCGGCGGACCTCGGCTACAGTTCGGACTCCCCCCTTTTTTGTTTGTTGCGGTTCTTAATCTGAACCAAAGAGTCCAACTCTGGCAAATCGTTTTGAAGAAAAACAGATTTTTGAAAAGTAGTGCCAAACATGGACTGCTTTGCCAGATACAGAGTCGCCACCTAAATATTTTTTAAATGGAGAATTTAGGAAACCCTGACTCGGTGCTGTAGACACCCCATTTTTGACCGTCCTCAAGACTCGGACGTCACCACTTGAACACTCGGTGATCATCCATGAGTGTGTTCGTTCGGAGTTCCCGGAGTTCTCGGCTCGCGCGCCTTGCCTCAGGACCTCCGAACTTGACCGTTTTGTGTTTGGTTTTGCACCAAACACTTATGTTTTGCCTTGGAAGGGCAGGGAATGCCTTGTGAGGCATCCCCACACACCACCGGCTGGGGCTAGAGGCCACCGGCTGGCTAGAGTTGCCACCGGCACTTTATTGTGCCGGTCGGCACTAAATTTTGTCAAAATGACATTTTCTGCCGGCCGGGCACTGTGCACTTGCTTTCTGAGATATTTTCAGACAGCTGTGTGCAATTTGCTTCCCCTCCATACACGTGTATGGAGGGATGAGCCCTTGGTTGCTTAGCTTGTAAGTCTTACAAGTTCTATAAGAGAGAAGGCTCTTCTCTTGACTCAAGGGTTGGAATTCTTGAGAGGTTTCAGCCATTTTAGACAGAGAGGAAGCTCTGGTTTAGGTTAGAAAATATATATCTATCCTATATCTATCCTTCTCTTGTTAAACTAGGTGTTTTGTGCCTTACTTTTGCACACTAGCACCTAGTGCTTCACCTTTCTCTTAGGACAGAGGTTCTAGAGGTTGGTTTTTGATGATTCTTGGCTGATTTTGAGCTCAAAGAAGACACAACACCAAGCTTTGTGAAGAGGTCTACAAGGGTGAGCCACTAGTTCTCTTTTTCCCCATTCTTGTACCTTGTTTTTACTTGGTTTAAAACAGTTTTTGGGCTTAGTGTTTGGCACATAAAAGTTCTGATTTTTGACCCTCTTTATTGTATATTAAGAGTGTTTAGTGGTTTGGGTAGGTTTGACCACCCTTAGGCCTTGAAAAGGGCACTTTTTGTGCTATTTTGTGAGAGATCCGAGATTTTGGTGATAGGATCTCTTCACCACTGAAATCTTGAGGGATTTCAGTGGTGAAGAGCATGCCTTGAAGTCTCAAGAAGGAGAGGGCCAACCCCTCTCCTTGGTGTCCTTGAAAAGGGCAAGTTTTGGCTTCCAAAGGAGCACCATGTTTGAGTGTGTGTTGAGCATGCCTTGGTTGTCTTTCATGCTTATATTGCCATGATATAACATGTTTTCAAGTTGGTTTTGGTCTCCTATGCATGCTTAGTATAGTTGCCTTATAATGCCTCTTTATGTCTTAACATGCTTAGGTGGTATGCCTTCATTTCTAGCATGTTTTAGACTTGTGTTTGTGAAGATTTTGTGCTCATATTACCATGTTTTAGGTCTGTCCATAAGTGTTTTGGTCAATCTTGGCATGTTTAATATAGCCCCTTTGCATTTGGCTTGTTGGCCTTAAGAGTGTGCATGTGTAGCATGCCTTTGTTTGCATTGTTTTGATGGTTTGGAACCACCTAGCATGTTATTTCAGTCCCCTAGAGGTGCTTGTAATGTTTACATTGCATGCTTCTTTGTGACTTCTTAAGCTTGTGTTAAATGCTCCATGTTTTGGTCATGTTGCATGCCTTTGATTCCAAGCTTCTTAGATGCCATCTAAGTGGTCCTTTAGGCCTATTTTGACATGCTAAAAATCTATTTTGAATTGTTAAGTGCATGCCATAATTGCCTTGCATAGGTATAGTTTAATGCCCTATTGACTTGCTTTAAGCCTAGGCCATTTGCATGCTTTGTTTAGCATGCTTCATTGCACGATTTGGCATCATGTTTGACATGAATTTCGGAGCTTTTCATGCATGCTATTAGCCCATATTTGTGCCTCTTAAGTGTGCATGAGAGTTGCTTTTGTATGCCTTGGGTTTGGACCTTGACACTTGCATGTGTGTGAGTTTGTTTAGTCTCCATTTCTAGGCACTTTGGCCACTGATTTTGGGCCCATTTGAGATGCCTAATTCATGTCTAAATCCACCATTTCATAGGTTTGCATGCTTGTCTTGAATGCTTACTTGTATGCTTGCATGAGTGCATCACATTTGTCCATCTTGCATCCTAGATAACATGCTTAGGATTGCACCACATTGACATGCATGCCAAGCCTCTTGAAGTGAGTTTGATAGAGGTTTGGCACCCTTTTGTGCCTATGTGTTTTGTATGCATTTGAAAGTGAAGTTGCATTCTTGGTTCTTAGGGCCATCATGCATGAAAATGCGCGATTGGTGGTCCGGGAACCGAGGCGCATGCCCCCTTGAGTCAATAACATGATAGGGAGTGTGTTTGGTGCATAAATGGCTTGAATTGCATTGCCTTGCATGTTGTTTCCCTCTGCTGCTGTGAGTTGCAGGTTCTGCAGGAATTTTGTGCCGACCGGCACTATTTAGTGCCGACCGGCAGTCAATCGGCAGCCGATGAGTGAATTCAGTGCCGGTGGCCTCCTCCTTCAGCCGGTGATTCTATGCCCCAGCCGGTGGTACTCCCCAGTGCTCTGAGAGGCACTCCTGGGATTTTGGTAATTTTCTAAAGAGGAGAGCAGAGGAAACAGAGGCACACTTGCACGGCAGTGCGGTTCCGAGCCAGTCCCGAGCGCGCGCTGCTTTTGGCCCTCATCCCGAGGCGATTTACTGTTTAATTAGATTAGTTAATTTATTTAATTAATTTAGTTAATTTGTAATATTTAATTAGCTAGGGTAGTTAATTATTTATTCGGTCTGTATTATTTTTTTGATCTCTCCGAGTGAGGGCAAAAATGTAATAAGTGTGTGTGAGTGGGTGCATGTCTTCCAACCCCCACTTCCTTCTATCCCTTTTATTTACCTGCTTACGATGGTAGATTAGGGCACACTTATCTTAGCATACCTTATGCAATGCATGCGTGCATTCATGCATTTGTTTACATACATTGGGCTCGGCACATCATGCAAACCGCATCGTACTTTCAATTCCAAATTGAATACGTGATAGATGTTGCGTCTCATGTGCCATGTTTAGGGTTAGCCGAGCCTGTTTAGATTACACTCCTGTATGTGTCGCATTAGCCACTTAACATGAACTAGGTCATGCATGTTTGCTAACTAGTTTACTATTTTGGCACGGAGTACGATGTAAGTTTTTATGGCTTTAGCATATCGCATGCGTGTGAATGTTTACCATGACAGTATGCTTGCCATGTGGCTAAGTGCTTACATGATAAACTGTTTGAATGCCTGTGGGTGGAGGTTGGATTGCCTGAGTTGGAACAACTCGTTGAAATCCGTATTTTAGCCTACTTGCGAGTAGCAAAACCTAACACGTTTTTCGAAACAAAACGGATATGCAATGTTTATTTCCAAATTAGGCGATCTAGTCTATACTTGTTTGCTGTGCGCATAACATAGTAATTCTAGGCTAATAACTGGAATAAGAACGCATAATGTTTTCAAAAACGGATATCACGGTCAGTAGAGGCCAGTCTTCGGACCGGGCGAAAGGGGGTGCTCATAGCTGACCTTCCCCGATCGTACCCAAGCTCCCGAGCCAAGACCACTTTGGTGATGACGGACATGTGGCCTTCGGCACCGAGTCAGGGTTTCCTAAATTTCCTTTTTTTTTTAAAAAAAAAAAAAATATATATATATATTTAGGTGGCGACTCTGTAATCTGGCAAAGCAGTCCATGTTTGGCACTACTTTTCAAAATCTGTTTTTCTTCAAAACGATTTGCCAGAGTTGGACTCTTTGGTTCAGATTTGGAACCGTGACACAAATCGAGTCCGAACTGTTAGATGGAAGCCCACGGGCGCGTCTACAGGTGCCGAAGGCCACGTGTCCGTCATCACCAAAGTTATCTTGGCTCAAGAGCTTGGGTATGATCGGGGAAGGTCAGCTATGAGCACCCCCTTTCGCCCAGTCCGAAGACCGGTCTCTACTAACCATGATATCCGATTTTGAAAACGTTACGCGTTCTTATTCCGGTTATTAGCCTAGAATTACTATGTTATGCGCACAGCAAATAAGTATAGACTAGATTGCCTAATTTGGAAACAAGCATTACATATCCGTTTGTTTTTTTTGAAAAGCGCTTTGAAATTTGCTACTCGCAAGTAGGCTAAAACACGGATTTCAATGAGTTTTTCCAACTCAAACAATCCAACCTTCACCCACAGGCATTCAAGCAGTTATATCACATATGCAGCTAGCCTCATGGTAATCATGTTGTTATGGCAACATTCACACGCATGCGATATGCTAAAGCGTAAAAACTCACCTAATACTCCAAGCCAAAACAGAAACTAGTTAGTAATCATATGCATGATCCTAGTTCATGTTAAGTGGCTAATGCAACGCAAGCAAGGGTGTAATCTAGACAGGCTCGGCTATCCTAAGCATGGCATGTGAAATGCTACAAGTAACAAGTATTCAATTTGGAAATTGAAATACAATGCAGTTAACGTGATGTACCGAGCCCAGTGCATGTAAGACAAATGTATGGATGCATTGCATTGCATAAGGTATGCTAAAATAAACGTGCCCTAATACTAACCATCGTAAGCGGGTAAATAAAAGGGAAGAAAGAAATGGGGGTTGGAAGACATGCACACCACTCACACACGCTTATTACAGATTTGCCCTCGCCCGGAGGGACCAAAAGAATATACAAATTAATTAACTACGCAAGCTAATTAAATATTACAGATCAATTAAATTAACTAAACAAATTAATTAATCTAATTAGAACAGTAAAGCCCTCGGGAAGCGGGTCAGATGCAGCGCATGCTCGGGACTTGCTCGGAATCGCACTGCCATGCATAGTCTACCTCTGTTTTCCCTGCTTTGCTCCTTTGAAAACTGCCAAAGTCTCAGGAATGCCTCTCAGGACACTGGGGGATACCACCGGCTGAGTAGAATTACCACCGGCAATAGGATGTAGCCATCGGCACAAAATGAATCCATCGGCTGATGACTTACTGCCGGCCGGCAGCAAATGTTGCCGGTCGGCAAACAATGCCTGCAGAACCTGCAACTCACAGCAGCAGAGGGCAAAACTTGCATGGCAATGCAATTCAAACAATGTATGCACCAATCATGCCCCCTATCATGTTTGCGACTCAAAGGGGTATGCGCCTCGATTCTCGGGCCACCAATCACGCATTTCCATGCATGATGGCCTAAAGAATCAAGTGTGCACTTTCATGTCAAATGAAATGCAAACCAATCAAACAAAACAAGGCCCAATTCCTATCACCAACTCAAGGAACAAGGCATGCATGCAAGATGCAATGCAACCTAGGCATGCAAGCTAAGGATGCAACATGGCATGGCAAGGCACTTATGCAAGCATACAAGCAAACATGAGGCAATGCAAACTAATGAAAAGGTGGACTTAAACATGATTTAGGCGGCTCTAAATAGGCCTAAAACAGTGGCCAAAATGCCCAAAAATGAAGGCTAAACACACATGCACATGTGCACATATTGTGGTCTAAAGCTTAAGCATTAAACTAGCAACTTTCAAGCACACTTAAAAGACGCTATGATGGATAATTAGCGTGCGATATTAGCTCTGAAAATCATGTCAAAATGTGGTGCCAAACCAACTCAAATGAGACAAGCATAAGCATGCAAGCATGGTCCAAGTACTTAAGGCAAGTCATGGAGGCTTGAACCAAGGTCAATTCCACCAAGCTTCACAAGGCTAAGGAGGCTTAAAACAGGTCAAAAGAAGGCTTAAACAAAACCAAGGGTGCACCTAGATGGCATCTAAGTGGCTCAAATCCAAAGGCATACATAATGACCGAAACATGGAGCATACAACGCAAGCTTTCAAAGCAACAATGAAGCCTCTAAGGCAAGTATGCAAACATGTTAAATGGACTGCAATTTCATGCTAAGTGGTTCCAAACCACTGAAATAATGCAAGCAATGCATGCTATACACTTATGCACTTAAGGCCAACAAGCCCAAATATACAAAGGGGCTACACAATGCATGCTAGGGTCGACCCAAACAACCTAGGACAGACCTTATACATGGCAAAACAAGCACAAAAGCTTCACAAGACTAAGCCTAAAACATGCTAGAATAATTGTTTACAACCCAAGGCATATTAAGGCAACAACAAGGCATTACAAAGTAGGTATGCAAGGCATGCATGGTGTACCAAAACTAACTTAATACAAAGTTATATCATGGCAATATAAGCATAAAATACAGCCATGGCATGATCAACAAGAGCCTAAGCTAGATGCTCCCTTAAGAGGCCAAGATTGGTCCTTTTCAAGGACAACAAGGAGAGGGGGTGGCCCTCCCCTTTTTGAGACTTCAAGGCACCATCTTCACCACTGAAATCCCTCAAAATTTCAGTGGTGAAGAGGCCCAAACACCAAAGTCTCGAAACTTGCACAAAATAGCACAAAAATGGGGCCTTTCAAGGCCTAAGGGTGGTCAAACACACCCAAACCACAAAACACTCTCAACAAACAATCAAGAGGGCCTAAAAACAGAATTTTTTTATGTTATACACTAAACACAAAAACAGCTCTAAGATAGGTAGAAATAGGATGCAAAAATGGGGTAAAAAGGACTAGTTTCTTACCCTTGAAGCCTTTCTTCAACAATGGTCATCTTGTTGCCTCATTAAGCTTCAATCCAGTCAAAAATAGCAAGGACAAGCCCTTAGAACCTCAGTAGCCAAAGGAAGGTGAAGCACTAGGTGTTTGTGTGCAATAATATGGACTAAAACACCTAGAACATAAAGAGAGAAAAAGAGATATAGGAGATATGTATTAACCCTAACCCTAAAACCAGAGCTTCTCTCTGTGTTTTTCTCTCAAAAATTCTCTAACCCTTTAACCAAGAGAAGAGCCCCTTCTCTTCTAAGCAACCAACTTGTAAAGCTTATACAACAAGCTTACAAGGAGGGCATCCCTCCATACACGTGTATGGAGGGGAACCAAATGCCACACAACTGTCCTAAAATATCTGAAAAAGCAGATGAACAGTAGTCGGCTGGCCAAAAATGTCATTTTGACAAAAAAGACTGCCGACCGGCAACAAAGAGTGCTGACCGGCCACATACATTGCCGGTGGAAACAAAAACCAGCCGGTGGCCTCTAGCCACTGCCGGTGGTGTATGGGGATGCCTCACAAGGCATTCCCTACCCCTCCAAGGCAAAACACAAGTGTTTGGTGCAAAACCAGACACAAAACGGTCGAGTTCGGAGATCCTGAGGCAGGGCGCGTAGCCGAGACTTCCAGGAACTCCAAACGAACACAAATATGGATAATCACCGAGTGTTCAAACGATGATGTCCCAGTCTTGAGGACGGTCAAAAATTGGGTGTCTACAGTGATGGTCTTTCATAATTTTGATTACTAGTCTGACCATTAGTATGTCTATTAGTTTGTTGAGAAGCATTTGAATTTTCCTCCATATGCCTTGTGCTAGTTGGTAAATGGGAATTCATTTGATCCATAATGGATGTTGCCCATCTTTTCATTGTGTACATTAACTGCTATCCCATAGCATCTACCAAGCCTCCCCATGGATTCATTGGCTGAGTAGATGGAACAGTGGATGGTCCAATTCCATGACCTCGTCCAATATTTTGAACATGTGGTACATGTTCTAAGTTGCTGGTCTGTTTGACCATAGGTTCTGATCAAATAGGCACTTCTACCTCTCCCTCCATACCTTTTTCTAGGCGTTAATTTTCTCCTTGTCTCCTACGTCTAGCCATTTCAATTCGTCTTACTGGGCATGCCAAAAATATATGTTGGCTTTTTTGGTTTTCGAAGGTTAATGATGTAAATTTGAGCATGCCAATTGTGTTGTAGCTTTTTTCAGCCTCAATGAAGAGGACTTGTACTGGTGGCTTATTTTAGGAGAATTTAGCAAATAACAACAAGTGAAGAACAATTTCAGAATTTAAATTACATTACGTAAATGAAAACTTACAATGAACTGACCCAGCCTCGTAGAGGTTACAGTAATAAGCTATTTGAAACTACTTATAGGAAATGAAGTATAGTACAAGAATTGAAGTGCAGAAAATATAAAGAACTAAAAATATAAAACTGGAAAGAAAATATGAAGTAAATGACTGGTTTTTGGATTTGAGTCTGGGTCTTTCATTCTGAAGCCTTCCCAGCTATTTATACTTTCCCATGGTAACCATCGAAGCGGGCTTCCAACCGTCGAATAGTCCTCCCATGATTGCTGAACATGCTCTCTTACAGTTAGTCCCACTACGCCACTCTTGCAGTTAGGCTTCCTTCCTGATTTTGAAATTAAATTTATGAATAACCGTTAGGCTACGCCATCTTGTATTTTTCTGCTGATCTGGTATTACGCAGATCCATGATTACCAGTGCTAAGTGTCACGTGTCTGATTTCGATTGAAGACTCGAATTAACTCCTCATATTGCTCTCATCTCGCCACGTGTTAAGCTTTGATTGGCCTATACAAAATATATAGCCAACAAGTACGGATTGGAATCACAGCAAGCTCCTATTGAATTTTTTATTTAAAACAAATATTGAGTCTAATAATGATATTAGCTTACATGATGTCATTAGTCAAAGAAAAATTATAAATATGATTAGATAGGGTATTGCTTCTATCCCACTAATCTAACCATATAATCTATGCTATCACAATACATATTTATATATATATTTAATTTTATTGATAATATCATTATGTGATATCACTGTTATACAACTGTATGTGGGGATCACAAACAATGTTAGCTTGCAGGCATAGGACTAGGGCAGATGAGCAAGTCCTTGTTCATTTGGTAAACAGATCAATCATGTTGGGTATCTATGTTACAAAGCACCTGCAAGGCTACATTCTTGCTATATATGTAAGAACAGTTACTATGAATATCATTGATCTATATAAATTATTATTGCACTCCTCTTTCACTGTCATAAATTACTCATTACTTGTGTAAAAGTTATTCACATTCTCGGAGCACTTCTGTGGCACATATGCGTAGTTCTGTCAACTAATAAGATCATGCGAAAAGGATAGATCCAATCGACTTTATCTTTCATATAACAGATCAAATTAACTACTATTCTTATTGATTCAGAATACCAAGTCAATTGTTCAATAGCATGATTAGCAACGGCGGAATTAAGATTTTGGCTGAGAGAAGGCAATAGTAAAATAAAATGTTTTTTTTTTAATGATGTTCTCACCCTGCCTTGCTTTAATCTTAACAAATTTAACTCTCATTTTTAATCACAACATCGACTTAGATTGTGATGATCTTCTCAAAAAAAAAAAAATATTTTATTAAGAAATTTCATCAAACAATAAGTAATCATTCTACATATTTGTATATATATTCATCTCAAAAGAAAAAAAAAATACCAATAAGAACAAATTAGCAAGCATTATAAAAAAGAATAGAAAACAAACATTTAATAAAGGTGATATTGTTATAAAATAAATATTTGAATGGTGCAAATTATAGGAACTATTTAAAAATAAAGAAAAAAATAAGAGTATATATTCAAATTTAAAAGGAAAAAATGAAGAACATTTATTAACCTATATTAAAACATAAATTTTAAAAACTTGAGGAGGGGCAAATGCCTCTCCGGGGCCATGCTACCTCCACCCTGATCATTAGCTTTCTTTTTTTAAAGTAAATTTGAGGGACTTAGAAAAATGATTTTACCAAGTCTCTTCTCAAACGTGCAAACCAACCTGCAAAGATTATAGGGAAATAAAATGATAACAAATGCACTTGGTATGTAAACTTCGTACAAAAAAAAATTTCAAAATTTAACTATGATATCTTGTTAAAATGTTAAGAACTTGTAATTCAAATCCAATTGTCTATAAATAAATAAATAAAACATTAAATTATTTAAAATTTTAATATAATTGAATTTTTAACCAATCAAAAATTGACACTTAACATGTCATATAAAAAAAGAGTTATGAAATTTTGTTAAAAAATTAATTGTGTGATTAAGATTATCTTTTTTTTTTGGGAGGGGGGGGGGGGGGAGGTAGGGGGAATCGATGGACTTAGTATATGCAGTACATCTATAGAATAAATCTAATAACCATGTATTAATAGTAATTTTAATTCTAATAAATGTCTAAATAAAAATGTGGGTATATAATATTACTGTTCCATGAGTAAAATTCTATTCATACATAAAATTTCACAAAATAATATGATAATATTATTATTGTAAATAAATAGAGAGTTGATAATAATCCCAGCTTCTTTATTTTGGACCCCTTACATCTTAATTTTTTTTTAATTACAATTTTGTCCCAACTCTTATCTTTCATAACCTCACCACTTCTCTGGTCAACAACCTCTTGCAACACCCTGTCACCTGCAATCGTCCTCACTCATTCTCCCCTTCCAGCGACCTCTCTTTCTACAACAACAGCGATGATTTTTATCAATTCTGCTGCTCTTTACCACTGTGATGTCCACCATCACAGCCCTGACCATTACGCCTCCACTTTCAAGATCGCACCGCTTATCTCCCGCTACCTCCATCACACCAAGCACTCCAGTCCCTTGCCTTGCCACCACGACCACCCTTGTTGCCATTCAGATAACCAAATCCTAACAAAAGGCCGATGTACGGTAGTTCGTAACCGAACAAAATGAACTATTCGGACATGGCCAACCAAAGTTGAACAAACAACATTTGTTCAGCTGTGGAGTACCGACCAAATTCAAAAAGTTTGACTCTGTATAGTCGAACAAGGTTTGCAATGGCAGCTAGGGGTGTGCGTGGTGTAATTCGGGCAATTTGAGAGTGAAATTATAAACCAAATTGTAAATGGCAGATCGACAAATAACCAAACTACGATTTGAGCAGTTTCAATTTGTTAATTGATTGAAGAATATTTTTAAACAATTACCAACTATTTGCATAATATTTTTCATACATATAACTACTCATTTGCAACAAATTTCACATATTAAATCTCTCTCACTCATTTTTATTTTGATATTTCATTAGTGATTACAAAAAATATATGTTAACTACAGCAGAGCAGAGCGATTTTGAAGGCAAATTATAAATTTAAAAGTTTAATCTGCAGTTAGCAGATAGATTGGTACAGATTAGTGCGGATTAGTGCAATTTTATTAAATTGGATGATATTTTGCGTACATCTAGTGGCAGCTAGTCTGTGAGATAGAGAGACATTGATGAGGAGAGAAAGAAAAAAGAATGAAGGGTTTAAGGGTTTGGTGTGGGTGTAGATCGCCCGAACTTCCTCCGCGCGCTCCCCTTTCGGAGAAGGCACGGATTTGGGTTCATAGCTACTACAGTTCAGACTCCTGTCACAGTTTTGAATCTAATCTCACAAAGTGCAATATAAGATTGACAAATCACCAAAGAGTCCATATCCGGCAAATCGTTTTGGAAAATCGATTTTAATCAAGAAGTGGCAAATATGGACTGATTTTCCAGATTACAGAGTCGCTACCTAAATGTTTTGTTTTTTGGGAAATTTAGGAAATCCTGACTCGTGCCTAAGGCCACGTGTCCGTCATCACCAAAGTTGCCTTGGCTCGAGAACTTGGGTACGAGGGCGGAAGGTCATGAAATGAGCACCCCCGCTCGCCTGATCAAAGGATCGGCCTCTACTTATCATGATATGTTGTTTTGAAAACACATGTGTTCTTATTTCGGTTATTTAGTTAACTCACTACGTGATGCGCACAACATACAAGTATAGACTAGATCGCCTGAATTGGAACAAAACAATTCAATGTTTGTTTTCGAAAATGGTTTGAATTTGCCACCCTCAAGTGGGCTTAGAAATACGGATTTGCCATCAAACAAGGTGGGCTTAGAACATGATGATTTGCAACTCCAAATGGGTTAAAACTCTCATTTTGATGAATTGTTCCAATTCAAGCAATGAAGCCTTCATCCACAGACATTCATTCAGTTAATCACTTAAGCAAATAGCCTCATGACAAGCATGCTATCACGGCAATCACTTACACACATGCAACAATGCTAAAGCGTAAACATTTACAGTGTACTCCAAGTCAAAACAAAAGCTAGTTAGAAATTATACATGATCCCTGACTATGCTAAATGCCTAATGCAACACACGCAATAATGCAACTAAATAAGCTCGGATATCTAAGGTGGCATATGAATGCAACACTTAAAAACATGCTTTGAAACACGTATTCAAGTAAGTGTATTGAAATACAATGCAGTTTGAATGATGCGCCGAGCCCGGTGCATGTAATACAAATGAATGATGCACGCATGCAAGCATAAGGTATGCTAATTGAAAAATGACCCTAAACTAACCATCAAAAGCGATTAAGTAAAAGGGAGAAAAGACGTAGGGTTGGAAGACATTCACACACACACGCACACTTATTACAATATTTGCCCTCTCGCAGAAGAGTCTAAATGAATAAGAGCTAAACTAAGCTACTTATTACAAACCAACTAATTAACTAACTCTAGCTAATTAATTATTACAAAACCGAATTGAAACAAATAGCAATACTAAGCTAGTTAAGATATTACACAACAAATTGAATGACTAATCACGCAAACTAATCATAAGCAGTGAAATGGCCTTGCGGGCAAGGGAGACATGCATGCTCGTTGGCGTCCTCCCGAAAATCCACTACCTTGCTTCTAGAAGCCTCTGTTTGCACATCTTTGGATTTCTAAAAATTGTGCCAACTTCCAGATTGCTTCTGACTCATCTTGGGAACATGCTGAGGAATGATCGGCCATGATTAGTGGTAATCGGCCAGTACTAATGGCCGGTCAGCTGCTTTGGTGGCCGGTCGGCCACTGATTCCCTGAATTTTTCTTTTTGTTGCAATAGAGTACAAACAGAGGCATGGCAGTGTATTTGCAAGGAAATGTTTGTGCAACTACTCTCCTTATCATTTCTCAAGCTCAAAGGAGCGTAGTACTCGGCTCTCAAGCCACCAATCACGCATCTCAATGCATGATGGCTAAAGAGTCAAGCTTGCACAATGTTAGTGAATGCACAAACCAGACTCGAAGAGTCGTCACCCTATCAGGCATGATCAAGGGTGACAACGACTAAGAAACGCAACACGTTTCATCACTTTGAGTATGAAACATGCCACATTCCTTGTGTTTGGATTTAACTTAACGTCCGATCCAAACACAATGCAATGCAAACAACATGCTCATTTTTCAATACTAAAGTGGCATGCACAAGACTCTATCATGTGAGCGATGCATGCAAGACATGTTAAAGGGGACAAGAGCACTAAAGCAAGTAAAGAACATTACACATGAGGCATGCACTATCAATCTCAAATGGTCAAACCAACTATGGACAGACCTAAGATACTCCAAAACAATGGCCAAAACACACTAAAACTTAGGCACAAAAAGCAAGAAATGCATGCTCATTCATTTGCTCGCAAGCAAGGCACAAAGCTTAACTTTCAAACACATTGAAAGAGTGATATATATGAGAGCATGACAGAGGTACAAGCACTGAAATCATATACCAAATGATTATATATCATGCAAACAACACAAGTATAGCATGTTAGAGGTCTCAAAACACAAGACTAGCAAAGCCAACTATGCCATAGCTATACAAAGCAAGCCCCAAGAGGCCAAGACCACTCAAAACAGTCCTAAAGCATGTCAAAACTATGCCAAAAACATGTTGGAGTGTAGCCAAAATAAGCTAGAATGATAAGCCAAAACACTAAGCATGCAAGGCTAATGAGTGGGATTGCACTACAAGTACAAAAACCAAGCAAGAGGTGACCTAACCAACCAAAATTAGAGTCAGAGCATGTTAAATAATGGCCAAAAACACACTAGAGTGGAGCCAATACATGCTAGAATTATAGGCTAAGACATGAAGCATGTTAGGCTAGCAAGTAGAATTACACTACAAGTGTATGAAGCATGCAAGAGGTGACCAAACTAGCCAAAAACAGAGTTATAGGAGGTCCAAAAAGTCACAAAAACATGCTCAAACTAAGCCTTAAGAGGATAGAAACACATGCTCATTTGGTAGGCCAACAACACATGCTAACAAGATAAGAAGAAGGGGGACTCCCCCCTCCTATTTGAGACCTCAAAACAAGTTTTCTACCACTAAAATTCCTCTGGAATTCAGTGGTTAAAAGACCAAAACAAGATGGTTTCAAAAGCTTTAAAGGAAGGCAAGAAACTTAGCAAATAAGCCACCAAAGAGGATGAAACACCCCTAACTCCAAAAAACACTTTAAACTACCATTTTTAAGCCTTAAAAACAAAGGTTTTTGTAGTCGAAAGCTAGGCCTAAAATAGCATGCAAAGGTGGCTAAGTAAGCAACTAAAACAAAGCTTTAAAAGGAATATGGCTTACCATTGAAGAACAGCAACAACAGCAGCACTTCTGAGCCAAAACCAACTTTAAAAAGCTCCAAACAAACCTCAAGAAACCTTAGGTGTGTTTGGTTTGTGTTTGTAGAGTAGTTTTTGAGGTAAAAAGTACAAAAACTTGTTTGGTTTGCTTTTTTTCAGAAATGGTTTTGGAAAATTATTTTGGGAAAAGTTTTAAAAAAAAAGTGATTGATTTGATGTGTATGAGAGAGAGAGTGATTTTGGAAAGTAGGTAACCAAACAAAATTTTGAGATTTTTTTTGGAAAAAATTGTTTGATTTGATTACTCTTGAAAATTTATTTGTAGAGAATTTTTCTCAAAAAATTTTTTGAAAAACAAACCAAACAAGGCCCTTAGCTCCAAGGTACGGTGTTTGGCTAAGAGAGTTGTGTACACAGATGCAAAGAAAATACACTTCTAAGCACAATATATATATATATAGATAGAGAGAGAGAGAGAGAGAATTCTAGAGAGAGAGTAAATATTTATCTCCCAAAAATTCTGAACTCTTGAAAGGGGGAAAGACCTCCCCTTATATAGGAAATGCAAGCAAAAAGCTTGCTTCATCCCTCCATACACGTGTATGGAGGATAAGCTCAGTGTTCAACAGCTGAAACAGCTGGCACCAAAAATATCTGCAAAAGCAGAAAAAAGGGCCTCAGCCAAAACCTATGGCCGACCGGCCATTAGTGAGGCCGATCGGCCACCACTGATGGCTGATGGGTTAAAGACCTGGCCAACAGGCCACCCTCTTTCCCTAGAAGCAATGCTACAAGTTCTTGGTGCACAACTAAGCACAAAACAGACAAGTTGAGAGGCTCTAAGGGAAGGCACACAACCGAGACCTTCAGGAATTCAAAATGAACACAAACATGAATGATCATCGAGTGTTCAAACGATGACGTCCAAGTCTTGAGGACAGTCAAAAATTGGGTGTCTATAGTTGCCCCTCTTTGACAGAACTTGGAAGTCACGAAATGACGGGAGTGAATGTCAGAGCCCAGAGACAATCATTTTTGACAAAGCCGAAGACTTAGACAAACATACAAGATAACAAAATAGATACGCCCGCAGGCAGGGGCAAAATGCAAGTGACATGCACAATGCAAGAGCATAACTTATGATTATGCAAAGAAAGCTGTAATAAAGCATCTAGATGCAAATGTTATGCAAAGAAATGCTACAGCAAACTCGCACACAAGCAAATAAACACAAACCAAACCACATCTCATGCAGAAATGATGTAAGAAAATTATGCAATCTTAACTATGGCTCACGTAAGAAAGACTAAAAGCGACTATCGGGAACACCCAAAGCCTTAAACGAAACACCTCCTAGCATATCAAACGCGAAAGGAGAAAGGCATCCAAATGTGTGTCAAACGCGAGAGGAGAAAGGCATCCAAACGCGTGTCAAACGCAAGAGGAGAAAGGTAACCAAACACGTGTCAAATGCGTGAGGACAAGGAGCAACTAAACACGTGTCAAATGCGAGAGGAGAAAGATAACCAAACGCGTGTCAAACGCAAGAGGAGAAAAACAACCAAACACGTGTCAAACGCGAAAGGAGAAAGATAACCAAACGCGTGTCAAACGCGAGAGGAGAAAGGCAACCAAACACGTGTCAAACACGAGAGGAGAAAGATAACCAAACGCATATCAAATGCGAGAGGAGAAAGATAACCAAACACGTGTCAAACGCGAGAGGAGAAAGGGCAACCAAATGCGTGTCAAACGCGAGAGGAGAAAGATAACCAAACGCGTGTCAAACGCGAGAGGACAAAGATAACCAAACGCGTGTCAAACGTGAGAGGAGAAAGACAACCAAACACGTGTCAAACGCAAGAGGAGAAATGTAACCAAATGCCTGTCAAACGCGAGAGGAGAAAGGGCAACCAAACGCGAGAGGAGAAAGACAACCAAACGCGTGTCAAACGCGAGAGGAGAAAGATAACCAAATGCGTGTCAAACACGAGAGGAGAAAGATAACCAAACGCGTGTCAAACACGAGAGAAGAAAAATAACCAAACGCGTGTCAAACGTAAGAGGAGAAAGACAACCAAACGCGTGTCAAACGTGAGAGGAGAAAGATAACCAAACACGTGTCAAACGCGAGAGGAGAAAGGTAACCAAATGCATGTCAAACGCGAGAGGAGAAAGAGTTGCGGTGCAAACACCGGAGGGTGGTACGAACATCAGGCACTCTTCCTAATGTTTCCAACTAAAACAAGAGTGTTCGAGGGGGCAAGAATGATCTTACCTGGAGTTTCTCTGACTGAAACACACACAACATCGTCTGGTTATGCCAGCTTCAAATGAACTGTACATATAATATCGCGCCTGCAAAAGAAAGAAACTTACCAGGTACAATGCAATGAGAATGCATGTTCTATGATCAAGAGCATGTTCTATACAAGATCAACAGCATGTTCTATGCTAACTACCAAATGCACAGTCTATGCAAATATAAGAGGTGCATATTCTATGCAAGTGTAAGAAATGCAAGTTCTATGCAAACGTGGCGAATGCATGTTCCATGCAACATTAAGATGCATATTCTATGCAAAAGTGAGCAATGCACATTCTATGCAAAACGAAAATGCATGTTCTAGGCGACGATGCAAAATGCATGTTCCATGCAACGACATAGAGATGCACATATTCAATGCAAGCATGGTAAAGGCGTGTTTCCTGCAATATCGAGATACAACCTCAAAACGAGACGAGGCATGCTCAATGCAAAAGGCATATAACAAATGCAAACCTTGCCAACATGGCAAAAACATCATAATGCAACGTAGGCAAAAGCAATTTTCATACTTTGTAATACACAAAAGGATACGAAAAGGATACATTTTGTGCATATTGAGCGCCACACACTGAGAACATAATTCAGGGCCACCACGGAGGCCGTTCAAGTTCCGAAAAGTGTATTTTCTTGTGTTTTCTTGAGAGATGGGAGCATATAAGAACATAAACCACAACCAAGAAGAGTACTGGAGGTCCACCAGCTACTCTGGGAAGCCATTGGCCTGCCATCGGCCTTGAGACTAGTCCATTGGCCAACAATGTGGCCGGTCAGCCAGAAGTAGCAGATTCGGGGCAGTTTGGTCTTTCCACACGGATGGCTTTAAAAACACAACCCCAAATCACAAATCTTCACACCTTCAAGGCCAAAAAACATCCCCCTTCCTTCCTAGACCCTTTTTCCTCTTAGATCCGGGCTTTATACGCGTTTTTCAACGCCTCCCACGAAGTTGATTCGCTAAGATTTTTCGATTTCCTTCACTTTGAACCGAACAAAAGTTATTTTTGGACCCTTTTCCTCCATCTTCACCATTTGAGGTTTGTTCCTCTCAACTTTGCCTTGAGTTTGGAGCCCCTTTCCCGGGTTTTGACTTTTTGACTTTTCTCTTCCCGAGAGTTGACTTTTGTTGACTTTTGGCATTTTTTGCCCTTTTTGCTCATTTTTCAACTTATTTTCAGATGGCAGACGACATTCCACCCGACAGAGCTCCTCCAAAGATGGAGATAGATCCTGAGTTCGAGTCATTGCCGCTAGGCATTCGGCCTTTCGACCCGGAGACGTATGACCCTGAGGTACACGTATTGCCTCCCAATGGCATCCGTTAGTTCAGGAGGTTTGCGCGAGGTGCACTAGAGGACCTCCCGCTACGCGAGCTAAAGTCACACTTATCTTACGGCGCCTCTGAGGTACACACTTCCTCTTTACCTTTCACAATGTACATCACATATCCTGGATAGCCCACACTGCTCTTCCTCTGATTATCCCAAACACACTTGTCTACAACATGCTTTGTTCATTCTAAGGACATTCCTACATGGTACTTTTGTCAATTTCGCACACATGAATACACTGCATTTCTATCAATTCTAAACATATGCATACACTGTATTTCCATCAATTCTGAACACATGCATACATTGTATTTCTGACACTACCTTGCATCTGTTTATCTTGGACACACGGAGGTTCTCATGCCTTTCGGGGCTATGGGAACATCATTGCACGAGATTGGTACATAGAGCTACCCGATGTTGTTCGCCACATCATCGATAAGGCTGGTTTTGGTGCATTCTGTATGGGACTTTCACGCCTCACTACGAGTCGGCCACTTTTAGGCGCTTTAATAGAGAGGTGGTGAGACACCACCGATTCCTTCCATCTCCCTACAGCAGGGGAGATGACGATGACTCCCTTCGACTTCTCCATGCTCACCAGCATATGAGTAGAGGCTAATCTGATCCCTTACGACACCGATATGGGCGAGTGGAATGCCGCTCAGATCTTTTTGCTAGGGACTCGTCCACCTCTCTCCCGACTAGGGATGGTGCGATATTTGTGGTTTGCCGACCACTTCAGGGAGGAGACACCCACGACCCACGAGGAGATCGAGCACTATGCCCAAGGATTCCTCATGTTGTTGCTTGGTACCACTCTTTTCGCCGACCGGGCGAACACAGTTGGCCTCTACCTCTTGAGTGCACTAGTGGACCTGTCTCGCGTCCGGCGTTATGACTGAAGCGGTGCAGGCTTGGCCACATTATATGGATACATGAGTTCTTCATCTCACCGGAGCGGGCACCTGCTACGAGGCTACTGGAGAGCCTGGGAGGTACATCTTTCCCTTTTTCTTTATAGTCCCGCTTTACATTATCTATACACCGCACACATTACACAACACACAATCTGTTTTACATTACTTGTATACTACACACATTGCACAACACACTGCATACCGCTTCCTAATTTCTACTTTAACTGTATATGACTTTACATCTGATAAACATACTCATTATTACCCTTTCACATTCCGTAGCTATGGGTATATGCCTATTTCCCGAGGCTTGCCCTAGAGTCGGAGGTAGAAACGCCTCCCATGGTCCCATATTCACATAGGTACAATGTGAGGTGCGAGCGGAGGCCGCGTTTCTCATTCTTCCACTGATATTTTGATACTGTAACAGCAGCGGAGGTATTTCAAACCTTACAGTTTATTTGAGCTTTGCTTCATATTGCACTTTCAGTATCAAATAACAATCTGTATATTCGTCATTTGTAGATCACCTGGCAGCCCTGGGCAGTGCTGCCTGACGCGGTTAAAGATCAGTTTGTGGGCGCTCAAAAGGCTTTCCGATTTCAGCTTTTGCTCGAGGGTCCGGTCTGTCGGGCATGGTACTTGGGAGAGCGCTTCTTGCGACAGAGCCTCGGTTTGCCTGAGCAGATAGTCCCGATGCCACCTCCCACTTATATGAGGATCACAGAGAGGTACACTGAGCAGGAGATGATCGACTTCACTAGAGGTTGGGATGCCAACTTCTTCAGGCTCGACGGTGACTATACCGTCTTCATCCAGACATATCTCATACAGCCTCTGGCCAGTGTTCGCCGAGGTGAGAGAGACAGACCTGTAGCTGCATCAGGACGAGTAGGAGGATCCAGGGCAACTCAGGCCCATGATAGGAGAGGTTCCTAGAGGAGACAGAGGGCGGGGTGGCCAGACTTGCCCACTACTATGACATGCCGAGGACATGTAGGAGAGACTTATCAGATTCTCATCACTCCTACCCTAGCTGATCACGAGCTCGTCGGAGTTCGAGGCTCGACCCGATATATACCATACTTTGCATTCTGCACATTCATTTCATTTCAGTTTATGCTTCGCAAATTACTAATCATCTCAACACCTTTGCAGGCTTCCATAGAGTACACCGGGTAGGCTCTAGAGCTGTCGGCTTCTCTAATGGGGATGGTGCAGACAAGCATAGATCTGCTCAGCATTTATGGTATTCCAATAAGTTCTTTCAACCTCTGTTCCAAAACCCTCTATAATCTGCTCCATACTAATCTGATGCATTACATTATCAATACTGCATTTGATACACCGCACTCATATACCGCTCACGGCACTGATACACTGTATCTCATATACTGGCCATGGCCTTCATACACTGCAATCATTCACCGCTCACGGCGTTCATACTCTGCAATCATATACTACTCACGGCATTCATACACTGCATTTAATACCATACTCAGCTTCGCATATCACAACTGATGCATTTGCCAAATTGTTCTTTTCAGGTCCCATTCTAGATGCCAGCCACAGTGGGCGCCCCAGCGGGACCTTCAATGCCTCCCCGAGCAGTAGAGAGAGAGAAAGAGAGAGGGGCGTTAGCGCACAGCCGAAACAGAGCTAGGCGCACTCACACCGGGAGTAGTTCACGGGAGCCTGCCCCAGATGATGATGAGTCAGACAAGGAGCCAGTGAGTTTGTAGCCAGAGTCGTCTCAGGATGGGGATGAGGCTGGAGATGGCTCTGCAGAGGGGAGCAGAGATGGTTCTAGAGCCAACTCGGGCTCAGATGCAAACGGCGACGCTAATGGTGACAGTTCCGAGGCCATGCCTCGGAAGAGAGCGATGACGGCTTCTCGATCTTGAGGTGGCCGGGGTTGATTCAGACGCTTTTTTTTAGTTCATTTTCTCTTTTTTTTGCTTAGCTTTCCTTTTTGCTAGTAGTATCAACTCATTGTACAGCCTTAGGCAGTTTTGTTTTTCTTTAAAAATTTGTACTGCAAAAAGGTGACCATGATTGGAAATGAAAACTGACTTTTTGTTCAAAAAGTGTTACATTTTTCATTCAAGGCATCGCATAACATCGCACAACATGAAAATGAGATTGAACTTTGTTTGAAAATTGCATATTCAAATTGTATTGTCTTAATCAGGTGGTGAACCGACCAACAACTAAAAAAACAAAACAACTCGATAAACAAAACTAGGACTTGACACGCCCCTCAAAAGTGGATACAACTCGATAAGCAAGACATGAACTTAATAATCAATGCAAATATAACTCAATACACAAAAATTACAACAACTCGATAAACAAATCGAAACAACACATGTACGACTTCGCAAAATCGTCACAAAAATGCATCCAAAGTGGAACAAAACACAAGTTCTCAACACTTTCAACACATAGACAACTCAGAGAGCAAAATGAGAGGCCACCAGCCAAAGTAGGAGGCCACTGGCCACCATAGGGGTCCATCGGCCACCATCACTAGCCGATTGACTATAAAAATAGTCAATTGGCCATAAAACGTGGCCGGTCGGCTACTTATGCAGAAAGTCTCCAGATTGTTGCCACCTGTCTTCCACTCAACACCTTATCTTCTATAAAGGTTTTAGCTTCATGGTTCCTCTATTTCAACATTGTTTTTGCCCGAAATGGAAGCATTTCTTGCCTAAAACCTCACAAATTGGATCACAAACTTGGATGGCTCGAAAAAGTTGAATTCCTGAGGTTTTGGAATAAATGCACTATTCACGCTGAGTTGCACCCCGCTGCGTTTTCCGTTCCTCCATGCCGTGGCTAGGTGTTGGAACCCGGTAACTCATGTTTTTAGCTTTGGCAGACAAGAGATGTGTCCCACTTTTGAAGATTTCTAAGCTTTAATAGAATCTCAGTACGATGAAGAGATCTTGCCCTAATTCCGTTTCGATCACATCCAAGCTTTAGGATGAATGTGTGGGCTTACTTTGCATGACGCTCGGTCTTTGATTCGCGACGGAGAACTAGACATTCCGAGCTTGATTCATCGGTTTTCTAGTGCCAGTGACTGCGGCGATCATCTTTGGCAGAGTTTTCGGCGACACGCCCTCTGTTTATGCATGTTGTCTCATTTCTTGCTTACCCCAAGCTTCGGGGGGTCTAGCGTCTGTTTGATTGAAGTTGCCCAAGGCTTAAAAGATGGTAAGAACTATGTTGCCATGACGCTAGCTGAGACACTGATGGGTTTGGATGCCTTCCATCGTCGGGAAATGACTAGATTCATGGGGAGTCCACTACTCCTACAGGTAATGTTTCCCACCCTCCTCACATGTGTATTTCTCACATCACTCGGCCCTCAGGCTCTATTTTTCTCTAAAAAAAACCCTTTTCTCACTTTTCTCTCCACATACACCTCTCTATTCTTTAATCTCTCTTATTTTTCATCCCTTCCCAGATATGGCTGATGGACAAGTTGAAAGTAGTGGACTCATGCCCAGCATATTCAGCACACGGATATTTCTTCCGGCAATGACTAGTTGATACCCCAGATAAGGAATGGTGGTGCGAATGGATAAGCTTATTTGCCGTCAACTTTGCTTGGCGCTGCCCCTGGCTTAATCTGCCGGCGATGAGCTACAGCATGTCTCGCCAGCCGGGAATTCAGTTGGTTGGCCTGACACACTGTGTCTTTTACTTTCCATTTCGATTTCAGCGCCAGTTCAGGCATGATCAGACCCGTCCAGAAGAAGAAGTGGAATATCTGGCTTCATATCTGATCAAAGGCTCACATCTAGCTCAGTATGCCACAGCATGGAGGATAAGAGAGCTCCTGGCCCACGCTACCACTTTCAGTTGTGCCTTTTCCAGTGAATGCATAGCTTGGCTCGATGAAGAAGCACAAACCGGGCCTACTTTAGCATCTGAAGCTTCCACGAGCTCTGGGAGGGGGCACAGGAACACCTGACTTGACTATGCCTTGAGTTTATTACTTTAATCTGTATTTTCAAGTTTTCTTTATGAATGTAATAAAAAGCAACTTTAATTTGTATAAAAAATAGGAGAACTCTGTACTGAAATCAATGAAATTGAAGGTTATGGGTACCGAAATTTTTTTGTTCGGTCCAAAAATGGTCTAAGTTGTAAAAAGATTAATTTGAGCAAAATCAACTTTTATTAAAACTTTGCAAAACCATTTTCGATATGGATCAAAACTGGACACGCCTGAGATCTATCCTCGAGATGCACAACCCCGAATCCCAACAACTAGAAAGTTGCCCCTAGTCTGAATAGCGCTGCACTGGAGATCACAACCGAGCTCTTGAATGCAGAATAGACAAAGATGACCAATATGATCACACGGACAAAGTTGATTTGGAAGTGTTTATGGCTGGACTTCAGAATGAAGTTGCCTACGTATCCCAAAGATGAGAATCAAGCCTTACATAGTTCGGTTCAGGTTCACTCGTGTAATGGCCCGACTTCCGGATCGTTAATAAATCAAATCAACCAAAAATTTATAATTGCAGATAACTCATAATCTCAAATATACAAATCGTCTCCATAAATAATTAACTCAAATATCTCCAAAGCATAAATTATACAAATTTCCAAAAATAACATATAGTTGTGGACTAAAAAAAAAATCTCCAAATCAAATAATCTTTTTAGATGCTTCAACACCAATCGCCACTAAATTTTCTCCACGCCTAAAAAATAAATTAATTCGAGAAGTATACAATACAACAAGAATAACAAGGCTCGGACAGAAAATAAATCAACAGAGATCCAACAATTACACAACCGATTAGATTCGATAATCAAGCAATCTACCAAATTACACAAACAAGTCAACTTGACATATGATAATTTATCCAGAACCAAATACCCGGTTCTACTCGGTACATGACCAATGACTGGCCTCACCCCCCTCACCCAAACACAACCGCTTATCCGGGCTATTGGTACAGAGCATATTGGCAAAGTCCACTCGATCCATGTACGGAGCATTTCTACATTATTTAGCCAAACAAATCAACATTTCCAACACAGAATAACTACACAGAGTTCATCAAATGACTAGAGAAATCAAATGAATCAACAACGAATAATTCCACAAAATTTATGAAACGATCAGAATAATCAAGAGGAGTACAAATTTATGGGAATTAAAAACATACTCTTTTCAAAGAGAATTTAGGAAACATATTGTATACCACTGAATTACCTCAGATCAATCTCCTCTGTCTCCAACACTCGAATCTCGATCTTTCTCCATGAATCTCCAAAGTGGCATAAGGTATGTAAGATTCTACAACTCTCTTCTTTTACAAAAATGCTTACACTCACTCTATACACTCTTAATCTAAACTCAAAATTTCTATAATTTAAGAGAGAACAAAATGAGAGAGATAGAGATATGGATGGACCAAGAAGAAGAATGATAGAAATGATTGAGAGGTGAGCTCAATTTATAGGCAAGGATGCTTGGGACAAAAGAAAAGGAAAAATAATAAAATAAAGTTTACTTGGTGGGCAAGAAAGGGGTGTACTTGGTACTTTGCTTCTAGAATGTCATAATTATAAGTCTTGAAAATTGATCCCTCACGCTCTCCTAGGTTGGCCGGCTACGGGGAAGGGAAATGGAGAATATTTTATTTAATATATGTGTACTATGGATATATTCCCAATGTATATATATAGAATTGGTACCAAGGTCATCATTGCTTCAAGATTTCAAAAGATTTGTTTGTACTAAAGTACAATGATTTTAGCCTAGGAGGTATGATGGCTAGCCATGTGCTCAAGATTTGGAGAGATTTTCCTATTTATTATGTGTACAAATTCCATAGATGTTGTGTACAAAAAGATTTGACGAATAAGAGATACAAATATATATATATATATATATACAATGGTACTAACTTGGGGTCAAAGAAAGGAAATTTACTTGGTGCCCGAGAATAATGAAAAAAAACAAAATTAGAAAACAAAGGACATGAATAATAATGAGGTGGAGAGAAAAAGAGATAAAATAAATGGAGAAAATAAGTTAGATTCTCATCTAAATATCTCACCACCAAACTACCACCAATACCTCTCACTAAAATATTAATACCTCAAAAATTTGGGGTTTCACAACTCGTATATTAACACTCGCCTTTTACGCTCTAACTTTTGCCAAGGCCACCCTTTCTGGGTTTTCAACCTTGCGAGCTTAGTTTTTATTATTTCAAATTTTTCCTGCTCTAACTTTTGCCTATGTCGCCCTTTCGGGTTTTCGGCCTAGCGAGCCGCTCAGGGATAGTATTTCTTCAACTTGTCCATATTGATCGGTTCGGAGAACTCAAGGCCATCTAGGTCCATCAGAATGACAGCTCCACCCGACCAGATAGACTTGATGATGTAAGGACCAGTCCAATTGGGTTTAAACTTGCCCCTAGGGTCGTGGATGGGAGCTCGGTTGTCTTTGAACACCAAATCTCCTTCTTTCAAATTCCTGGACTTAACCTTCTTGTTGAAAGCCCTGGCAATCCTACGTTGATAACCTTGAATGTGATACAGTGTTTTCAGTCTTCTCTCGTCGAACAACATGAGTTATTCGAATCTGCTTTGCTGCCAATCTGCCTCAGCTATCTAGCACTCAACCATTACTCGCAACGACGGAACCTCAACCTCGATAGGCAGAACAGCCTCCATCCCATAAACCAAGGAATACGGAGTTGCCCCAGTAGAAGTTCGAATTAATGTCTGGTAGCCCCAAAGAGCAAATGACAGCCTATCTGGCCAGTCCCTGTAGGTTTCCACTATGTTTTGCAGAATGTGCTTGATGTTCTTGTTGGCGGCCTCAACAGCTTCGTTGGTTTATGGCCGATATGTGGATGATTTATGAAAAGCCACGTTGTATTTCTCTAACAAGTCGATCACCTCCTTCTTGATGTGGGAACCATTATCCAAAATAATCTCATTCGAAACCCCATAGCGACAGATAATGTTGTTCCTAATGAACTTAGCAACATGCGACGCCTTCAGCACTGCATAAGATTGGGCCTCGACCCACTTTGTGAAGTAGTCTATCGCCACCAGGATATACTCATGCCCATTCATCCCCTTTGGAGTAACTGCCCCAATCACATCAATTCCCCTGACTGAAAATGGCCATGGCGAAGTCATGTTATACAACTTCGACGGCGGAATGTTTATGCGATTTGCATGGATCTGACATTTGTGGCATCACCGAACAAAGCCAATACAATCCTCCTCCATGGTTGACTAATAATAACCCTGTCTAAGGATATTCCGGGCTAGCATCACCCCACTCATGTGCGCTCCGCACTCTCCTCCGTGAATGGCCTCCATCAGGCACTTCGACTCTTCTTCATCCACACATAACTTGTGCATTCCCAGATAACCTCGTTTATACAGTTTACCCCCGTAGATGATGAACTGAGCAGCCATTCTTCGAATTGCCCTATTATCTTTGGCATTTTTCCCTGGTGGATAAGCCTCCTTTTCCAAGAAGTTCATGATGTCGTAATACCATTGGTTTTGATCTTGTACTTCATCTATGGCAGCAATCAGCTCGTAGGCTAGCACGAATATCTGTTCAATAATTATCGGACGCATCCAGACTCCGAAAGGGATGTCTATCATAGAAGATAGAGTTGCTAAAGAATCGGCGAACCTGTTGTTCTCTCTTAACAGATGGGCGAAGTTCAGCTTTTTAAACCAAGGAATCAGAACGTCCAAGGTCTGGTGATAGATTTTCATTCTTTCTTCTTTAATTTTCCAATCTCCTTTAGCTTGAGATACAACAAGGTTCGAGTCCCCGATGACATCCAACCGTTTTGCCCCTTGTTCCAGGGCGGCTTCCAGTCTAGCAATACATGCCTCACATGCTGCTTCGTTATTCGATACCGTGAACCAAAACTTGAAGGCTAAGGGTATGCAGGAATTGTCGGGTGCTATCAGCAACACCCCTATCTCATACCCGTACTGGTTTGATGCTCCGTCAAAGTACATAGTCCAGGTTTCTTCTTCAACATGCAAAATGGCCTCATCTAGGAATAGATATTCTACTGCTTCATCCCCGTCCACTGGGTGATCGGCTAAGAACTCCGCTATCGCTCTCCCTTTCACTAACTTACGCGTCATGTACTTCAAATCAAATTCGGAGAGAAGAAGCAACCAACGAGCTAGCCTACCCGTAAGTGCTAGTTTCTCAAAGAGATATTTGATGGGATCTAATCTCGAAACCAGTATTACAGAGTGAGCTGACAGGTAGTGCCTCAACTTCCTAGTAGCCCATACCAACGCTAGACAAGCCTTTTCTAGCGGAGTGTAGCGGGTCTCGTATTCCAACATTTTCTTGCTCAGGTAGTAGATAGCCTTCTCTACTTTATCCTCAAATAGCGCAAGCATGCAGCCCATCGTCGTTTCGCTTACTGATAGATACAATATCAACGGTTTCCCCGGCTCTGGCGGTGACAACATAGGTGGGTTCTATAGATATTGCTTGATTTGTTCGAAAGCAACTTGGCATCGGTCATCCCATTGGAACTTCTTTCCTTTTTTCAGAAGACCAAACAGTGGTTCATAAGTCAAGGTTAATTTTGCGATAAACCGTCTTATGAATTGCACTTTACCCAGAAAGCCTCGCACCTCCTTTTCAGTCCTTAGTAGTGGTATTTCTAAGATGGCCTTAATCTTGGAAGGGTCGACCTCGATACCCCTTTGTGTGATTAAGAACCCCAGCATTTTCCCTACTGTAACACCAAAAATACATTTCTGAGGATTCAGCTGCAACCGATACTCTCTGATCCCTTGGAAAATTTTCTTCAAGACGGTGTAGTGGCCTTCTCTTTCCTTAGACTTGACAATCATGTCGTCCACGTACACCTCAACCTCTTTATGGATCATATCGTGCAAGATCATGGTCACAACTCGTTGATACGTAGCCCCTGCATTCTTTAAACCGAATGGCATCACTCTATAGCAGTAGGTCCCCCACGAGGTGGTGAAAGTAATCTTCTTCCTATCTTCGGGTGCCATCAAGATCTAATTGTAGCCTGAAAACCCATCCATAAATGAGAGCAGCGCATGCCCCGCAGTGAAGTCCACCAATTCGTCGATATGCGGTAGAAGAAAGTCATCATTCGGACTGGCTTTGTTCAAATCTCTAAAGTCCACACATACTCGAATTCTGCCGTCCTTCTTCGGCACCGAAATTATATTGTCCAACCAAGTGGGGTATTCAGATACCAACAGGAACCCTACATCAATCTGCTTGGTGACCTCTTCTTTGATCTTCAGAGCCCAATCCGGGCGGATCCTTCGAAGCTTCTGTTTAACAGGTCGGGCCTCTGGGTCAAGAGGGATCCGATGCTGTACAATCTCAGGATTGATTCCAAGCATGTCTTCATAGGACCACGCGAAAATATCTTTGAAATCTTTTAATAAAGCGACTAAGCGCTCACACTCCTCCGAAGACAACGTGGACCCAATTTAGACCAGCCGCGGATCCTTCTCAGTACCAACATTAATTGAGGTGATTTCATCAACCAAAGGTTTGACAAACCTCTCCTGCTCTTGGTCAATCAAATGCTTTAAAACCGGAGGAATTTCTTCCTCGTCGTTTTCATCAAAATTTTGAAAATCCTGATTATTGCAATAAACTAAAGGCACAAAAAAGTACTCAAAATCCACAGCAGCACAATTCTCATTAGCAACCTCCAAAGGGTCTGATTCTTCGGTTACAACAGACTCAAAGGAAAATGAAAATGACGACCTGGACAGGACAGTGGCATCCGGGTTATCACCCCCAGGAATACCTGACTCCGACTCAAAAGAACTGGAATCTGATTCCGACTCCACAGACTCTGTGGAATCAGATTTTGGTTCACTATCTGACCCAGAACTGCTCGATAAAAAGCCTTCCTCGTACTATCAGACGAGGGAGGGAGCGATGGATGCATCCAGAATGTCGGAAGATGGGCACACAACCGAGCTATCTCCAATCATGGATACTTAGAAATCATCCCCCGAGCACTCTGGTAAGATCTGAGGATCTGAGAGGAGACAAGCCAGTGCTACCCCCATTTCAAAATCTGTGCCACTGGACTCATCCATATTGCACTGCTCAGCCACAGCTGTTGGGTCAGTCTGTTCTTCGGCAACTTCATCTCCCAGTAATTGCAAATCAAAGAAGATCTCAAAACCCGGCAAGTGCCACCTCTCTAAATTCAACCATGGCTCTGGAAAGCCGCAAAATGGGAAATCTTCCCCCTCCCGGATAAAGTGCCTGTTTGGCAGAGCTTAATTACAGCTTATTTCAGCTTTCAGCTTAATTTAAGCTATTTTAATGTGTTTGGTTTAGCTTATAGCTTATAGCTTATAGCTTTTTGGAAGTCAGAAATCAGCTTATTCTTTGAGTGGGGCAGGAGATGCTTTAAAAATAAGCTGGAAATCAGCTTAAGCTGAAAGTTATAAGCTATAAGCTGTTTAGGCATAAGCTATAAGCATTTTCCCACAGCTCTACCAAACAGGGCCAAAGCGTCTGTTCAGGGTCCCTCGGATAGGTCGATGCACTAACTTATAGTGCTTCCCGGCTTGTTTAGCTCTGGCTCTTCCAGCCATCTCTCTTCCTTTCCTTACCCAATCCTCCTTGGTATGTGAGTAACCTAAGCCAAAGGTATATGGATTATGCGGCACTTCGGCCAATTTAGCGACGCCTTTTCGACCACTTCTTCCTAATCCCATTCCGAGCATGTGTTGAAGCTTGTTCATGAGGTAGACAGATTTTACACTGACGTATAGCCCCTCATCAATAGCAAGCATATCCTGTACAACCCGAGCCTCAGCCAAGGTGAATCTTGACAAAAATACATCCTCCACGCCATGCTCAATCTCCAAAATTGGTGAAAAAACCTCTGGCGGCGGATGTATTGAAGAGTTCCCAAAAACAATTGCCACCCCCTTCCCGTGGGGGTACTTCAACATCTGGTGTAAGGTGGAAGAGACGGCTTTCACCTGGTGCAGCCATGACCGCCCAAGGAGTAGATTGAAGGTGGCTGGCACATCCAGAACATGAAATTCGATGTCCTATTGGCCCAGGCCAACCTGAGTTTTAATCCGTACCATTCCCATCACCTCCCGACTGGTGTTATCATAAGCCTGTATCATCTAGGCTGTTGGTACGAAATTTGTAGGCTTTAACCCGATATCATACGCCGTTCACGATGGACATACATTGATTGCAAATCCCGTATCAACCAGGACCACCGGTATCCATTTCCCTTTGCACTCCACAAAGATATAGAGCGACTAGTTATGATCAGAGCCCTCGGGCGGTAATTCTTTGTCCGTGAAAGTGACAGTCGGTGTAGCGTCGCCCGGAAACACCAATCCCACCAACTGCTCGGGTGTTGTATCAATTGAAAGCTTGGCCCTATCTATGGCTGAAAGGACGGCTTGTCTATGCACCCAGGAGGCCATAAGCAGTCCCCAGATGGAGATGTCTGCCTGAATTTTCTTTAACTGCTTCAGTACAACTTCCTCCTCTAACAGTCTGTCCTTCTGTTTCTCAGCTTCTCTATCTTTCCCAGACGCCTCCGGCTAGTCCAGATGTGGGGGCTTGAAATACTGCCCACTCTGGGTCATATGGTCCACTTCTTCTGTATACTAGGTGTCATCTGGGAGGTTCTGCCCCCAGTCTTCGTCAGTATGGGCCAGACGCAAATCGTTGTCTTCCCACCACATGCCCTCAGCAATCGATAGACAACTATCCAGCTCTACTGTAGTCATTTTTGTGCTCACAACACATTCTGTTCCCGCAGGGGCCTTGGTTTTTCTAGCCTTGTCATCATTCTCAATTTTCTCTTGTTTGAACCGCCGCAGCGCGTCCTCCTGTTCTATGTTTGCTGTGCACAAACTGCCTAAGTCCTGAGCAAAATTCTTCGTATCGGTGCTCTCCGGCGATTCTTCCTTGTTCTCGGCCATTCCAACCACTGTAGATGTTCCAGTTTCTGACTGCCCCTACCTCGGCTGAGACTCCTCAACAACATCTGGCTTGTCAATAAGCCACCATGTAGTATTTGTTGCTCCATTTAGGTCAAACCAGTTGACGTTCACATCCCCCGGATCCTGCTTGTCAAAGAACTATAGGTTGACAATGTCCTCTTCCAACTCTACTAGGTCGTCTAGCCCTTGACTGGGTCCATCCTCCCGAACCACATTGATCTCTGCCCCAGTTGGCAATTCTACCCTCGACTTAGCCTGATCTGTTGGCACAATATAACCGCACGGGTTGTATACTTCCTCAGTAAAGCTCCCAGATCCATCAGGTTCTGAACCAACATTCCCATTCTCCTCCATGGTCACCCCAGTTCTGTCTTTGATAGTCACCACCACTGGCTTGGGTAGGGTTAATGACGTATTCATCATGTATAAATCTGTGCATTCCGGGATGAACACCGTCGACTTAGGTAGGTGGGAAGGAGTGATATATATGCTAGGGTCGTATTGGACGACCATGGTTTGGATCAGGTTTATCTGCCTGGGTAGAGGGGGGGTTTTGGTGACATTTAGCTTGTCGGGAGGTGCAATCACCTTGTTATCAATAAGATCTTGGATCTCATGACGCAGCCTGTAGCAGAAGTCGATGTCGTGACTGTGCTGTTGGTGAAAGGCGTAATATTTGGCCGAGTTATGGGAAGAATGAAGTTTGTCTGGTAATGGCCGCGGCTCCAGGGGTTTCAAATGCCCTTTCATGATCAAAACTCCTAATGCTTTAGACAAAGTCATATATAGCGGGGTGAAGACTCTCTGGCCCTGAGCTTGGCACTTCACAGGTTGTGAGCTGGTCTCGGATGCACTAGTGAATAGTGTGGCTGTTTTGGGCGTGGTGGTGGTGACCATGCCCACGTCAGAAGTTCTTGCGGCTGTAATACTACTGGTAGCTGTATTCGAACCATGGGTAAACGCCCTCTTGGGCTGCTCTCTCTCATGGTCAATCAAACCTTGCTTCATGGCATCCTCAATCTGTACCCCAATCTCATGCAAATCAGCAAAGGTGGGGAGGGATAAGACGATCATTTTCTACATCAGCTTGGGTTGCAGGTTGTGCACAACCATCCTTATCTGATCTTTCTCCAGCAGTCGAGTTGTCATCATGGAGGCCTTGGCCCTCCATCGAATGACAAAGTCAGAAAATCCTTCATTCGGCTCCTACCTGGTTGCTTCGAGATCACAAGTCGTGACCTTGATCTGGGTATTGTATGAGTATTGAGCAACAAAGGCCTCAGCCATCACCTCCCAGTTCCTTTTCACTGAGTCCTTCAGCTTGGCGTACCAAATGGCCGCAATACCCGACAGGGTCTGACCGAAGAGTGATAGTTTTTGCAATCTGGAGAGGCCCATTGGCCGTAGGATATCTGAGAACAACCGCAGATGTACCATAGGATCTCCAGAACCTTCAAAACAGTCCATATGTGGCATCTTGAACCAGTCCAGCAATGTCACTGTTGAATCGGTGTAACCATCCTCTATGTCCGGAATAGAGTTAACGCCTTGAGCCCTCTTGAACAGCTTTTCCAGGTTGCTCACCTTCAGAGCGGTTGGATCAACCTCAAATTCGAACAGCGTGTCCACTAGATTAGCCGATGCTTTAGACATCTGAGGTGGGATTGGCAATGGGACTGGCCCTGTTGGAACGTCTGTATTTTCCTGGACGTTTGATGTTTCCCCAAGTGTTAGAACCCTAGGTAGGGGTGGGGGTGGATGTGAAGCAGATGCTTCAGCTTGTTGTGGTTGCTGTTGTTGCTGGAGCCTGGCAATCAATTCTGCATGTTGAGCTACAACCTCTGCCTAACGTACGACAACCTCTGCTTGGCGGGCAGCATCCCGCTGCATGGCCTGCATGGTCTTTTGGAGTTGACGCATCATGTCCTCCATTCCGACTATAAAGTGCTGATCTGACTAAATAGGTGTGTATTTCCTCTCTGAGGTAGAAGCAGATATCTCAACCCAACTACGCACAGGTGAAGTAGATAATGACCGCTGGTCTAGTGACTGCTGTACTGATGCTCTATGCCTGATTGCCCTCCGTCTAGTAACCGGGGGTAATGAAGTAACACTGGTTGTCCGTCAATTAGATTCTCAGATCGGGAAAGTCTCCTTCCTCTAGTCCACAGTGCTCGGGGAATAACTACCTCGTTGGAAGCAATGATGCAATACTACCTTGCAAAAAGGAAAATAAAGCAAAATAAGGAAACAACAATCAGAAAAACGAACAGCATTTTGGCTTAGATAAAGACAACACACAGTTGATATCATAAGCCGAACAAACTGTTTTCAAACACTGATCTCCGCCCCCAAATCACTGCCTCAAATCTGATACCCCCAAATACTGATGTCCTCAGATTGATACCCAGACTTGTAAACTGATACATGCATTCCTGTAAAGACACACTCTAAAAGCACATATCAAGCAAGCGAGAGCAAAACACCCCTACGGTGGGGTAGGGTTTCATGTCCTATTTTCGTCAGAAGCTAGGGGTTCACTACGTACGCATGCGGTTTCAAACAATCCTGCAATCGGGTAAGCAACCTATCCTAGTTTGGAACAGTCTCTATTGCTTCCAATATGCACTAGGCCGAATGGTCAAATAGGGTGCCTTGGCAAAATTGAGGTTTGCATTCCCATCGTGGCAGAGCCCGTAACCGGTCCGCCTTATGGCACGCTTTTTCAAGAAAGCCTCCGGCAAACCGTTCAGGAATAGCAGATGGCAAATACTGTAACTTAAGCGCACCAATGCAAATGCAATGCAAAAAAACACATAAGTGTAGATAAAACAACATATCATGATGTTCAAGTCAAGTTCTCTAAATCCCCAGCAAAGTCGCCAGAAACTGTAGACCGCCCGAACTTCCTCTGCGCACCTCCCTTTCGGAGAGGGCGCGGATTTGGGTTCATAGCTACTACAAATCGGACTCCTGTCACGGTTCTGAATCTAATCTCACAAAGTGCAATGTAAGATTGATAAATCACCAAAGAGTCCAAATCCGGCAAATTGTTTTGGAAAATTGATTTTAATCAAGAAGTGCCAAACATGGACTGCTTTGCCAGATTACAGAGTCGCCACCTAAATGCTTTGTTTTTTGGGAAATTTAGGAAACCCTGACTCGTGCCTAAGGCCACGTGTCTGTCATCACCAAAGTTGCCTCGACTCGAGAACTTGGGTACAAAGGGGGGAAGGTCATGAAATGAGCACCCCCGCTCGCCTGATCAAAGGATTGGCCTCTATTACTCATGATATGTTGCTTTGAAAACACATGTGTTCTTATTCCAGTTATTTAGCTAACTCACTACGTGATGCGCACAACATACAAGTATAGACTAGATCGCTTGAATTAGAACAAAACAATTCAATGTTTGTTTTCGAAAATGGTTTGAATTTGCCACCCTCAAATGGGCTTAGAAATGCAGATTTGCCACCAAACAAGGTGGGCTTAGAACATGATGATTTGCCACTCCAAGTGGGTTAAAACTCACATTTTGATGAATTGTTCCAATTCAAGTAATGAAGCCTTCATCCACAGACATTCATTCAGTTAATCACTAAGCAAATAGCCTCATAGCAAGCATGCTATCATGGCAATCTCTTACACACATGCAAGGATGCTAAAGTGTAAACATTTACAGTGTACTCCGAGCCAAAACAAAAGCTAGTTAGAAATTATGCATGATCCCTAACAATGCTAAATGCCTAATGCAACACATGCAATGATGTAACTAAATAGGCTCGGCTATCTAAGGTGGCATATGAATGCAACACTTAAAAACATGCTTTGAAACACGTATTCAAGTAAGTGTATTGAAATATAATGCAGTTTGAATGATGCGCCGAGCACGGTGCATGCAATACAAATGAATGATGCACGCATGCAAGCATAAGGTATGCTAATTGAAAAACGACCCTAAACTAACCATTGAAAGCGGTTAAGTAAAAGGGAGAAAAGACGTGGGGTTGGAAGACATTCACATACATACGTACACTTATTACAACATTTGCCCTCTCGCAGGAGAGTCCAAATGAATAAGAGCTAAGCTAAGCTACTTATTACAAACCAACTAATTAACTAACTCTAGCTAATTAATTATTACAAAACCGAATTGAAACAAATAGCAATACTAAGCTAGTTAAGATATTACACAACAAATTGAATGACTAATCACGCAAACTAATCATAAGCAATGAAATGGCCTCGCGGCAAGGGAGACATGCATGCTCGTTGGCGTCCTCTCGAAAATCCACTACCTTGCCTCTAGAAGCCTCTATTTGCACATCTTTGGATTTCTAAAAATTGTGCCAACTTCCAGATTGCTTTTGACTCATCTTGGGAACATGCTGAGGGATGATCAGCCATGATTGGTAGTAATCGGCCAATACTAATGGCCGGTCGGCTGCTTTGGTGGCTGGTCGGCCATTGATTCCCTGAACTTTTCTTTTTGTTGCAACAGAGTACAAATAGAGGCATGGCAGTGTATTTGCGAGGAAATCTTTGTGCAACTACTCTCTTTATCATTTCTCAAGCTCAAAGGAGCGTAGTACTCGGCTCTCAAGCCACCAATCACGTATCTCAATGCATGATGGCTAAAGAGTCAAGCTTGCACAATGTTAGTGAATGCACAAACCAGACTCAAAGAGTCGTCACCCAATCATGCATGATCAAGGGTGACAATGACTAAGAAACGCAACACGTTTCATCACTTTGAGTATGAAACGTGCCACATTCCTTGTGTTTGGATTTAACTTAACGTCCGATCCAAACACAATGCAATGCAAACAACATGCTCATCTTTCAATGCTAAAGTGGCATGCACAAGACTCTATCATGTGAGTGATGCATGCAAGACACGTTAAAGGGGCCAAGAGCACTAAAGCAAATGAAGAACATTAAACATCAGGCATGCACTATCAATCTCAAATGGTCAAACCAGCTATGGATAGACCTAAGATACTCCAAAAAAATGGCCAAAACACACTAAAACTTAGGCACAAAAAGCAAGAAATGCATACTTATTCATTTGCTCGCAAGCAAGGCACAAAGCTTAACTTTCAAACACATTGAAGGAGTGATATATATAAGAGCATGACAGAGGTACAAGCACTGAAATCATATGCCAAATGATGACATATCATGCAAACAACACAAGTATAGCATGTTAGGGGTCTCAAAACACAAGACTAGCAAAGGCAATTATGCCATAACTATACAAAGCAAGCCCCAAGAGGCCAAGAACACTCAAAACAGTCCTAAAGCATGTCAAAAAAATGCCAAAAACATGTTGGAGTGTAGCCAAAATAAGCTAGAATGATAAGCCAAAACACTAAGCATGCAAGGCTAATGAGTGAGATTGCACTACAAGTACAAAAACCAAGCAAGAGGTGATCCAACCAACCAAAATTAGAGTTAGAGCATGTTAAATAATGGCCAAAAACATGCTGGAGTGGAGCCAATACATGCTAGAATTATAGGTTAAGACATGAAGCATGTTAGGCTAGCAAGTAGGATTACACTACAAGTGTATGAAGCATGCAAGAGGTGACCAAACCAGCCAAAAACAGAGTTATAGGAGGTCCAACAAGTCACAAAAACATGCTCAAACTAAGCGTTAAGAGGATAGAAACACATGCTCATTTGGTAGGCCAACAACACATGCTAACCAGACAAGAGGAGGGCCCCCCCTCCTATTTGGGACCTCAAAACAAGTTTTCTACCACTAAAATTCCTCTAGAAGTCAGTGGTTAAAAGGCCAAAACAAAATGGTTTCAAAAGCTTTAAAGGAAGGCAAGAAACTTAGCAAATAAGCCACCAAAGAGGGTGAAACACCCCTAACTCCAAAAAACACTTTAAACTACCATTTTTAAGCCTTAAAAACAAAGGTTTTTGTAGTTGAAAGCTAGGCCTAAAATAGCATGCAAAGGTGGCTAAGTAAGCAACTAAAACAAAGCTTTAAAAGGAATATGGCTTACCCTTGAAGAACAGTAACAACAGCAGCACTTTTGAGCCAAAACCAACTTTAAAAAGCTCCAAACAAACCTCAAGAAACCTTAGCTCCAAGGTAAGGTGTTTGGCTAAGACGGTTGTGTACAAAGATGCAAAGAAAATACACTTCTAAGCACAATTGAGAGAGAGAGAGAGAGAGAGTAAATATTTGTCTCCCAAAAATTCTGAACCCTTGAAAAGGGGAGAGACCTCCCCTTATATAGGAAATGCAAGAAAAGATCTTGCTTTATCCCTCCATACACGTGTATGGAGGATGAGCTCAGTGTTCAACAGCTGGAACAGCTGGCACCAAAAATATCTACAAAAGCAGAAAAAAGGACCTCAGCCAAAACCTATGGCCGACCGGCCATTAAAGTGGCCGACCGACCACCACTGATGGCCGATGAGAGAAATGCTTGGCCAATGGGTTAAAGGCCTGGCCGACAGGCCACCCTCTTTCCCCAGAATCAATGCTACAAGTTCTTGGTGCACAACCAAGCACAAAAAAGACAAGTTGAGAGGCTCCAAGGCAAAGCGCACAACCGAGACCTTCAGGAACTCAAAATGAACACAAACATGAATGATCATCGAGTGTTCAAACGATGACGTCCAAGTCTTGAGGACGGACAAAAATGGGATGTCTACAGTGGGTGATGACCTAGGGTTAAGGTTTGAGGGATGGACAGTTGGCGAAGAAGGTAGCAAAAGGGTAGTAGTAAGTGGTGGCTGAGATGGTGAAAAAGGTGGCCGGAGTGGAAAAACGACGAAAAAAAGGGTCTATTGGAGTATGACAAGAGGGTGCAATAAATTGAAAGTTGGGAATGCGGTGAGATCTAAAGAAATATAAATAGGAAGCAATTTTAAAAAGTAAGAACCAAAAAAATGAGAAATCCAAAATTAGAAAAATAAAAATTATTAACAGCACTCGATCCACAATAAGTCATATCATTATATACAAAAATTATATATAAAAAATTTATTTATATAGCATTACTCATTCTACAAATATCAATTAAAGATCCTCCTTACTGCATTAAGATTCTTTGATTCTACATTGTCGTCTACCATTCTTGCATCACTATTAAAATTGATTGTGTGTTTGTCAATTTAAAAGAGCGCTTGAATTTGGTAGGCCTATTTTGTAATTGATTTACTTTTTGTATTCGTTAAGAAAACTATTCGTGTAAAAAATCAAGATGATTAGATATCGGTAACTAGATGCTTGAATAATATTTGGTTTAAAAAAATAGAGACAATGTGGGCTCGCCTTTTTCTGCACCTCGTCTTTCGAAAAGGTTTGAAAAGAACGCCTCACAATTCGGACTCTCGTGGTTCTGAATCTAGTCTCACAAAGTGCAATGTGAAACTGATAATCACCAAAGAGGCCAAATCCGGCAAACCCTTTTGGAAAATCGATTTTAAATCAAATAATGCCAAAATTAGACTGATTTGCCACATATAAAGTCACCACCTAAATATTTTATTTTTAGAAAAATTTAGGAAACTCTGACTCGTGCCAAAGGTCACGTGTCCGTCATCACCAAACTTGCCACAACTTGGGAACTTAGGTACGAGAGGGGAAGGCCCTGAAATGAGCACAGCTGCTCGCCCGATCGAAAGATCGGCCTCTACTAATCATGATATGTTTTTTTATAAACATTATGTGTTCTTATTCCGGTTATTAGCTAACATTACTATGTGACACACACAAGCAAGTATAGACTAAAATTGCAAGAATTTGAACAACTCAACTCATGTTTATTTGCGAAAATGGTTTGAATTTGCCACCCTCAAGTGGGCTTAAAGATGCGGATTTACTACTAAACATAGTGGGCTTAAAACATGATTTTGCCACAACAAAGTGGGCTTAAAACATACATTTGTCAAATTGTTCCAATCCAAACAACAAGCCTTCATCTACAGCCATTCATGCAGTTTAGTATTTAAGCACATAGCCTCATTGCAAGCATGCAAAACATGGCAACATGGTAATCACACTCATACAAGTATGCTAAAGCATAAAACTCACCGAGTACTCCAAGCCAAAACAGAAACTAGTTACAAAAATGCATGATCTTAACTATACAAGATGCCTAATGCAACGCATGCGAATGATGCAATTAATAGGCTCGGCTACTAATATGGCATATGAATCAATTTGAACAACATGCGATTAAACACGTATTCAAAGAAGTATCTTGAATTGACGATGCAGTTTGAATGATGTGCCAAGTCTCGGTGCATACAAGACAAAATGAATGCATGCAAACATGCAAGTATAAGGTATGTTAATTGAAAATGTCCCTAATCTAACCATCGAAAGCGATTAAATAAAAAAGAGAAAGACGTGGGGTTAGAAGACATGCAGACACGCACGCACACTTATTACAACATTACACCCTAGCGAAGAAGGGTCCAAATAAATAAGCTAACTAACTAGCTACGCTAATTAAGCTAATTAATTATTACAACAATTGAAATGAATTAACTAACTTATTCTAAGCTAATTAAATATTACAAAACGAGTTAAGTAGCTAAATACTAAGCTAATTAAATACAAAGCAATTAAACTAATTAATTAGCTACCACTAATTGACTAAACAAAGCAATTAAATGGCCTCGGGAAGTGAGGGATACATGCTCAGTTTCTCCACCCGAAAAGCCACCGCCTTGCCACTGAACGCCTCTGTTTGCACATATTTGAACACCAATAGTGCTGCCAACTCCCAGAACGCCTCTACTCCACCTCAGGAACACACTGTGCAAAATTTCATTGATGGCTGGTCAGCTACCAATGGTGGTCATCGACTATCATTGGTGGCTGGTCGGCTACTGCTGGTAGCGGTCGGCCACTACTAGTAGCGGTCAGCCACTGCTGCGGGCCGGTCGACCACTGCTGCCCTGAACTTCCTTTTTGCTGCAACAGAGAGCAAACAGAGGCAAAACAGTGTATTCTCAAGGGTTATATGTATTGTTACCCTCCTTATCATCAAACAAGCTTAAAGGAGTATAACTCTTGGCTCTCAAACCACCAATCAAGCAATTTCCATGCATGATGGCCAAATAACCAAGTTTGTACAAGTTTAATGAGTGCAAAACAAGACTCAAAAGACCACCATCCTATCATGTATGATCAAGGGTGATGGTGACCAAGAAAAGGGACACATTTCATCACTTTTGAGTATGAAACGTCCCATTTTCCTTATGTTTAAATTAACGTCCGATTTGCACACATGCAATGCAACACAAAAGATGCTTATCTTGCCTCTTTTACTTGTCATTTTGTTTACTCATTTTACATTACCGATTCATTCTTTAATCGATCAAGTCCATTGGTGAGTGTCCTCTAATGGAAAGAAGTGTCAACCAAGGGGTAATTTAAGACACGAGAGAGATCATGTCGTTGGTAATGAACCCTCAAAGATGATTAAACCATTAAGCATAACCTCAATCTTAAGCTTAAAGGATCCCAAGTTTGAAACAACTCTCAAAAGCAAATAAAAGAGTGAAGCAAGGAGGGAGGTTGCAGAGATTTTAAGTGCTGAAATAAAGTGCAAAACAACACTAAAACATGCTATTAACTCAAAAGAATGATGATTAAAGCATTAAAACATTAAGCTAGTGAAGGAATTAACACTACATCTATGTAATACAAGCCTCAACTGAACTAATCAACCCAAAATAGAGCCAAAACAAGTTACTTCAGAGGTAAAAACATGCTGGAATTAAGCTAAATTAAGTTAAAAAAACATGCTAATATATGAAGCTATCTAGGTATGCAAACAAGACACAAAGAAGGGAGGCTAACCCCTCCAATTTTAAACTTCAAAACAAGGTTTTTACCACTGAAAAACCTTTGAGATTCAGTGGTTAAAAGGTCCAAAAACGTTGGTTTAAAAGTGATGAAAAGATGGTACAAGAGCTTAACAAACAAAGGAGCAAGAAGGGTGGACCACCCCCTAACTCAAAATAGCCTCAAACCACCATTTTTAAATCATAAAAATAGAGGTTTTTGCAGTTGAAAATTATGCCAAAAACAGTTTGAAAAAGATGCCAAAACAAATATTGAAACAAGCTTAAATAACAAGTGTTATATCTCTTGAAGCTAAGGCACAAAATAGGAAACAAACCAAGCTTAAATCTCCTTTTAGAGCTCAAACAAAGCTCCAAGTAATCTCAGCCCAAAGGTGAGAGTATTTGGTTAAGGGTTGATGTGCAAAAGCTAAGAAAAACTAGGCAAAAGTGTACAAAATAACAAGAGAGAGAGCGAATTTTCGAGAAAGAGAGATATTTTTTGTCTAAATCTTCTAACCCTCCAAAATGGGGGAGGAACCCCCATATTTATAGAAAAACACCCCTTGAGCTTAGATACATCCTACCATACACGTGTATGAAGATGTAGCTCAGTGTGCAATAGCTAGCACAACTATCAACAAATATCTGGAAAAGGTGACCAATGGTCGTCGACCACCACTAAGAGCCAACCGACCACCACTGGTCGTCGTCGACCACCACTAGTAGCTGACAAGCACAAGACATGGCCGATAGGCCAGGGGGTTGGCCAACAGGTCATGTACTCCTCCACACTAGAGGTAAAAAACTCTTGGTCCAAAACCAAGCACAAAACAGTTAAGGTTTCAAGGCTCAAAGTCAGGGCGTTCCACCGAAAACTTCGGGCAGTCAAAATGAACACAAACAAGCACAATCATCAAGTACACAAACGATGACGTCCAAGTCTTGAGGACGGTCAAAAATGGGGTGTCTACAATTGTCCCTCTTTGACAGAACTCGAAAGTCATAAAATGACGGGAGTGAATGTTAAAGCCTAAAGACGACCTATTTTTGACAAGGCCAAAGACTTGGACAAACAGACAAGCAAGACAAAGACGGTTGCGCCCGTAGACTGCCTACGTATCCCTTTGCAAGGAATCAAACCAGCGTAGTTCTGGGGCAAGATGCAAGTGATATGCATGATGAAAAAACATAACTTATGATCGTGTAATGATGTTGTAATGAAACATCTAGATGCAAATGTTATGCAAAGAAATGCTACAGTTAAACTGAAACAAGGTACAGCAAACTCAAACATGAACAGAAGTAAGTAAACATGAACCAAACCACATTTCATACAGAAATGATGTAAGAAAATTATGCAAACTTAACTACGCATCACGCAGGAAAGGCAAAGAATAACACAACCGTCGGGCGCACCCGAGGTGTCAAACAAGATCCTAACATGTTGCACACGGAAGGAGAGAAGGGATGGTGTGAATATCGGGATGTACCCGACTGTTCTTAACCAAAGGGAGCGATGATAAACATCGAAACACATCCAAATGCTTTTAACCAAAACTGGGAGTGGTGATAAATATCGGAACACGTCCAAATGCTTTTAATCAAAACAGGGAGTAGTGATAAACATCGGAACACATCCAAATGCTTTTAACCAAAACAGGGTAAATCGGAGGATAGGAATGATCTCACCTAGAACTCCTCTAAATGAACCGTACATACAATATCGTGCCTGCATAAGAAAGAAACTCAATAAGTATAACATAGTAAGAGTGCATGTTCTATGCAAGACAACCAACCATGACAAAATGTTAGAGACATGTTTTATGCAAAACATGCGAGAAACAAAACGGAAGCATATTCTATGCAGCGAGAACCAGAGCATGTTCTATACAACAGCAGAATGCATATTCAATGTAACAGTACAAAATGCATGTTCTATCAATAGCACAAAATGCATATTCTATGCAAGATTAGCAAATGCGTGTTCTATGCAACATTGAAAATTGAAACATGCTCTATGTAAATGTGAAAAGTGATGCAAGATCACATGTAAAATGCACGTTCCATGCACCAATAAGGAAATGCACAATAAAACCGACTCAATCGCAACTTTCGATTTACCTCTCAGAAGAGTTGCAACAAGTTAAAAAAAGGATACACCTCATTGATGTTGATTAGTGATGAATCATCATGCACCGAAGACACGGTTTGAAGCTTCCACAGAGACAATTTGAGGTTAAAAGTGAACTTTTCTTGCACTTTCTCGAGAACTAAGGACACAAAATAGCAAAAAAGCACAAAGGAGGAGCACTGGAAGCTTGTCGGCCACCAGGGAGGGGTGTCGGCCACCTGTCGGCCACACCTAAAGGTTGTCGGCCACTAATGGTGGCTTTCGGCCACCGATGATAGCTTCAGACTAATTTGGTCTTTTTACGCTGGGTCTTTATCTTTACACCCCCAAACTTCATTTCCTCACATCTTCCTAGCCAAAATTCATCCATTTCTCTCTCTAGACACCTTTTCCCTCTAGATCCGTGCTTTATATGCATTTTCCAAGGCCCCACGTGAAGTTGATTCGCTAAGACCTCTTGATTTCCTTTGTTTTGAACCGATTGAAATTTGATCTCGATGCTTTTTTCTTCATTTTCACCACTTGAGGCTTGTTCCCCTCAAGTTTCTCTTGGGTTTGGTGCCTTTTCCTGGGCTTTGACTTTTTTTCCCATTTTCTCTCTCTCAGGGTTGACTTTTGTTGACTTTTGGCATTTTCTACCCATTTTCCTCATTTTCACCCACTTTCTCATCTCATTTCCAGATGGCGGACGACAAACCACATGACGGAGCTTCCCTGGGGATGGAGGCAAATCCCAAGCCTGTACCACTACCACCTAGAGTTTGACCCTTTGACCCAGAGACATACCATCCAGAGACGCATATGCTACCACCCGATACCATCCGTCATTTCAGAGGATTTGCACGAGGTGCACCAGAGGACCTCTTGTTACGAGAACGGGAGTCTCATTTATCCTACGGCGCCACCGAGGTATTGTAGCACGTCCGCGGAGGGACCTCGGCTACAGTTCGGACTCCCTTTTGTTGTGTTGCGGTTCTAAATCTGAACCAAAGAGTCCAACTCTGGCAAATCGTTTTGAAGAAAAACAGATTTTTGAAAAGTAGTGCCAAACATGGACTGCTTTGCCAGATTATAGAGTCGCCACTTAAATATTTTTTTTTAAATGGGAAATTTAGGAAACCCTGACTCGGCGCCGAAGGCCACATGTCCGTCATCACCAAAGTGGTCTTGGCTCGGGAGCTTGGGTACGATCGGGGAAGGTCAGCTATGAGCACCCCCTTTCGCCCGGTCCGAAGACCGGCCTCTACTAACCGTGATATCCGATTTTGAAAACATTACATGCTCTTATTCCAATTATTAGCCTAGAATTACTATGTTATGCGCACGGCAAACAAGTATAGACTAGATTACCTAATTTGGAAATAAACATTGCATATCCGTTTTGTCTCGAAAAACATGTTAGATTTTGCTACTCGCAAGTAGGCTAAAATACGGATTTCAATGAGTTGTTCCAACTCAGGCAATCCAACCTCCACCCACAGGCATTCAAACAGTAGTATCACATAAGCACTTAGCCGCACGGCAAGCATACTGTCATGGTAAACATTCACACGCATGCGATATGCTAAAGCATAAATACTTACATCGTACTCCGCGCCAAAACAAGAAACTAGTTAGCAAACGTGCATGACCTAGTTCATGTTAAGTGGCTAATGCAACACAGGCATAGATGCAATCTAGAGTGGGCTCGGCTAACCCTAAACGTGGCATGTGAAATGCGCAAGTATCACGTATTCAATTTGGAATTGAAAGTACGATGCAGTTTGTATGATGTACCGAGCCCGGTGCATGTAAACAAATGCATGAATGCACGCATGCATTGCATAAGGTATGCTAAAATAAACATGCCCTAGTCCATTACCATAAGCAGGTAAATAAAAGGGTTAGAAAGAAATGGGGGTTGGAAGACATACATGCCACTCACCCACACTTATTACAATTGCGCCCTCACTCGGAGGGATCAAAATAATAATACAGACCGAATAAATAATTAACTACCCTAGCTAATTAAATATTACAAATCAACTAAATCAATTAAATAAATTAACTAATCTAATTAACAGTAAATCGCCTCGGGATGAGGGCCAAAAGCACCGCGCGCTCGGGACTGGCTCGGAACCGCACTGCCGTGCAAGTGTGCCTCTGTTTCCTCTGCTCTCCTCTTCAGAAAATTACCAAAAATCCCAGGAGTGCCTCTCAGAGCACTGGGGAGTACCACCGGCTGGGGCAGAGCACCACCGGCTGAAGGAAGAGGCCACCGGCACTGAATTCACTCATCGGCTGCCAGTTGACTGCCGGTCGGCACTAAATAGTGCCGGTTGGCACAAAATTCCTGCAGAATCTGCAACTCACAGCAGCAGAGGGAAACAACATGCAAGGCAATGCAATTCAAGCCATTTATGCACCAAACACACCCCCTATCATGTTATTGACTCAAGGGGGCATGCGCCTCGGTTCCCGGACCACTAATCGCGCATTTTCATGCATGATGACCCTAAGGACCAAGAATGCAACTTCACTTTCAAATGCATGCAAAACATATAGGCACAAAAGGGTGCCAAACATATAGGCACAAAAGGGTGCCAAACCTCTATCAAACTCACTTCAAGAGGCTTGGCATGCATGTCAATGTGGTGTAATCCTAAGCATGTTATCTAGGATGCAATGTGGACGAATGTGATGCACTCATGCAAGCATACAAGTAAGCATTCAAGACAAGCATACAAACCAATGAAATGGTGGATTTAGACATGAATTAGGCGCCTCAAATGGGCCCAAAATCAGTGGCCAAAGTGCCTAGAAATGGAGACTAAACAAACTCACACACATGCAAGTGTCAAGGTCCAAACCCAAGGCATACAAAAGCAACTCTCATGCACACTTAAGAGGCACAAACATGGGCTAATAGCATGCATGAAAAGCTCCGAAATTCATGTCAAACATGATGCCAAATCATGCGATGAAGCATGTTAAACAAAGCATGCAAATGGCCTAGGCTTAAAGCAAGTCAATAGGGCATTAAACTACACTTAGCACAAACACATATGGCATGCATCAAACAACCAAAAACAGATTTTTAGCATGTCAAATTAGGCCCAAAGGACCACTTAGATGGCATCTAAGGGACATGGAATCTAAGGCATGCAACATGACCAAAACATGGAGCATTTAACACAAGCTTAAGAAGTCACAAAGAAGCATGCAATGTAAACATTACAAGCACCTCTAGGGGACTGAAAAAGCATGCTAGGTGGTTCCAAACCATCAAAACAATGCAAACAAAGGGATGCTACACATGCACACTCTTAAGGCCAACAAGCCAAATGCAAAGGGGCTATATTAAACATGCCAAGATTGACCAAAACACTTATGGACAGACCTAAAACATGATAATATGAGCACAAAATCTTCACAAACACAAGTCTAAAACATGCTAGAAATGAAGGCATACCACCTAAGCATGTTAAGACATAAAGAGGCATTACAAGGCAACTATACTAAGCATGCATAGGAGACCTAAACCAACTTGAAAACATGTTATATCATGGAAATATAAGCATGGAAGACAACCAAGGCATGCTCAACACACACTCAAACATGGTGCTCCTTAGGAAGCCAAAACTTGCCCTTTTCAAGGACACCAAGGAGAGGGGGGTGGCCCTCTCCTTCTTGAGACTTCAAGGCATGCTCTTCACCACTAAAATCCCTCAAGATTTCAGTGGTGAAGAGATCCTATCACCAAAAATCTCGGATCTCTCACAAAATAGCACAAAAAGTGCCCTTTTCAAGGCCTAAGGGTGGTCAAACCTACCCAAACCACTAAACACTCTTAATATACAATAAAGAGGGTCAAAAATCAGAACTTTTATGTGCCAAACACTAAGCCCAAAAACTATTTTAAAGCAAGCAAAAATAGATTGCAAGAATGGGGTAAAAAGAGGGTATAGTGTCTTACCCTTGAAGCCTCTTCACAAAGCTTGGTGTTGTGTCTTCTTTGAGCTCAAAATCAGCCAAGAATCATCAAAAACCAACCTCTAGAACCTCTGTCCCAAGAGAAAGGTGAAGCACTAGGTGCTAGTGTGCAAAAGTAAGGCACAAAACACCTAGTTTAACAAGAGAAGGATAGATATAGGATAGATATATATTTTCTAACCTAAACCAGAGCTTCCTCTCTGTCTAAAATGGCTGAAACCTCTCAAGAATTCCAACCCTTGAGCCAAGAGAAGAGCCTTCTCTCTTATAGAACTTGTAAGACTTACAAGCTAAGCAACCAAGGGCTCATCCCTCCATACACGTGTATGGAGGGGAAGCAAATTGCACACAGCTGTCTGAAAATATCTCAGAAAGCAAGTGCACAGTGCCCGGCCGGCAGAAAATGTCATTTTGACAAAATTTAGTGCCGACCGGCACAATAAAGTGCCGGTGGCAACTCTAGCCAGCCGGTGGCCTCTAGCCCCAGCCGGTGGTGTGTGGGGATGCCTCACAAGGCATTCCCTGCCCTTCCAAGGCAAAACACAAGTGTTTGGTGCAAAACCAAACACAAAACGGTCAAGTTCGGAGGTCCTGAGGCAAGGCGCGCGAGCCGAGAACTCCGGGAACTCCAAACGAACACGAACATGGATGATCACCGAGTGTTCAAGTGGTGACGTCCAAGTCTTGAGGACGGTCGAAAATGGGGTGTCTACAGGTATACACTGTATTCTTATATTCGCCTCAATGTACCTTGTATTTCTTGCATTAATCACACTCTTGCACTGTATTTCTTGACACTGCCTTTCGTCTGCTTGTCTCAAACACATGCTTACACTGTATTTCTTACACTGCCTTTTATCTGTTCATTCTGATTTCAAGAGGACTCACACTCTATCAGAGGATACGGAGCCATATCCGCGAGGGAGTAGTACATGGAGCTCCCCGTCGGCGTTTGCCAGATTGTCGATGAGGCCGGCTTCGGCTTATTCTGTATGGGGCTATCTCATCTCATAGCGAGCAGACCCTTACTTGGCGCACTGGTAGAAAGGTAGTGGGATACCACCAACTCTTTCCATTTCTCTACCGTAAGAGAGATGACGATGACTCCCCATGACTTCGCTATGCTCACTGGCATAGAGGTAGGGGGCTATCCGATCCCTTATGATACAGACATAGGCAAGTGGGAGGCCGCCTGTATCTTCTAATCAGGGATGGTGCGATACACTTGGTTCTTAGAGTATTTCAGAGGAACAGAGCTAGAGACCCTAGAGGAGATCAAGTAGTACGCCCGAGGATTCTTGATGTTCCTCTTCGGCACCACTTTGTTCATCGACCGGGTGAACACTGTTGGGCTATATCTCTTGAGTGCCTTGGTGGACTTGTCTCAGGTCCGGCTTTACGACTGGGGCGGCGCTAGCCTGGCCACCTTGTACGAATACATGAGCTCGACATCCCGCTAGAGCGGGAACAGAGTCGGCCGCTACTGGAGAGCCTGGGAGGTATGTTTACTTTTCTGCTTCGCGTTTCCTACCGTACTTTCTGCTTTGCACTTTCTGTACACTGCACACACATAGTTTGATCTCTGCTTTGCATTTGTACTTTCTGTACGCTGTACTATACATCTTGCTTTCTGCATTTTCTCTGTATTCTACATTCTCTGCACATTGCACACATATTTTGCTTTCTGCATTGCCTGTGTTTATCTGTTGTATACTCATTGTTACCCTTTTGGTTTTTACAGCTGTGGGTATATGCATATTTTCCCACCCTTGCCTTAGAGCCGGAGGTGGAGATGCCTCTTGTTGTACCTTACTCTCATTAGTACAACGACAGGTACATGAGGAAGACCAAGGAGATCTTTCCATTCTTCTGCCGGTACTTCGACCCCTTGACCGCGGCAGAGGTAACTCAAAACTCATGGTTATTGCTACTTCACTTCAGCTTTACTACATATCGCATATCTAATGGCAACTAACAATCTATACATTCTCTGTTTGTAGATCTCGTGGCAGCCCTAGGCGACGATGCTTGAGGGAGTCAAGGACCAGTTTGTCGACGCTAGGGGGGCTTCCCGTTATCGGCTTGTACTCGAGGGCCCGATCTGTCGAGCCTGGTTCTTAGTTGAGCTCTTCATACGACAGACGTTGGGTTTACCACAGCAGGTAGTTCCCATGCCGCCTTCACCATCCATGCGGACTAGAGAGAGCCTTTCCTCTCATGAGGTGATTGATTTTACTCGATGCGTGGATGCAGACTACTTTCTCGGAGAGAGGGACTATACAACATTTATCCAGACACATCTCATACCTCCCTTCATGGGTACTCGTGCTCATGCATCGAGGGGTAGGGCCAAAGGGGTGCTCCCTGCTAGACAGGTTTTCGGTTGGCTAAAGCTTCCGACCGAGTTGACATGCTGGCGGTACACCGGCGAGGCTTACCAGATTCTGATTGAGCCTCCAGCGACTAGTTATAGATATCTCAGAGCTCTTGACTTACCTTCGGTAGGCATCACAGTTTTTTTTCATTTATTTTCCATTCTCTCTTAAACATTCATTCTTTCTGGACATTGATCATTCCCAAATGCATTTACAGGCACCTCTAGGATACACCGAGGATCTGCTGGAGCTATTAGCTTCTTTCGAGGGCATGATCTTGAGAAGGGAGGCACTGCTCGGCTTCCACGACATTCAGGTATTTTCTTCAATTTTCTTACATTCCAGTCATCATATTTCTGCCGACACACGGAAACTGGCATTTCAACTGAACATTTTCCCATGCTGCACTGATACACTGCATCTGAATTTTGCACTTTCATACTGTATTCATACTCTGTACCTGACCTCTACATGTATTCATTTTGCACACCATACTTGCATCTGATACACATACTATGGCTGACATATATCAACTTCTTTTTCAAGTCCCACCTCTACCGACAACACCGGCGACAACAGCAGCAGCAATAGCAGCAGGACTATCAGTACCCCCTCCAGCAGCAGGGAGAGAGAGAGAGAGACAAGTTCCAGCGCGCGGTCGAGGCCGAGCTAGGAGCGCCCGAGCTGAGAGTAGTCCTTCAGAGCCTATTCTAAGCGAGGATGATACAGAGACCAGCGAGGTCGAGGAGATGGTGAGTCAACACGCTGAGTCATCCGAGAGCGGAGACGATGACGTTTGGCTCGAATTCTGTTAGTAGTGATGCTGATGCCGAGGAAGGCTCCGAGGCAAAGGGCGATGATGACTCCGGTTCCGATTCTAATTCAGCATCTAGTTCAGATAGCAGCGCTGACAGAGACAGCTCTGTAGAGTCCGTTCCGTCGAGGAAGAGGACGAAGAGGGCCTCTAGAGCTTGAGATAGCTGGCGTTGATTTCTTGTATTTTTTATTTAGTTTCTCTTTTGCTAGTAGTGTTAGCACTTTGTACAGCTTTAGACAGGTTTTAGTTTTGCTTTAAAAAAACTTGTACTCTTTTGTAAAAAGTGACCATGATCGAAATGAAATAACTTTTCAATGAAAAAGTGTTGTATTTTGCATTCTGAGCACCGCATAACATCGCATAGCAAAAAAACGAGATTGATCTTGATTGAAAACTGCACATTGTATTGGCACTTTCTTAATCAGGTAATGAACCGACCAACACTTAACAAACAAAGTAAGACAAGTCGATAAACAACTAACAATAACAACTCGATAGACAACGCAACAACTCGACAAGCAAAAACAAAACAAATACAACTCGATAAACAACACAACAACTTGATAAACAAATTGAAACAACTCGATAAACAAATTGAAACAACTCGATAAACAAATTGAAGCAACTCAAAAGCGACTCAACAAAACTACTAAAACAAGATAGCAGAATGCACTAAGAGCAGAACAAAACACAGGTTCTTAGCACTCTCAACACATAGAAAGACCACAAGAATGCTGTCGGCCATAAATAGAGGCTGTCGGCCACCACTGGCTACAAAAGGTGGATGTCGGCCATCAGTGTTAGGGACCTCCAGATTGTTACCACCTGTCTTCCACTCAGTGCCTTATTTTCTACAAAAGCTGAGACTTCATAGTTTCTTCATTCCAACTCTGTTTTTGCCACAAATGGAGCCATTCTTTGTCGAAAAACTCTCAAATTGGATTACAACTTTAGATAGGTCAGAAAAAGTGAATTTCTAGGGTTTCGGGATAAATGCACTATTCCCGATGAGTCGTTCTCCACTATGTTTTCCGTTCCTACATATCGCAGCTAGGTGTTGGAACCTGGTTACACATGTTTTTAGCTTTGGAGGGCAAGAGATACGCCGTACAATTGAAGAATTCCAAGTTTTGATGGAATCCCAGCGTGACAAGGAAATCTTGCCTCAAACCCTTTTTGGTCACATCCAAGCTTTAGGAAGGATGTGTGGGCTCACTTTACATGAGGCTCGATCCTAGGTTCACAACGGAGAGCTAGAAATTCCCAGCCTCATTCATTGATTTTCTGACGTCAGTGAACATAACGACCGTCTTTGGCAGAGTTTTCGGCAGCATGCCCTTTGTCTATGTATGTTAGCTCATTTTCTACTTGCCCCAAGTTTCGGAGGGTCTAGCATTTGACTAATTAAAGTGGCCCAAGGCTTGAAAGAAGGCAAGAGTTGCATTGGCCTAGCATTGGCCGAGACTTTGATGGGCTTGGATGCCTTCCATCAGCGGGAGACAACCAAATTTGTAGGAAATCCTTTACTTTTGCAAGTAATGTTTCCCGTCCTATCTAATGTGTGTTTCTTACATCACTCGACACTCACACTCTATTTTCCTCTAAAAACCCGTTCTCATTTTTTCTCTCCACATACACCTCTCTATTCTTTAATCTCTATTTTCTTTCATCCCTCCCCAGATATGGCTCATGGACAGGTTGACGGTAGTGGACTCTTACCCTGGATATTCAGCCAAGGCTATTTCTTTTGCCAACAGCTAGTTGATTTCCTGAACAAAGAGTAGTAGTGCCATTGGATGTACAATAGGTCAACTACTAACATTGTCTGGCATTGCCCCTGGTTTGATCTGCCCAAAATGAACTACAGCATGTCTTGGCAACCCGATATTCAGTTAATTGGCCTGACACACTATGTCTTCTACTTTCCATTTTTGTTCAGGTGTCAGTTTGGACACCACCAAATTTGTCTAGAAGAGAGGGTAGAGTACCCGGCTCCATTCTTCATCCGAGGTTCACAATTGCTCGATATCGCACTGCATGGAGGACAAGAAAACTTCTGGCTCCCATTCCCAATTTCAATTGCACCCTTTCTGGTGAATGTCTGGCTTGACTTGAAGATGAGGCGCAAACCGGGCCTACTTTAGCATCTGAAGCTTCCACAAGCTCTGGGAAGGGACATAGGAACACCTGATTCACCCATGCCCCAAGTTTATTGCTTTAATCTGTACTTTCAAGTTTCCTTTTGAATGTAATAAAAGCCAACTTTGATTTGCATCGAGAGCTGGAGAACTTTGTACTTGAAATCAATGGATTAAAAGTTGTGGACACTAAAAAATTTTCCTTTTGGTCCAAAAATGGTCTAAGTTGTAAAAAGATTAATTTGAACAAAATCAACTTTTATTAAAACTTTTCAAAACCATTTTCGATAAGGATCACAACTTGACACACATGGAATCTATCCTCGAGATATACAACCCCGAATCTAGAAAATGGAAAGTTGCCCCATGTCTGAATAGCGCTACACCGTAATGGAAAATTGCCCCTTGTCTGAATAGCACTGCAATGTACTGTAACCAGCTCTCATAGTGAAGATCACAACCGAACTCTTGGATACAGAAAAGACAAAGATGACTTAAACAATCTCATGGATAGGACAGTTGAGTTTGAAGTGTTTACGGCTGAACTTCAGAATGAAGTTGCCTACGTATCCCGAAGATAGAAATCAAGCCTTACGTAGTTCAGTTTGAGTTCACTCGTGTATTAACATTCTCCTTTTACACTCTAACTTTTGCCAAGGTCGCCCTTTCCGGGTTTTCAACCTTGTGAGCTCAGTTTTTCTTTTTTCTAATTTTTTGTGCTCTAAATTTTGCCTAGGTCGCCCTTCTGGGTTTTCGGCCTAGCGAGCCACTCGAGGATAGTATTTCTTCAACTTGTCCATGTTGATTGGTTGGGAGAATTCTAGGTCATCTAGGTCCATAAGAATGACAACTTCACCCGACCAGATTGATTTGATAATGAAAGGACTAGTCCAATTAGGTCTGAACTTGCCCCTAAGGTCATAGATGGGAGCTTGGTTGTCTTTTAGCACCAAATCCCCTTCTTTCAGATTCCTAGAATAAACTTTCTTGTTGAAAGCCCTGGCAATCCTATGTTGATAACCTTGAATGTGGTACAGTGCTTTCAGCCTCCTCTCATCGAACAGCATTAGTTCTTCGAACCTGCTCTGCTGCCAGTTCGCCTCCACTATCTGACATTCTGCCATAACTCGCAGTGATAGCACCTCAATTTTAATTGGCAGAACAGCCTCCATACCATAAACCAGAGAATACGGAGTCGCCCCAGTAGAAGTACGGATCAAAGTTCTATAACCCTAGAGTACAAACGGCAATTTGTCTGGCCAGTCCCTGTAGGTTTCCACCATCTTCTGTAGAATGTTCTTGATGTTCTTGTTGGCGGCCTCAATAGCTCCGTTGGTTTGTGGCTGATAGGTAGATGACTTATGAAAAGCCACATTGTATTTCTCCAACAAGTCGATCACTTCTTTCTTGAAATGGGAACCATTGTCTAAAATGATCTCATTCGGGACCCCATAACAACAAATGATGTTAGTCTTGATGAACTTGGCCACATGCGATGCTTTCAGCACTGCATAGGATTGGGCTTCCACCCACTCTGTAAAATAGTCAATTGCCACCAGGATGTACTCATGCCCGTTCGACCCTTTCGGTGTAACTGCCCCAATGACGTCAATTTCCCAGACTGAAAACGGCCATGGTGAAGTCATGTTGTACAGCTTCGATAGCGGAATGTTCATGCAATTGGCATGAATTTGGCATTTGTGGCATCACCGAACAAAACCGATATAATCCTCTTCCATGGTAGACCAGTAATAACCTTGCCGGAGAAACTTCCGGGCTAACATTACCCCATTCATGTGCGATCCACACTCCCCTCCGTGGATGGCCTCCATTAGGCGCTTCGATTCTTCTGCATCAACGCACAACTTGTGCATTCCCAGATGACCACGTTTGTACAACTTACCCCCACAGATGATAAACTGAACAGCTATTCGCCGTATTGCCCTCTTATCTTTGGCATTTGTCCCTAATGGATAAACCTCCTTTTCTAAGAAGTTCCAGATACCAAGGGTTTTGATCTTGCACTTCATCTATTGCGGCAATCAACTCGTAGGCCGACGTATATGTATGTTCAATAATGATTAAACGCATCCAGACTCCCAAAGGGATGTCTATCATGGAAGATAGAGTTGATAAAGCATCAGCGAACCTGTTGTTCTCCCTTAGAAGATGAGTGAAGGTTAGCTTCTCAAACCTAGGAATCAGAATATCCAGGGTTTGGTGATAGATTTTCATCCTCTCTTCTTTGACTTTCCAGTCACCGTTTGCTTGAGAAATAACCAAGTTTGAGTCCCCGATGACGTCCAACTTTTCGCCCCTAGTTCGAGGGTGGCTTCTAATCCAGCAATACATGCCTCATAGTCTGCTTCGTTACTGGATACCTTGAATCGTAGTTTGAAGGCTAAAAGGTATATGGGAATTGTCGGGTGCTATCAGCAACACCCCTATCCCATAACCGTACTGATTAGACGCTCCGTCAAAGTACATTGTCCAAATCTCTTCCTCAACCTGCAAAATAGCTTCATATGGGAATAAGTATTCTACTGCCTCATCTCTTTCCATTGGGTGATCTACTAGAAACTCTGCTACTGTTCTCCCCTTGACAAACTTGCGAGTCATATACTTCAAATCAAATTCGGAAAGGAGAAGAAACCAACAGGCTAGCCTACCCGTAAGCGTTGGTTTCTCAAAGAGATATTTGATGGGATCTAATCTCAAAACCAGAATTACAGAGTGAGGTAACAGGTACTGCCTCAACTTCCTGGTAACCCATACCAAGGTTAAGCAAGTCTTCTCTAGCGGGGTGTAACGGGTCTCATAGTCCAGCATTTTCTTGCTTAGGTAATAGATGGCTTTCTCCACTCTATCCTCAGATTCCTGCACAAGCATGTAGCCCATAGTCGTGTCCATCACTGACAGATACAGGATCAACGATTTCCCCGGCTCTAGCAGCGACAACACGGGCGGGTTCTGGAGGTACTGCTTGATCTACTCAAAAACAAACTGGCATCGGTCATCCCATTGGAATTTCTTTCCTTTCTTCAGGAGACCAAACAGTGGTTTACAAGTCAAGGTTAATTTTATAATAAACTGTCTTATGAATTGCATTTTACCGAGAAAGTCTCGCACCTCCTTTTTAGTCCTTGGTGGTGGCATTTCTAGGATGGCCTTGATTTTGAAAGGATCAACCTCGATGCCCCTCTATGTGATCAAGAAACCCAGCATTTTCCCTGCTGTTAAGCCAAAAATGCATTTATGTGGATTCAGCCTCAACTGATATTCTCTAATCCATTGGAAGAATTTCTTCAAGGCAATGTAGTGGCCCTCTCTTTCCTTGGACTTGACAATCATGTCGTCCACATACACCTCAGCCTCTTTGTGGATCATATCATGCAAGATAGTGGTTGCAGCCCGTTGATAAGTAGCACCAGCGTTCTTCAACCCAAACAGCATCACCCTGTAGCAGTAGGTTCCCCACGGCGTGGTGTAGGCAGTCTTCTCTCTATCCTCGGGTGCCATCAAAATCTAGTTATACCCAGAAAACCCATCCATGAAGGCGAGCAAAGCATGGCCTGCGGTGAAGTCCACTAATTCATCGATGTGCGGTAGAGGAAAGTCATCCTTCGGACTAGCTTTGTTCAAATCCATGAAATCCACACACACCCGAATTCTGCCATCTTTCTACGGCACCGAAACAATGTTGGCCAACCAAGTCAGATACTCAAATACTAGCAAAACCCTGTAGACGTCCCCGAACATCCCGGGAGGGAATCCCGTTTTGTTCATTTGGGCTCACTACAATTCAGGACTCAATGTCACGGTCCTGTATCTAATCTCACAAAGTGCAATGCAAGACCGATGAATCATCAAAGAGTCCAAATCCAACAAATCATTTTTGAAAACAAATTTTTTTGAAAGAAGTGCCAAACATGGACTGCTTTACTAGATATAGAGTCGCCACCTAAATATTTTATTTTGGGGAATTTAGGAAACCCTGACTCGTGCCTAAGGTCACGTGTCCGTCATCACCAAAGTTGCCTCGGCTCGAGAACTTGGGTACGATTGGGGAAGGTCACTTCGTGAGCACCCCCACTCGCCCGATCAAAGATCGGCCTCTCCTAACCATGATATCTAGTTTTGAAAATATTATGCGTTCCTATTCCGATTATTAGCCTAGAAGCATACAAGTATAGACCGGATCGCCTGAATTGAAACAAAACATCTCATGTGTGTTTTTGAAAGCAGTTTGCTACTCGTAAGTAAGCTAAAATGTGGATTTGCCACCCTCATGTGAGCTTACAAGACATGATTTTGCCACTATCTAGTGGGCTTAACACTCATAGTCAATGCATTATTCCAATTTAGATAATCCAACGTTCACCCACAGGCATTCAGGCAGGTATATCATGTAAGCAAATAGCCTCATGGTAAGTATGCTATCATGGCAGTCACTCACACACATGCAAGGATGCTAAAGCATAAATACTTACCGAGTACTCCAAGCCAAAACAGAAGCTATGTTAGAAATCAATGCATGATCCTAAATATACAGAAATGCCTAATGCAACACATGCAAAAATGCCACTATAATAGGCTCGGCTATTCTAAGAATGGCATATGAGATGCTACAGCTAACACGTATTCAACTTGGAATTGAAATACAATGCAGTTAGTATGATGCGCCGAGCCTAATGCATGCATGACAGATGAATGGATACAAACATGCGAGCATAAGTATGCTAATTGAAACATGCCCTAAAACTAACCATCATAAGCTGGTAAATAAAAGGGAGAAAGACGTGGGGTTGAAAGACATGCGTCACACACACGCACACTTATTACACAATTGCCCTCGCTCGGAGGGTCCGAATAAATAATACAGTCCGAATGAATAATTACAGTCCGAATGAAAATATTACGAAACCCTAATTAATTAACAAATTAACTAGGAAAGCAAATAAACTAGTATGCAAATTCATGAACTACCTCAGCTCTGCTCCGAATGATGAAAGATGCATGCTCGAGTTGCCTTGCGCGGAAATCCATTGCGATGTCCCGATTCGCCTATGTTTGCAATTAATCCCGGAATGCTGTGCGAGGCTTTAGAAAGTTGCTGATTTCTTATTTGCTGCAACAGAGAGTAAGAAAGGGGCATGGCAAAGTATTTTCACGTATGTATATACACCTCGATCCTCGTGCCACCAATCACGCATCCCGATGCATGATGGCCGAGGAGTCGAATTGCACGACTCGATATGAAATGAATGCACATGAAAATAAAACAAGACCTAAACTCCATCATGGGTAATCTGGAGTGTCGGCAACCAGGAATTGAGACACGTTCTGTCATTTGGAGTACGAAACGTCCCTCGTTTCCAGTGCTTGGGCTAACTCCTATCCCAAACACAATGCAAATGAGATGGCATACACAATGCGACTAACATGCAACCTAGCATACGCAATGCTATGGACTAAAATGACATACACAATGCACATGACACAACATGGCATACACAATGCACTAACAAGCAACCTAGCATACGCAATGCTATGGGCTAAAATGGCATACACAATGCATGATGGACACAACATGGCATGCACAATGCACTAACAAGCAATCTAGCATACGCAATGCTATGGGCTAAAATGACATACACAATGCACAATGGACTTACACCAATATGAGTGGACCTCAGCCACACTCACATCAGTGGCCACATGATGGAAATGAGACGACCGAAACACATGCAAATATGCACGGATGCAAAAGACCGATCCTAAGGCATAACATGCAACTCTAACTAAGCATGGAAAAAGATGAAACATGGCATAGAATGGGACATGATACTACTCTGAAATGGCATAAAAGATGGTCCCGAAACATGCAAATATGTCACACGATGCATGCTAGGTGGCTCGGGTACCGAAACTAGTGAATTGCGTTACACTAGAGGTACCCAAAGCAATGCACAAATAACAAAAACAACCCCAAAAAGACCCTAGGCAGGTCTGAAATAGTGGGGAAATGGCCTAAAATTATGGCTCGGAATGCAAAGAAAAGGAGCTCATTCAGTGGTCGGTAAATGAGGCATACAAGCCCGACTCTCAAGCACACTTAAAGAGGAGAAAACATGAGGATATGGCATTCAAAAAAGCTCTGAAATATGATGTATAATGGACCCAAAACATGAACACACCTCAGTATATGCATGGAATGAGCATTAAAACTCAAAGTTAAGCATGGGTATTGAACTACAAGCATGCAAAACAAACATCATTCGACCATGAGACCCAAAAACAGAGCTAGGGAAGTCCAAAATACGCACAATATCAGTTCAAAGCAAGGCCAAAAAGTGCTAACATGGAGGGTCAACAAAGCATGTGAAGTAAGCTAGTGAACCATGATTTACACTACACGTATATGAAGCACATGAGGGCTCACCAAACCAACCAAAAAAAGAAGTATGCCATGCCAAAATGTGCCCAAATAACTACTGAAACTCAGTCAACACATGCAAGAATGATGTGCTCCTTTGATGGGCTAATAAGAGGGTTATTCTACACATATATGATGGACATGCAAGATGGTAAAACAACCTCTGGAGAGAGGTTCTGAGGGTCCTAAAACCCACCAAAAAGGCCCTGAAATCAGTCTACGAAACATGCAAGTGAAAGCCCCTTTGAAAGGCCTTGAATAGGATTGTTCTACACATGCATAATAGACATTCAAAATGGCCAAAAGGGCTTTGGACAGAGCTAATGTAGACCTTAAAAATCACCAAATAGGGCCTGAAATATGGCTTTGAAACATGCAAATAGAAGCCCCTTTGGAAGGCCAACAAAGCTAGTGAAGAGAACAAGGGGTGAGAGGGTCACCCTTCTCTGATTTTAGGGCTCAAAAACACATATTGGCCACTAAAAATCCACTAGATTTCAGTGGCTAAAAGGCCAAACCAAAGCCAATACAAATGCTCTAATGCATAGCCCTAAACATGAGGAAATGAAGCATGCAAAGGGGAAGATGACCCCAAACAGAAAAATAACCTTGATCAAACTTAAATAGGAGCTCAAAACAAGACTTTTTTCAGTTTATGTCGAAGTCCAAAAATGCTTGCAAATAGGGCTAAGATAAGCAAAATAATGCAAAAAAAGGGGAAATAGAGGCTTACCCTTGTAGAGCCGACCCTTAGCAACTTCTGGACCAAGGTAATGAGTCTTCAACCTCTGAAAATCAGTTCCAAGGTGCTTGGATGGATGGTGGAGGTGTTGTGCTAGGAGGTGTAGTGTAAATGGTACGAGAACAATGGAGTTTGGAGGCTTGGGATCTAGAGATATGATGAGAAGTGTATCTATCTTGAGACCAAAATGTTCAACCCCAGCCATAGAAGAGGGCCCTTCCTTTTATAGAGGAGAAGATCTAAAGCTTCTCCAAGAAGCTTAAAAGCTAGCTTAAACATCCTCCATACACGTGTATAGAGGATGCATTATGAGTCTTCCAACTGGCACAGCTGGCTTCCACACAGTGAGACAAAAAAGCAGGAAGGTGGCCGACCAGTTCAGGTGGTCGGCCTACCACCTCCCCTGGTCGGCCGACCAGGGGTCAAAAGGTTCAAGTTGAAAAGGTGGTCGGCCTACCCATATTGGTGGTCTCCCAGATGAGTACAACACAATGGTGGTATAGGAGACCAGAAATTGTGACTCAAAAGAGAGGAAAACTAGCTTTCTAGCAAGGTTCAAAAGGGTCAGGAAGAAAAGCTGGTCGGCCTACCCATATTGGTGGCCTCCCAGATGAGTACAATACAATGGTGGTATGGGAGACCCAAAATTGTGGCTCAAAAGTGAGGGAGACCACCTACTTGACAAGAAAACCGGCTAAAGGAGAGAGAAAAGTGGTCTCCAAGGAGAAAGCTGGTCTCCAAGAAGAAAAGGTGGTCTCCCACCTTGTACCACCTTCCTAACAATGAAAATAGGGTGCATGCCAAAAATGAACCCACACCGATGCAAAACGAGGGTTCGGGGGCCAAAACGTGCAGCCAAAGGCCCCGAAAACTGACTATTAAGCACCGGAGGTGGCGTATGACCACAAAGGTGGTCTCCCGGGCCACAGTGTCCCTCTAGGGAGAGGGAACAAGGTGTGTGCCAAAAACCAAAGCAAACGGAGGTAGTTAAGCAGTCCCGAACTGAGGCACACGGCCGACGGCTCCGAAAATCGAAAACTGGTCTCCAAACGGGAATAGTGGCCTACAACCAAGAAACGTAGCCTACGGCCACTGAGAGATGGTCTACGAGACCTCTCCTTTCCTTTGGGAAGAGAAAATAGAGAAAACAGGACCTGGTTCGCAAACCGAGGCAAAGCACAAAAGAGTCCCGAACTCTCAGCCTAGACTCCGCAACTTCAGAACGAGCACAACATGCACAATCACCAAGCGCTCAATCGATGATGTCTGAGTCTTAAGGTAGGTCAAAAATGGGGTGTCTACAAAACCCTGCGTCTATTTGCTTGGTGACCTCCTCCTTAATCTTCAAAGCCCAATCCGGGCGTATTCTCCAAAGATTCTACTTGATGGGTCGGGCCTTGAGGTCAAGAGGGATCCAATACTATACAATCTTAAGATCAATTCCAGGCATGTCTTCGTAGGACCACGTGAAATCTTTTAATAAAGCGACTAAGCGCTCGCGTTCCTCCGAAGACAACGTGGATCCGATCTGGACCAAACGCGGATCCTTCTCAATACCCACATTAATTGAAATGATTTCATCAACAAGGGGTTTCATAAACCTCTCCTCTTCTCGATCAATCAAATGTTTCAAAGCCAGAAAAATTCCTTCCTCGTTGTTTTTATCAAAATTTTGAAAGTCATGATCAATGCAATACACAAGTGGCACAGAGAAGTACTCGGAAACTGCAATGATATTCATATTCAAAAGTTCTAGCTCATCCAATTCCTCGGTTACAATCGACTCAAAAGAAAAGGAAAAAGGCGACCTGGACAAAACTACGACATTCGAGTTATCAACCCCAGGAATACCGGACTCCAACTCAGAAGAACTGGAATTTGATTCTGACTCCATAGACTCTGTGGAATCAGATTCCAGCTCACTACCTGATTCAGAACTACTAGACAGAAAACCCTTCTTCAGTTGCCAAGTGAGAGAAGGTACGTCAGATGCATCCAGAATGCCACCAGAAGGGTCCACACCTGACTGGTCTCCGATCATGGAAACGATTAGGTCATCCCCCAAGCTCTCTAGATCGATCGGAGGATCCGAAAGGAGACATGACAATGCTGCTCCTATCTCAAGTTCACTGTTGTCAGAATCACCCTCTGTACTCTGTTCAGCCTCAGTAGTTAATTCAGCTTGTTCCTCTGTGGCTTCATCATCTTGTAGCTATAAGTCGAAGAAAATCTCGAAGCTGGGTAGACGCTGCTTCTTGGAATTCAACCATGGCTCAAGAAAGCCACAAAATGGTAAGTCTTCCCTCTCCTGGACAAAACGGCTGTTCAGAGTTCCCTGAATTGGCCTATACACAAGCTCATAGTGCTTCCCACTTTGCTTAGCTTTGGCTTTTCCTGCTATTTCCATCCCTTTTCTCACCTGGTCCTCTTTGGTAGATGTGTAGCCGAGACCAAAGGCATGTGGGTTATGTGGCACTTCAGCCAATGCAGTAACGCCCTTCCGGCCACTCTTTCTTAATCCCATCCCAGGTATATGTTGCATCTTATTCATGAGGTAGACTGATTGAGCACTAACGTATAACCTTTCATCAATAGCCAAGATATTTTGCACCACCCGGGCCTCAGCCAAGGTAAACCCAGACAGGAAAACATCCTCATTGCCGTGTACAATCTCCAATACTGGTATAGTGACCTCAGGCAGAGAATGTATAAATGAATTTCCAAACACAATGGCCACCCCATTCCCATGGGGGTACTTTAACATCTGATGAAGAGTGGAAGAAACGGCTTTCACTTAGTGCAGCCACGGCCATCCAAGGAGTAAATTGAAAGTTGCTGGAATATCCAGGACGTGAAACTCAATATCTTGTTGCGTTGGGCCAACTTGTACTCTGACTTGCACTGTTCCCATCACTTCTCTGCTTGTGTTGTCGTATGCCCAGATCACCTGGGCCGTAGGTACAAAGTCCGTTGGCTTCAAGGCAATAGCATAGGCTGTTCGTGACGGACAAACATTGATCGCAGACCCAATGTCAACCAGTACAACCGGTACCCACTTCTCTTTACATTCAATTGAGATGTATAGCAGTTTGTTATGCACAGAGCCGTCGAGCGGCAATTCCTTATCTGAGAAGGTCAAAGTCAGCAAAGCACCTCTCAGGAAGACAAGTCCCACTAATTGTTCTGGGGTTGTGTCGATAGATAGCTTGGCCTTATCCATTACTAACAGGACAGCTTGCAGATGCACACGCAAAGCCATAAGCAACCCCCAGATAGATATGTCTGCTTGAATTTTCTTCAACTGCTTCAGCACAACCTCTTCCTCTAACAGTTTTTCCCTCTGTTTTTCAGTCTCCTTATCCTTTCCAGATGCTTCGAGTTGGTCTAGGTGTGGGGGCTTAAAGTACCGCCCGCTTCTAGTCATATGATCCACCTCCTCAGAGTACCAAGTGTCATCTAGCAGGTTTTGACGCCAATCCTCATCAATGTAGACAAGATGCAGATCATCATCTTCCCACCATATTCCTTCGGCAACCGACAAGCAATTGTCTGGTTCCGTTTTAATTACTCCCACGTCAACATCACAATCATTCCCTGTAGGGCCTTGGGCTTTTCCAGCCTTCTGATCATTCTCGTCCCTTTCCTGTTCAAACCGCTTCAGTGCGGCTTCTTGCTCTGTATCAGCAGTACTAACAATGCTCAATTCTTGAGCCACTTGTTTCAAATCAGCGTCTTCCGGCAGCTTACCCTTTCTATCAGCTATTCCAGCCTTTACAACAGTTCCCGCTTCCTGCTTTTCCAGCTTCGATTCAAGTTTCTCCTCTATATCAGGTTCATCACTAAGCCACCCCAGATTGCTTGTCGACCTGTTCAGATCGAACCAGTCAATCTGTACATTCCCCAGATCTTGCTCATCGTAGAACTGCAAATTGTCCAGGTCTTCTTCCAATTCTGCTAGATCATCCAGACCTTGGCTCAGGCCATCCTCCCGGACTACACTTACGTCCATTCCTGTTGGCAACTCTACGTCTGGTCTGTCCTGATTGGTTGGTACAATGTAGCGGCACGGGTTGTATTTCTCCTCAGATAAGTCCATGAAGCCCTCAGGCACTGGACTAGTATTCTCCACCAAAGTTGATCTCCCTCCATCTTCCACTGTCACCACCACGGGTTCAGTTTGGATTGTTGACGTGTTCATCATACACAAGTTTGTGCTTTCCAAGATGAACAACGCCGGCTTAGGTAAGTGAACAGGGGTGATGTATATACTAGGGTCATAAGGGACGGCCAATGTATGGATGATGTTTATTTGCCGGGGTGGAAGGACCTGGTTATATGGTGGGAGGGGATTTGTAGTGACGTTAGGCTATTGAGGGGGCGCTATCACCTTATTGTCAATGAGATCTTGAATCTCATGACGCAATCTGAAGCATAGATTAGTGTCATGACCATGTTGTTGATGAAAAGCGCAGTATTTGGCTGAGTTGTGTTTTGGGAGAAGAGGATCAGGTAGGGGGTGAGGCTCTAGTGGCTTAAGGTGTCCCTTTTTTATCAGGACCCCTAAGGCTTTGGATAAGGACATGTATAGTGGGGTGAAGACCCTTTGGCCTTAGGGTTGATGACTCGAGGTTTGTGAGGTTGTATTGGATGTACCGACAAAGGGTTTGGCAGTTTTCGGTGTGGTGGTAGCCATACCTACATCGGAAGGCCTTGCAACTGCACTACCACTCATAGTCGCGGTGGAACTGCGTATGAAAGCCCTCTTGGGCTGCTCCTTTTCATCATTTATCAAACCCTATCTCATCGCATCCTCAATGTGAACTCCTATCTTATAGAGATCAGCGAATGTGAATAAGGGCAAGACAATCATTTTCTGCAGTAATTTCCCTTACAGGTTCCGAACTATCATTCTGATTTGATCCTTTTCACATGGTTGGGTCGTCATCATTGATGCCTTTTCCCTCTACCTTGTTATAAAATTCAAGAAGCCCTTCTTCGGCTCCTGACGAGTTGCTTTGAGATCACGAGTTGTGACCTCAATCTAGGAATTGTAAGAGTATTGCACTACAAAAGCCTCAGCCATCTCATCCCAGCTCCGTTTCACAGAGTCTTCCAGCTTAGCGTACAAAATGGCCGCTATACTCGACAGGGTCCAGCCGAAGAGTGAGACCTTCTGAAGTCTAGACAGGCCCATAGGCCGCAATATATTTGAAAAGAGTCATAAGTGGACCATAGGATGCCCTAAACCATCAAACCGGTCTATATGCGGCATCTTGAATCTATTCGGCAAGGTCACTACTGCATCAGTATAGCCATCCTCTATATCCAGGATTGTATTCATACCCTGCGCTCGCTTGAAGAGCTTTTCTAGCTTGTTGACTTTTAGAGCAGTAGGGTCAACCTTAAACTCCAAGGGGGCCTCCGTTTGGTACACCGATGCTTTAGAGGTCTGGGGTGGAATCGGATCCACTAGGATGCCCACATTTTCCTAGACATTAGCTGTGGGAGCAGTAGCTCCGGGTACCAGCATGTTTGCAGGAGGTGGATGGGATGCAGAGGCTACTGCCTGCTGCGGTTGTTGTTGCTGCAACCTAGCGATCAACTCAGCCTGCTGGGCTGCAATTTCCGTTTAGCGGGCGGTGACTTCCGCGTGGCGAGCAGCATCTAGTTGCATAGCCTCAATAGTTTGTTGGAGTTGTCGAAGCATATCTTCCATGTTGGCTGGAGGACTTTGAACTATCGGAATCGATGAGTACTCTCTGTCTGGAGTAAAAGTAGATGATCGGGCCTGACTAGGCACAGGTGAGGTAAACAGTGACTGCTGAATTGGCGAATTCTGCCGAACCCTCCTCCATCTAGTAACCGGCGAGAGTGAAACAAACACTGGTTGTCCCTGACTAGATCCCAATATCTACAAATCCTTCTAACTCGGGTCCAGAGTGCTTGGGGGTAACAGAATCGTCTGAAGCAATGGTCAAAGACTACCTTGCAAAAAGAAAATAAAGCAAAAAGAAACAAAAATCAAAAACCGCACAGCACCTCGGCTTAGACAGAAACAACACATAGTTGCAATCATAAGCTGGAAAACTGTACTCAAACATTGATTTCTGCCCCAAAACTGATACCCAGACTTGCAATTGATACATACATTCCTGCAGAGTTTCACTCCAAAAGCACATATCATGCAAGTGTGAGCCAAAACACCCCTATGATGGGGTAGGGTTACCCTGTCCTAATTTCGTCAGGAGCTAGGGGTTCACTACGCAAACAAGCGGTTTCAAACAATTCCTACATTCAGGTGAGCAACCTGTCCTAGTTTGGAACAATCTCTATGGCTTCCGATATGCAACTAGGTCGATTGGCCAAAAGGATACCTCAGCAAAACCACCTAATATACCTTTCACACCTAACACCGAGAAGTGAAAGGAGGATCAAACGATACAGCGGTAGCCCAGATCCAAGGGTTGTGTTCCTATCGTGGCAGAGCCCGTAACCGATCAGCCTTTTAGTAAGCTTTTCCAAGCGAGCCTCCGGCAAACCATTCAAGAATAGCAGATGGCAAACACGGTGACTTAGGCGCACCGGTGCAAATGCAAATACAAAGAAACACATAAGTGTAGATAAAACAACATATCATGAGTTCAAGTCAAGTTCTCTAATTCCCCAGCGGAGTCGCCAGAAACTGTGGGCTCGCATTTTTCCGTGCCCCGCCTTTCGAAAAGGTTTGAAAAAAAGGCCTCATAGTTCGGACTCCCGCGGTTCTGAATCTAGTCTCACAAAGTGCAATGTGAAACTGATAATCACCAAAGAGTCCAAATCCAGCAAACCCTTTTGGAAAATCGATTTTAAATTAAATAATGCCAAAATTGGACTACTTTGCCAGACACAGAGTCGTCACCTAAATATTTTATTTTTGGGAAAATTTAGGAAACCCTAACTCATGCCAAAGGCCACGTGTCCGTCATCACCAAAGTTGCCTCGGCTCAGGAACTTAGGTACGATAGGAGAAGGTCCTGAAATGAACACCCTCGCTCGCTCGATCAAAAGATTGGCCTCTACTAATCATGATATGTTTTTTTATAAATATTATGTGTTCGTATTCCGATTATTAGCTAACATTACTACGTGACGCACACATGCAAGTATAGACTAAAATCGCAAGAATTGGAACAACTCAACTCATGTTTGTTTGTGAAAATGGTTTGAATTTGCCACCCTTAAGTGGGCTTAAAGATGCGGATTTTCCACCAAACATAGTGAGCTTAAAACATACATTTGTTGAATTGTTCCATTCCAAACAACAAGCCTTCATCCATAGGCATTCATGCAGTTTAGCATTTAAGTACATAGCCTCATGGCAAGCATGTGAAACATGGCAACATGGCAATCACACTCATGCAAGTATGCGAAAGCATAAAACTCATTGAGTACTCAAAGCCAAAACAGAAGCTAATTAAAAAAATGCATGATCCTAACTGTACAAGATGTCTAATGCAACGCATGCGAAGGATGCAATTAATAGGCTCGACTACTAATATGGCATATGAATCAATTTGAACATGTGATTAAACACGTATTCAAAGAAGTATCTTGAATTGACGATGCAGTTTGAATGATGCGCCGAGCCTCGATGCATGCAAGACAAAATGAATGGATGCAAACATGCAAGTATAAGGTATGCTAATTGAAAATGTCCCTAATCTAACCACTGAAAGCGATTAAATAAACGGGAAAAAGATGTGGGGTTGGAAGACAGGCACACACGCACACACGCACATTTATTACAACATTACGCCCTCGCAAAAGAGGGTCCAAATGAATAAGCTAACTAACTAGCTACGCTAATTAAGCTAATTAATTATTACAACAATTAAAACGAATTAACTAACTTATTCTAAGCTAATTAAATATTACAAAACGAGTTAAGTAGCTAAATACTAAGCTAATTAAATACAAAGCAATTAAACTAATTAATTAGCTACCACTAATTAACTAAACAAAGCAATTAAATGGCCTCGAAAAGTGAGGGATGCATACTCGGTTTCTCCACCCGAAAAGCCACCGTCTTGCCATTGAATGCCTCTGTTTGCACGTATTTAAACACCAACAGTGCTGCCAACTCCCAGAATGCCTCTGCTCCACCTCAGGAACACACAGTGCAAAATTTCATTGATTGTCGGTCGGCTACCAATGGTGGCTGTTGGCTACCATTGGTGGCCAGTCGGCTACTGCTGGTGGCCGTCGGCCACTGTTGAGGACCGATCGGCCACTGCTGCCCTGAACTTCCTTTTTGCTACAACAGAGAGCAAACAGAGGCAAAGCAGTGTATTCTCAAGGGTTATCTGTACTGTTACCCTCCTTATCATCAAACAAGCTTAAATCAGTATGACTCTTGGCTCTCAAACCACCAATCAAGCAATTTCCATGCATGATGGCCAAAGAACCAAGTTTGTACAAGTTTAATGAGTGCAAAACAAGACTCAAAAGACCACCACCCTATCATGCATGATCAAGAATGATGGTGACCAAGAAAAGTGGCACATTGCATCACTTTTGAGTATGAAACGTCCCATTTTTCTTATGTTCGAATTAATGTCTGATTCGAACACATGCAATGTAACACGAAAGATGCTTATCTTGCCTCTTTTACTTGTCATTTTGTTTACTCATTTTACATTACCAATTCATTCTTTAATCGATTAAGTCCATTGGTGAGTGTCCTCCAATGGAAAGAAGTGTCAACCAAGAGGTAATTTAAGGCATGAGAGAGATCATGCCGTTGGTAATGAACCCTCAAAGAGGATTAAATCATTAAGCATAACCTTAATCTTAAGCTTAAAGGATCCCAAGTTTGAAACAACTCTCAAAAGCAAATAAAAGAGTGAAGCAAAGAGGGAGGTTGCAAAGATTTTAAGTGCTAAAATGAAGTGCAAAGCAACACTAAAACATGCTTTTAACTCAAAAGAATGATGATTAAAGCATTAAAACATCAAGCTAGTGAAGGAATTAACACTACATCTATGTAATACAAGCCTCAACTGAACTAATCAACCCAAAATAGAGCCAAAACAAGTTATTTCAGAGGTAAAAACATGCTGGACTTAAGCTAAATTAAGTAAAAAAAACATGCTAACATATGAAGCTATCTAGGTATGCAAACAAGACACAAGGAAGGGAGGCTAACCCCTCTAATTTTAAACTTCAAAACAAGGTTTTTACCACTGAAAAACCTTTGAGATTCAGTGGTTAAAAGGTCCAAAAACGTTGGTTTAAAAGTGATGAAAAGATGGTACAAGAGCTTAACAAACAAAGGAGCAAGGGTGGACCACCCCCTAACTCAAAATAGCCTCAAACCACCATTTTTAGATCATAAAAATAGAGGTTTTTGCAGTTGAAAATTATGCCAAAAACAGTTTGAAAAAGATGCCAAAACAAATATTGAAACAAGCTTAAATAACAAGTGTTATATCTCTTGAAGCTAAGGCACAAAATAGGAAACAAACCAAGCTTAAATCTCCTTTTAGAGCTCAAACAAAGCTCCAAGTAATCTCAGCCCAAAGGTGAGAGTATTTGGTTAAGGGTTGATGTGCAAAAGCTAAGAGAAACTAGGCAAAAGTGTACAAAATAACAAGAGAGAGAGCGAATTTTCGAGAAAGAGAGATATTTTTGGTCTAAATCTTCTAACCCTCCAAAATAGGGGAGGAACCCCCATATTGATAGAAAAACACCCCTTGAGCTTAGATACATCCTACCATGCACGTGTATGAAGATGCAGTTCAATGTGCAACAACTGGCAAAGCTGTCAACAAGTATCTGGGAAAGGAGACCAATGGCCGTCGACCACCACTGAGAGCCGACCAGCCACCACTGGTAGCCGACAAGCACAAGACATGGCCGACAGGCCAGGTGGCTAGCCGACAGGTCATGGACTCCTCCAGACAAGAGGCAAAAAGCTCTTAGTTCAAAACCAAGCACAAAACAGTTAAGGTTTCAAGGCTCAAAGTCAGGGCGTTCCATCGAAGACATTGGGCGCTCAAAATGAACACAAACAAGCACAATCATCAAGTACACAAACGATAACATCCAAGTCTTGAGGACGGTCAAAAATGGGATAATTTCAAAAATAACCATATATTTTTTGTAAGACAAATTTGATTCAAACATATAGCTACTAATATCTAATCATTTTTATTTTTTCAATAATAGTTTGAAAATTATCACAAAAAAATGTCAATAATTATAAATTTTAGTGATAGTTTAAAAAAATCGTTACAAAAAGTCACTACTTTTTAATTTTCAGCGATAGTTTGAAAATTTCGTCACAGAAAACGTCACTAATTATAAACTTTAGCAACAATTTATAAATATTATAACAAAAAAAAGTTACTAATTGTTAATTTTTAGTAACATATACAAAAATCATCATAAAAAATTATTTATCAATAGGACATATTAGGACAATGAATTATTTTCAATAGGATTTGATGAAAACTATTATGACATTGGTAGTTTACCCAAATAAATTCAACCAATCAACAAATTCCACAATAAAGCTCCAAGAAATGCAAATCAAAAAATGTGAGATCAGATAGAGAGAGACACTAGAATTTGGTTAGAATCTACAAAGGATATGAAGCTTCGATCAGGAAATCAATGGATGAATCTACAGGATTGAAATCACCAAGAGATACAGAAAGGCATGGAACGTAGGTTGTTACAAATCGAATATACTCGCAGCGATGGATCAAGTGAACTCCAATGGCATTCACATGATCTCTCTCTCCGTCAGAACTAACAGAAGAGTGCCAGAGTATTTTCGCAATTCCATCTCAATTGAAGCGATGTATCACTCCACTTTGGAGATTCCCTCTGAAAATCGATAGTGTTAAACTAAAAATAACAATTTGACCATTGGAGTAATAATATTATCCTATAACTATTTTACAATATTCATTGCTAAATTATAAATTTAGTTATTTTTTACCTATTCACCATTGAATTGCTCTGGGGCCCATAATTGTGAATGGTTTTACAAACTAGGCAAGGTCCAAATGAAATATAGGGGTTTTGATTAGTCAAAGAGGTGGTGTAGAAGGGTCAACTTGTGTGTTTAATTGTTCAACAATGATTTATACTATTAAAAAAGTGACCACTAATAGCACTAATGCATTGAAAATGTCAAAAAAAAAAAAAGGCATAGCCCACTGTCATATCATTAGTGGTATTATTAGAGCACCACTTTTAGTGTCTCATCTTTTTTTCGTATGTAGCACACACCACACTATTAATTCAACTCATTAATTAGTTACATCATATTAACTTCATACCACAAAAATACAGGTCAAAGACTCAATAAACACATGTCATACTAAATTTTTGGAAAACTTTTTGTCATACCAATATCTGGAAATATGTATATATATACATAATTTGAAAAATTATCAAAAAATAAAATATGTGAATTAAACTCATTGTTGGCCTTTTGGGCTCCGATAAGGCATCAATGCTTAGGTGAGTTTGAGATGGGTGGAGTGTTAGGAATATTTCGAACATTTTGTAATAAAAAAATTATATATATATATATATATCTAAGTGTAACCAATGCCATACTAAATTTGAAGCTAAATCACTCAATTCTTTTTTTAATCACTTTTTGAATTTTTTTTTTTTTTTTTTGGGGCTCCGTAAGTTTTTTCTTGTCATCCATCTCTCTGGTAAATAATTTGTTGGTTGTTATTCATGTTTTTATCCTCAGATTTTAGTTCATGGGCTTAACAATATGCAAATGCCTAGATTATGGGCCGGGCTTTCAACCCAACTATCTTAACATATCAATGGGATTGAACCCTATTTGGCCCAAGAGGGAGAGACAGGAAAATAACATTTGGGTCAGTTGATTTTTATGAATAATCCAAGTATAAGGACTTAAAAATTTAATTAATCATAAAAATGGCTCTTGATAAGTCTACAGGTCCGGACTAGACTATGAAAAGCACCAGAAATCATTTAGTAGGTCAAGAAGACCACATATTCATGTGTCCGACCAATAAAATGTTATAATTTGTTCACCATCTACTTGTTATTAAGGTAATATATTCATTTTTTATTTATTTATTTTTGAACAATAAAGCAGTCTTTTATTGATGATAATACCATACATACATATGAATTACATCAAAGAAAGGATGAGGAAATGCAAAAAGCATCAAAGTACAACTAAACAATCCCAACTAGGTTGGCACCGCAAGAAATGCCCACCCATTTGCTAGCACACCTCAAGGTCGATGAGAATACAACCGCAAGATACACAGATACAGCACCAGACCAGTCCAACAAATACAGGGCAACAGCCAAAAAGCAAATTAGTTACATCTCCACTACAGAGCTAGACCTGAATACAATTCCTCACACCTAAGATGTTATAGAGCAACAAATACAAGGTGATATATTCATTTAATCCTTACTATTAATTGGACACATGGCTAATGTGAATTTCTTGAAATATAAAATAATTACTCAAGAAGTACTGTCCTTTTTAATTGTATATGTATGGGTTGTGGGCCCCTTGAAGTTATTAGAGAAAGCATTGTTTAAGAGAGAATGGATGGTTCAGAAATATTTTATCTTCAAAGTGATCTCTCTTCTATAATCTTGTTTCTAAAACTAGTTTACAATGTTTATAACAACAATACTAGAGATAAACACTTCCACTAAGAGGGATTATGAAATAGTCACATCTAACAAATTAATATTTTAAACTTTAAAATGAAAGTTATTTAATAGTTTTGGAGAATTGCTTCACACCATTCAGGATAAGATACTTGTCATGTTGTCTTTCTCAAAAGAGGCACAAAAATTGTAGGGTCTATTATTTTAACCAACCAAATTCCTATTGAAACACCACATAAATTTGTTCTTGGAGCAAAATATAATTTCTCTTAAAGTAGCTAAGAAATGTATTCTCATGATAACATGAAATTTTACTAATGATGAATTTTGAATTTAAATGATGTATGACAACCTCATGCATTAAAATAAAGATTTCCATTTCAAACTTGTAAAGTTATATAGTAGTTAATTTCTAATGAATAATAAAATGGCTCATCTAACTTTTCTTTTTGTTTTGTTTTGTTTTGGTCAATAGATAGAAGAGTGATTATAAATATGAGAAATATTTATATTATCAACAGATCACTAACTTACAATAGTTAAAAAGTCAACAAAGCTTAACAACCAATAAACCAACCAACTCAAGCCCAATACAAACCCCACTGAGTACATAAACCCCCATAATAGGGGGAGAAATAAGCTACTACAAATAGTATCAGACTTCTCTCTATAAGAGCTGAACTTGAGACCTCACACCACAAAGAGTGTTACACAACTATTAAGTCAAATACCCTGATTATGGCCCATCTAGCTAAAAAGAGAAATCGCATGCGTAAGTCCTACTATGTTTTCAAAATAGATAATGAAAGCAAAAAATAAAATCATATCCCATGCTTATAATTAACTAGAATCTTTATATATCTTCCTCAACTTTTTTCATTAGAAAACTATAATAAGGTCAGGCACTCTATAAATTAAAATGTTTCTGTAAATTAAAGCACTGCCTTTGCACTAACCCTTTCAAGAACTACAAGTATTCACAAGGTGTTTCAACCATTTCAAATGTCAAAAGGAGGTTTCTTGATATGAAACTAGTGGCTCTTCAATTAAAAGCAGTGAAAGTAGTAGAAGTAAAAGTTATAACTCAAAAATGGTTATGGTTATAGCAAAATGAAGCATGAAAAGTTAACAATTAACAATTAACAATTAACTCAAAAATGGTTATAGCAAAATGAAGCATGAAAAATTCAAGAAGAGACCTCCATACTGTCTGGATCTAGAAATTGAGAAGAGATTATGAGAGGACAGGAAAAGATATGAGAAAAATAAACGAAACTTAGCTTAAATTTAGTATCATATTCAGAGTTAGCATGAGCTCTTTGGTGTCCCCAATAGCTCTCTATTTTATTTTTCCTTCTATTTTCCTTTCTATTCACAAATTCCTCCACAAATTTAAAATCCAAATATAATATTAAAATTTAGAATTTTTGGCATTTGAATATGAGCTTATGTATGCAACAAGAACTGAATCAATCTTCAAAACTTGTAAAAAAAAATTTCTAAAAGACAAAAATTAAAAAATATATTACCTTTCAACGTTGATGTTTGTGTAGTTTAATGTATGCATAGACATGAACCTTCTTCAATCGAGCTAAAAGGAAAATCAACTATTCGCTGAAGCAGCATCATCAGGATTCCCAAATAATCAAAGGAGTTTTTTGGGTAGAGCAAGGGACCTTCCATGACTACACCAAAATGATACCCCATCAAAAGTTTGGGGATCGTGACGATGCTGCATCCCCAAAAATTGATTGGTGGCCAATCTTGAGATCTTCCTTCGCAACTATGCAAAATAAAATAAGAGAAATGCTAACCCTAAAAAGAAACAACTAAAAGCAAACAAGAAAACAAATAGGACTAGTAAAAAAAAAAACCCACTTCTCTAAATCATTTTGCAACTATGCATTAAGGACCCACTTGGGTTAAAATAACATTAATGAATAGCAAGTTTTTTTATATTTTTTCAGTCAACAAAAAAGGAGAAATTTTATTTACTGCAAGTAAAAGATTACCATGAGTTAATAACAACTATGGAGAAAATTTTCATGGTACACAGCGCATCCCAACTAAGTTGACAAACACTAAACTAATCCTAAGCAAAAATCTTAACCCCAAATAAAACAAAGTTGACTAGTTTAGGAGAAAGAATGTAGAGATAACTAAATGTTGTGAGGATTGAAAGATGATGAGGGTATTCTTATATAGGGAGGTTGGAGAGGAAGGAAAGAGGAACTGTGACTAAAAAAAGAGAAACTAAGTTTGGTTTTCTTATCTATCCTAGTCCTAGGTTTTGGATTACAAAGATCCTTTTACATATATAATCCTATATTTAACATTACATAGTTGAAACAAACCGACATTATGAAGAAGAAAAAAAGGCCTATAATGGTGGCAATTAGGTTTGGCGGACTTACCAAATGCTTGTACCTTTGTAAACATCCTCTATCAGCATTACATGTGAGCTACATGATAAAGGCTACAACAATCTATAATCTTGATCTTGAAGATTATCCTAGCTCAACTGGCTATTTTTAACCATAATTCCAAATATATATTCATAAACTTATTAATTACACTGTAAAAAAGAAACCGATATGATATTTGCCTTGAATTTTATTAGGTCATGAGATTGTCCATGTTAAAATAATAAAATAAAAAGTAGTTTTGTGAACCAATAAGATTCAAGTGATAAATAGAATGGAGGATTAGATGGGATAAGTGATCTGAATTTGTAAAGATGTAATTGGAAATCACTTTTCATAACCCTTTTAATTATAATCTCACAAAAAGAATAAAAGATATGAAAAAAAAATGCTGTATATATATATATGGAACAAAATCCACGTACATGCTGTTGTATTTTCTATAAAAAAAAATTAAAAAATAAAAAGCATTTTGATCGTAGGTCCGAATGAATTGCATAGTTATAGTTAATTTATCTTAATTATTTTTTTTTAATGACTGGGTGTCCATGCGAGTTTACGCACACCTCGACTAATCCCGAAACCCACGCAAAGTGCCCCTTTACGTGGATCAGGAAATCTCGGGTAGAACCCGCAGTCATGACTCTAAAGAATTGATAGCACCTAGTAAGAGTTGACAACAATAGTATCGTATTCAAAATTCCCTAGAGCCTCAATAACACTAGTCAAAGTGAGTGTATCCAGGCTAATTCATATGCATACAGTTAGAACCAAAAAAATTAAAATAAAATAAATCTTAATTCACTTCAATTTTGTGTTAGTGGGACAAATCCAGAATAGGGTTCACTCCAAATCGTTTATTTTCTCCCCAATTTTTACTAGTGTATACTATAATTCTTAAGTAGGACATTTCATATTTTGTAGGATATCAATTTTATTTTTAAATGTTTTGGGAGAAAAGGTGTGCTCTACTTGTAAAGTTTGGACACATCAAAAAGTGACTCTCTTTAATTTGTAATTATTAAATTTACTACATGGTACCAATTTGATTGGCATAATGTGAAAGAATCAATTGACCAGATAAACAATGATCAATAGGTAATTTGGTAATCATAATTAAAACATGAATGAAAATTGGAATTTTGTGTTTCCACTGAATTTTTTTTTTTTTTAAGCCAATATCAATAATGGGTGAGGATTATCCACCCAAGTTAGGCGATCACTCTTGTTCAATCCTTTACAACCACAGAAATACTAAATATTTAGAATATATATATATATTTTTTTTTTTTGAATAGTATCTAAAATTTAAGTTGACTCATATGCTGTAAAAAAAATTAGGATAAATTACAAATATATCCCCTAAGGTTTGCTTAAAATACGAATTGCCCCTTATAGTTTGAAAAATTACAAATACCTAAAAAAATTTATTTAATAGAATTAATTGAAAAAGTAAAATTTCTAACTAAACACCTATATAATAATAAAATTATCTGAATTATTAATTGAAATAAAATTTTAACATTATAAAAAATTGTTAATTAACTTGATGATTTATTAAGAAAATGACCTATTTGTTATGAAATTAGAAACTTTAGGGGGGATAATCTAATTTCTAAAATTACAGGAAGTAATTTGTAATTTAAATAAACCTCCAGGGGTGTGTTTGTAATTTATCCAAAAAAATTATATCAATGATGGTGAGGATTATCCACCCAAGTTAGGTAATCACTCTTGTTCAATCCTTTACCAGCACAGAAATACTAAAATATTTAGAAATTTTTTTTTTGAATAGTATCCAAAATTTAAGTTGACTTGTATGCTTTAAAAAAAAAAAAGAGTAAGTTGAAAATCTTAGTACGTATTGGAATCACAGCAAGCTCCTATTGAATTTTTTATTTAAAACAAATATTGATATTATCTTACATGATGTCATTAGTCAATGAAAAATTATAAACATGATTAGATAGGGTATTGCTTCTGTCCCACTAATCTATGCTATCATTATGTGATATCACTGTTATACAACTGTATGTGGGCATCACAAACAATGTTAGCTTGCATGCATAGGACTAGGGCAGATGAGCTAGTCCTTGTTCATTTGGTAAACAGATCAATCATGTTGGGTATCTATTTTACAAAGCACCTGCAAGGCTACATTCTTGCTATATATGTAAGAACACTTACTATGAATATCATTGATCTATATAAATTATTATTGCACTCCTCTTTCACTGTCGTAAATTACTCATTATTTGTGTAAAAGTTATTCACATTCTCAGAGCACTTCTGTGGCACATATGCGTAGTTCTGTCAACTAATAAGATCATGCGAAAGGGATAGATCGAATCGACTTTATCTTTCATATAACAGATCAAATTAACTATTATTCTTATTAGGGATAAGCAGCGAATATACCGATCCATTAAAATCGACTGAACTGAACCGATTCGTCGCATTTTGGACAGATACGTAATGACAAGCGAACAGTTACGGATTGATTTTCTCCAATCAGCCGGACGGATGACGGATTTGAGATTCCTTTAGCCGCAACAGAACCGCCAAACCGCGAGCACCCCTAGTAATTTATAAGACTTTGTGTTTTCAGTTTGTTTAAACATTCTGTTTGTGTTTTCAATTAAAAAAGAGTTTAAATATTCTGTTCAAAAAAAAATTTCAACTTGAATATATTTTTTGAATTGAAAAAAATAAACGTATTATTTATTTATATTTTTTTATTTTTAAATCTATCTCCAAAAATAATAAATAGAAAATATGATATATGCTGGTTGGTTTTTGTTTTCAAAAATAAATATAGATGTAACAATACAGAGGCATACAATCTCTACTACTCCTCTGTTCATAGTTTTGATAGTTTGAATTGTTTTTATATTTTAAGAACCACAGATTATAATACTTTATGTGGATAAGGCATGCAGTTATTGTGATATTCTAAAGTTTCAAACTTTCTTGCTTTGAATGAGGCATGCAGTGATACTAATATTTTTTTAAGTCATTGACTGTAATACTTTCTTCTCTCTCTTTTTTTTTTGAGGAAGTGCACAAGTTGAATTATGTTGAAAATTTATAAAATTTGAAACCGCCAAACTAATTCGTATCCATCCGCCAAACCAACAATCCGCTCAATCCACATCCGCTGAATTGGCGGATGGATGCGGATTGATTTTCTCCAATCACTACTAGAAACCAGGGTTTTTGAGTCGGCAGCGTGCCGTCGCAAATAGCGTATTTGCCGACGCAAAAATTTTTTGCGACGGCATTTCGACAGCAACTCAAGGGACGAAAATGGTGGGGTCGCAAAAAGTTTTTGAGTTGGCAATCTGCCAATGCAAAAAGTTTTAATTTTTTGAGACGGTAGATTGCCGACTCAAAAAGTGATTAAATGTTCTAAAAAATTTAACCCATAATTTTCTCATTGAGGCTCCCAAGTTTCGAACACACACCGTTTGGACGTTTTGACCCGAAGCCACCGCACTAAATCCACTTCACCACCATACCTCTTTCAGATATTTAATGAGATATATATTATTTATAGTATATACACTCAATATTAATATAAAAGTATATGTATAAATAAATATATTTATTAAATATAATCAAGTAAATATATATATCTTGGCCATAAATTTTTTTTTTTTTTTTGCTACAGTATCAGTTGCCAACACAAAAAGGTTTAATTTTTTGCGTCGGTACAAATTTCCCGACGCAAAAGGTCTATGCCAACTCAAAAAGTCTATCTTTTGCGTCGGTAAATTCAACCGACTCAAATAATGCTATCAAATATTAATTTTTTGTGTCGGCCAACGGTGCCGACGCTAAAGGTTTGGTATTTGAATCGGTAACTCTGTGCCGTCTCAAAAAGGCTACCTTTTGCGACGGTAAAATTTGCCGACTCAAAAGGCCCTTTCTTTAGTAGTAAATCCACCAATCTGGCGGATGAATATCAAATTACAAGTTCCGTGACCGCAACCGATCCATGCCCACTCCTAATTCTTATTAATTCAGAATACCAAGTCAATTGTTCAATAGCATGATTAGCAACAGTGGAACTAAGATTTTGGCTTAGAGAGAGCAATAGTAAAATAAAACGTTATTTTTTAATGATGTTCTCACCCAGCCTTGCTTTAACCTTAACAAACTAAACTCTCATTTTTAATCATGACATCGCCTTTGATTATGATGATCGTGTCAAAAAAAAAAAAATAAATAACACAAGAATTTTATTAAGAGATTTCATCAAACAATAAGTAATCATTTTATATATTTGTACATATATATTCATCTCAAAAGAATATATATATATATATATATATCAATAAGATCAAATTAGCAAGCATTATAAGAAAGAATAGAAAATAAACATTTAGTGCTTGTTTGGTTATCATTTTTGGTTAAAAAATCACAAAAGGACAAAAAAAAATTTGTCATTCCAAAGCCAAAAATCCAAAAATCCAAACAAGAAAACCAAACAATCAAAAAAATCTCAGGCTAAAATAGTCAAAAAGTCAACTAAAAAAGTCATTGCAAACAACCCCTTACTAAAGGTGATATTGTCATAAAATAAATATTTGAATAGTGCAAATTATAGGAACTATTTTTAAAAAAAAAAAAGAACATATATTCAAATTTAGAAGGGGCAAAGTGAAGAACATTTATTAACCTGTGCTAAAACGTAAATTTTAGAAACTTGAGGATGGGCAAATGCCTCTCCGGGCCCATGCTCCCTCCACCCTGATGATTAGCCTTTTTTTAAAGTAAATTTGAGTGACTTAGACCATCTCCAACGCTTTAGCAAATTTGATATCAAATTTAAATTTTGATGAAAATGGTACTATTCATAGCTCCAACCCTTCACCAAACCTGATACCAAATTGAGATTTCATCAAAACTTTCATCAGATCGAGGACGAAGTAATGAATTCACCAAAACACTGTTGCGGACCGTTGGAGGGGGACCCGGGTCGACCTACCGGTTGTCCACCCGGTTGACCAACCGGTCAACCAGTAAAAGATTCAAACGGTTCAACAAAAAGGTTCAAACCGTAAAAAAAAAAAAAAAATTTGCCTAACCGGTCGACCACCCGGTCGTCCCGAAAAAAGTTCAAAAAGTTCAAAAAAAAAAAAAATTGGCAAGCCGGTCGACCCACCAATTGACCAACCGGTCGCCCCACTAAATTTGATGCAAATTTGATGCAGCGTTGGAGTGGGTGATTTGAGATTTTGTGAAATAGCTTATTTTGGACTCAAATTTGATGAAAAATTAGATACAGCGTTGGAGATGCTCTTAGAAAAATAATTTTACCAAGTCCCTTCTCAAACGTGCAAACCAACCTGCAAAGATTATAGAGAAATAAAATGATAACAAATACACCTGGTATGTAAACTTCGTACCAAAAAAAAAAAAAAAATTCAAAATTTAACTATGAAATCTTGTTAAAATGTTAAGAACTTGTAATTCAAATCCAATTGTCTATAAATAAATAAATAAAACATTAAACTATTTAAAATTTTAATTTTATATAATTGAATTTTTAACTAATCAAAAGTTGACGCTTAACATGTCATATCAAAAAAGAGTTATGAAATTTTTCCAAAAAATTAATTGTGCGATTGATATTATCTTCTTTTTTTTTTGTGGGGAATATATGCAGTACATCTATAGAATAAATCTAAGAATCATGTATTAATAGTAATTTTAATTCTAATAAATGTCTAAGTAAAAATGTGAGCATATAATATTACTGTTCCACAAGTAAAATTCTATTCACACATAAAATTTTACAAAAATAATATAATAATTTTATTGTTGTAAATAAATAGAGAGTTGCTAATAATGGCAGCTTCTTTATTTTGGACCCCTACATCTTTCATTTTTTTAATTATAATTTTGTCCCAACATCAATGTCTAATTTTGTCCCCACTCACCATTGCATCCATGGCCTTTTCTTCTTCCATCAGCGATGATTTTTATCAATTCCGCTGCTCTTTACCACTGTGATGTCCACCATCGCAGCCCTGACCATTACGTCTCCACTTTCAAGATCGCACCGCTTATCTCCCGCTACCCCCATCACACCAAGCACTCCAGTCCCTTGCCTTGCCACCACGACCACCCTCGTTGCCGTTCGGATGACCAAATCCGAACAAAAGGCTGATGTACGGTAGTACGTAACCAAACAAAATTATTCAGACATGGCCAGCCAAAGTTGAACAAACAACATTTGTTCAGCTGTGGAGTACCGATCAAATTCAAAAAGTTTGACTCTGTATAGCCGAACAAGGTCTGCAATGGCAGCTAGGGGTCTGCGTGGTGTAATTCAGGCGGTTTGAGAGTGAAATAATAAATCAAATTGTAAATGGCAGATCGACAAATAACTAAATTGCGATTTAGGCAGTTTCAATTTGTTCATTAATTGAAGAATATTTTTAAACAATTACCAACTATTTGTATAATATATAATACCAATTTTCATAATATTTTTCATACATATAACTATTAATTTGCAACAAATTTCACATAAATCTCTCTCATACTCATTTTTATTTGGATATTTCTTTAGTGATTACAAAAAATATATGTAAACTACAGCAAAGCGAAACGATTTCGAAAACAGATTATAAATTTAAAAGTTTAATCTGTAGTTAGCAGATAGATCAATACAAATTAGTGCGGATCAATGTAATTTTAGCAGATTGGATGATATTTTGCATAGATCTAGTGGCAGCTGGACTATGAGATAGAGAGAGATCGATGACGAGAGAGACAAAAAGGAATGAAGGGTTTAAAGATTCGGTGTGGGTGATGGCCTAGGGTTAAGGTTTGAGGGGTGGAGAGTTGGCGGAGAGGGTAGCAGAAGGGTAGTAGTAGGTGGTGTCTGAGATGGTGAAAAAGGTGGCCGAAGTGGAAAAGCGACAAAAAATAGGGTCTGTTGGAGTACAATAAGAGGGTGCAATAAAATGAGAGTAAAGTTGGGAATACGGTGAAATCCAAAGAAATATAAATAGGAAGCAATTTTAAGAAGTAAGAACCAAAAAAAATGAGAAATCCAAATTAGAAAAATAAAAATTATTAATAGCACTCGATCCACAATAAGTCATATCATCATATACAAAAATTATATATAAAAAATTTATTTATATAGTATTACTCATTCTACAAATATTAATTGAAGATCCTTCTTACTACGTTAAGATTCTTTGATTTTACATTGGCGTCTGTCATTCTTGCATCACTAGTAAAATTGGCCGTGTGTTTGTCAATTTAAAAGAGCATTTCAATTCGTTAGGCCTATTTTGTAATTGATTTTGGTAATATGAATCGTTTACTTTTTTGTATTCGTTAAGAAAAATATTTATGTAAAAAATCAAGATAATTAAATATTGGTAATTAGATGCTTGAATCATATTTGGTTTAAAAAAATAGAAGACAAATATAGTTTCAAAAATAACCATATATTTTTTGTAAGATAAATTTGATTCAAATATATAGCTATTGATATCTGATCATTTTGATTTTTTCCATAAATATTTTATTCAACGAGTCCTAAAAAGTGAACAGTTCAGATCATCAAAACAAAATTTGTGGTAAACTCCACAGGCCCCTCAAGTTCTCTCATATTGAGATGTGAATATGAGAGAAACACAATCCTTTTTAAAAACACATCCCTTAAAATTTACTTAAAATACAAATTAATTTCTATGGCTTGGAAAATTACAAATACTTCTTTATCAGAATTTTTTATTTAACAAATTAATTGAAAAAAATAAATTCATATCCAACCTTTTATACAATAATAAAATTACTTCCATTATTAATTAAAATATATTTTTGGCATTATTAAAAATAGTTAACTGATTTAATAATTTATTAATAAAAATTATGATTTGTTATTAAATTCAAAATTTCAAGGGGCTGATGTAATTGTTGAAAAATAATGATTTTTCAACAACTTTAATACTAAATTAAAATGAGACTTAACCACTAATTGAGTGGATCTAAGTGGTTTTATATTCTCTTAAGTGAAAAGATTACAATGCAAAAAGAATTAGCCAAAGTCATTGAGTTTTTAATGAGAAATTGTCTCATAAAGTAAGCATTAATGAAAGAGGTTTTAGGAAGGTGAGAAACCACCTATCCCATATTGGTTAATATTGAAAACATTAATGAATATAAAGCCTACGATTTGGATTTTAGTTTGGGCCCTTTGGGCATCTAAATTTTCTAAAGGAATAAAGTTATGCATGTTTCAAAAATGAGACTTGGGCTTAATTATGCAAAAATTGCTACACACGCGCTTATCACTGCCTGTCTGAACAAGACCAGGCAGGTTCCGTGGATCTTGGATTCGAGCTCTGTCCAGACCAGACCAAGCAAGGTCTGTGGATCTTGGATTCAGGCTGGGGTTGTGCTGTGCATGCGCATGTATTTGAGTTTAGACTCGGATCGGATTGTGACCCAACACCGTATCTATTTTGCAACCTATCTGTTTGATTTATTCATATAGCATTATATATATTTATTTTTATATAATGCACATGAAAGTTCTAGACCTTTATAACTTTAGTCCTAACAGCTATAGTTATTGACATTTGATGGGCTTGGTTAATAACAATTGATGCCATGTTGATGATAGCCCTCATAGTTAAATTTTCCCGTACAAGTATAAAAAAGATCTTTCCCTCCAACTTTAAAATGAGTTTTTAGAGATGGAAAATGAAGATGATTTTTTGCTTTAATTCTTGTTAGTGAGAATACTATCATATAGAATTGTATATATTTATTTTTATATAATGCACATGAAAGTTTTAGACATTTATAACTCTAATCCTAACAGTTATAGTTACTGACATTTGATGACCTAGGTTAATAGCAATTGATGCAATGTTGATGATAGCCTTCATCGTTAAATTTTCTCGTAAAAGTATAAAAAAGATCTTTCCCCTCCAACTTTAAATAAGTTTTTATAGGATTGAGTAAGGAATCCGTGAAATCCGTAATCCGATCCAGTCCAGTCCAGTCCAATCCGATAGGTTTGAATTGATTTTTTGAATCCGCGGTTCGGTTTTGGATTGAAGAATTAAAAATCCGTAGTCCACGGATTGGTTTCGGATTGAACCCCACGGTTCCAGATTGGAACCGATCTGGACCGTATACAAATAGTTCATATTTTTATTATACATCATCGTCTATAGTATCTTCTCTTATTCTATATAAAATCTAAACTCAAACCTAAAACCGTATAATATCTTCTTTTATTACTTTTGTTTGTTAGTTTTTAGTTTTAATTTGTAATGGTTTAAATACTTATGGTGAAACCAATTTTTTTATGATTGTTTAAATTTTAAAACAGTATGTCACTATTATAGAAAAACATATTGCTATTATGGAACTAATATAGCGCTATATTTATATTTTTATGAAATTAAAATGTTATACATATATTTTTGTTATTTAATTATGTAAATCCGTGGTCCTAAACCGATTCAATCTATATTTAAATAGATTGGTTCGAATTGGTTCCATGATTTAAACGGATTGAATTGGTTCTGGTTTCACCCCAATCCGATCCAATCCGAACCATGCTCACCCCTAAGTTTTTAGAAATAAAAAACAAAGATGATTTTTTCCTTTGATTCTTGCTAGAAAGAATACTTTTAATGTTCAAGTTCATCGGAATTACTCCAGTTAGTATTACTCTAACAGACATTCATCTGTTATATCTTAAAAAGCTGACACTAAGGCCTATTTTGGGAAGATGATTATAATCAATTTTTTGATGAAAAACTTATTATAAGCAGATTATAATCAACTTTTTTGTGAGAGAGAAAGTTAGTAATAATCTGAAAATCAGATTATTACCAACTTGCCAAAAGAGCCCTAACAAACCTACTACATTATTAGTGACGTATCAAATCTGTTTTAAAGACATCGTGTAATTCTTTAATTTTTCAAAATTAATTTTATTTTAACTAATCTTTATTTATCCATGTTACTAATTTGTTTTAATAATTTGATTTATTCGAATTCCATATTGTAATCTAGTTCGATTTTATATCTTTAATTTTGTAATTTGTTCTCCAATTTTATATGTTATTTCTCTATTTTGTTTTATCTAATCTAATTTATTTTTTAATTATTATGGAAAATACCAATAGTAATTTTCAAAAAATGTTTGGAATCTCCACAAAAAAATAAAAGACCCCCATAACCCTCACTAATGTATTGACCATTGATGTATTTAATTTTTTTTAAAAAAATTATGTTTGACAGTGACATAAATAATTCAGATCATTTTAAAATTTGTAAAGATTGTATTTTATGTGAGTCTCTATCAGTACTGAATAATTTTCCAATTCATATTTTAAAGTGTATTTATAATTTATAATTAAGGATACCTTCGATGCCAGAAGAACAAAACATCCCTTACACCCCAAAAATCATGAGACAGATTACAAATAGAATGGAAAAAAACCACCACGTTACCTCTATATTAACTAGTCGCAATTTTGCAAAAACTATTAGTTACCTTCTTGGAATTGAAATTATTTTAGCTTGTGATCAAAAATTTCATTCAGCAAAATTGTTTTAGTTTTTTAAACTTTCATAAGAGAAAAAATAAAATAATTGTGATTTGAATAAAACTTTTATTTTATTAACTTATTTAGGAATTATTTGAAATTGTCTAAATAATTATACATTTTATAAAAAGATATATAGAAAAATAAAAAAATGATATAACTTTAAAAAGATAAAAAAAAAGTATAGTAATATCAAAAATGCCAAACAACCTCTTAATCTATTTTATCTTTTATATTACTTTTTTTTTTTTTAATTCCAATTGAGATAGCCAAACAAAGCCTAAATAAAAAAAAACAACTCTACAATATATATAATAATATATACTAATTCTTCACTACCGAAAAAACTATCAACATTCAGAATTTACATACAAAACTGGCTATCCTACAAATTCATTACCAAAAAGAAAAAATTCAGAGAGAGAGAGAGAGAGAGTAACTAAAGCTAAATCAATGAATTAAACCCAAGAATGGCGTGTCGGCGGCGGCGGCGGCGGCGGCATAGAGAAGAGGAGTTCAAGCTCCGGCGATTTGAAATACCCATTCTTTGGCGGTTCCCTCTTTCCCCCATTGGAGCACCGCTTCTTCTTCGGTGGCGGTGGACACACCACCGCCGCCGGAATCTGACACCCACCATGCCTGGGTGTCAAACACCCTTCTTCTTCTTCTTCTATCCCCATTACTTTAATTATTATTTATAAGGATGATACCTCTGCTCGCAACAACTGGATGATAAAAGCCAGAAAAAGTGGAGGAGATCTAAAAGAGATAAGTATGTGAATGTAGAATATGCCTATGTGTTTTCTGAAGAAAGTGAATGCCAGCCAAGTGTTGAAATTTGAGGTCTTTGGTGGTGGGGCTTTTGAAGATGAATAATAATATATAGTATGAAGAGAGAGGGAGAGAAGTGTTTGGCGTTTGTCTGGAAGCTGCTTCTATTTCTGCTTCTGGAGCACGATTGAACTTGTGCGTACGGTACAAGCTACAGCTGGCGAGGTTTGGCATCTACGTGTCAGCTTGAGGGGTTGCTCTTTTACCGATGTGGGTTTGTCACGTGTCTCAATTTGGACCGTATATTCTTCGCCATCGTTTTTTAAAAGAAATGGCGCCAAATACAGGTCGGTGGATGCGCGGGAATTAACAAAGATTCAATATTGATTATATGGTATAATACGTGAAATTTTTTTTAAGGTTGTTGATATTAAAATTTTATTAGATAAAATTTATAATAGTTAGTATTTCTTAATATTTTTATTAAAAAAATTCAAGATAGAAAAATTTTAAATAAATTTCAAAATACAAAAAAATTTCTTTAATTTTCTTTGGTTTAGAATTTTCTCTAGTTTGAAATTTCTCTTTTTTTCAAAATTTTTTCTTTGTGTTTTGATCAATTTTCTCAAATTTACTCACAATTTTATCTGTGTTTTAATCAAACCAAAGAAAATTGAATCATTCCACTGCTCACTATTATAAAAAAAAAAAATTAATTTATCTGTGTTTTAAAATTTTCCCATTTCATCCTATTCAAACCCTAAACATAAAAATTACATCTCCCCATTTAAACAAACAAATCCACGATCATCATCACTCAAAAATTGGAGATATAAAATCTCAAAATAGAGAAATTCATAAAACTGAAGAAAAAAATCAAGAGTCAAAGAAGAAGAAGAAAAAAACTTGCATCAATCCAAAAAAATCTCGACATCACCATTTGAAATCTCCTGCTGCAAATCCACCAGAAACACAGGTTTCAAAAATCTCCTTAATAGTACCAGTAAGATCTTTTCCCATTGATCTCGGCTTCATGACTTTCGCGATCTCAATCACATCATCGAGTGATATATTGCCTGTGTGGTTGATGTTCTTGGTCTTGTTTCATGGCTGAACTTGGGGATGGGGAGCTTATCGCTGCCAAGACAGATCAAGTTTGGTGAGATCATTAGCTTCCATAACCGAACTCGATATTTGATGATACTCCGATCAAGTTTGGTGAGATCATTAGCTTCCATAAACCGAACTCGATATTTGATGATACTCCGAGAGGGAGAGAGCTTGGCAATTTTTGGGGGGAAATAGTTTGAAGAAACGGGTGAGGGATCTTAAGTTAAAAAATAAATAAATAAATAAAATAAAATAAAATAAAATAAAAAAATTGTGTATCTCTCTTACTATAAAAAGTTAGAGAGAAATGTTAGACTAATTTTTCTTTATAATAATCACTTAATTTTATCATATTTTTCAATAAATAAATAAAATATAAACAATATGTTTTTAAAACTATAATTGTCATCTACAGTAGTTTTTTTCAATAAATAAATGTAATATATTTTTTTGAATATAATTATTGAATTAATAAAATTTATTTATTTATAAATGATCTATACATTGTAATTATCAAGATAATAATTTAAATCACTGAAATAAAAATTGCAATGAATCTTACCAATCCAATAGTATTATACAACTTGCCCTTGGGTTTGACCCAAAGTCTTGTAACCACTCTTTAGGGTGTGGTAAAAGGAAGATGAGGAATTTAATAAATTGATAGATTAGTGGTGATCTTCTTAATTGTAATCTAACTTTACTAATAAATTATCATCTCACAATTTTAAATCTTTTACATTTTAAGTCAAATTACAATATCATTCTTTTGTCCATTTACCTAAAGTGGCATTTTTGTAAAATTGTAAGAGTGTTCATGAGGCGAGAAACAATCTCATGTATTGCTCACAAAACAAGTTCTGTCAATCTTATTAACACTAAACTAACAGGAAATACACGTTTTAATTTGACCAAAAATATAAGGAATTGACTGTTATAATTGAAAAATGAGAAATTAAAGTGAAATTCAATATAAAATGCAATGACATAAAGTATAATACACCCTTATTCAAAAAAAAATTAAAACACTGCCTAGAAAATAGTGTAGACTTTGGAATATTGTGTTTGAAAACTTTGGACTTACCCCAACAAATTGTAAATTTCATGTATATGTATTATGTATAACACTATTGTGATAGCTCCAACTTCAAATTGAATCAAAAAAAAATATACTTCAAATTGATGAAGAGGTGTATGCTACACGGGTCATTTTTCTAACTCAAATTTATTTTATTTTTTCCTTATCCCGTTTGTTTTCAGAGATAGAATGAAAGAGATTCATAGTGAGGGAATTGTTAGTGAGGAGATTGATAATGAGAAGATTGATAGTGAGAGAATTAAGTAAAATTGTGTTTGTTTTGATAATAGTTGTTAGTGTAGGAATTGTTAAATTATTTTTATATAAAATAATAAAACAAATAAAAAAAATATAAAAAATTAAATATTAATATTTATAAAAAAAAATTCCCAATATATAAAAAAATAAAAAATAAATAAATAAATTTCTAATCCCCTCACTATTTTTCTAATACCATCTCCCCAACCTGCATCTCAATCCCCTCTCCAACCTCTATCTATATCACCTCCACCATCCTAATCCCCTCCCCAACTCTACAAACAAACACAACACTAAATAACACCTCCACCATCCTAATCCCCTTCCATCTACATAACCCAAAACAAACGGGCCCTCATATCTATGTCTCAATTTTTTTCTGATTTTCCTGCCACAAGGCCTTCACACTAACCTTTTCTATCGAACACCATTCATTGTAATTTAGGAGACATGTGAGACGAAGATCTACATGTACCTAGAGTATTAGTTTTGCCCCGGGTACACTCGTAAGCCCAAAAGAAAAGGTTCCGATACAGGGTGTACCCATCATGGTTTAGTCTCCCCCTGCTCAAGACATGGCACATTTATTGCCACAATTTGAAACAAACGTCGAGCAATTTACTATTCAAAGTAAATTTTGAGGTAACAGAAATGAGAACTGAGAGGGTAATTTATGTGAAAATTGGGCCGAGCTGGATAATGGGCCGTTATGGGCCACAATACGAAGGGCTGAGTAGAAAAACCTTGGCGGTAGACTGGTCCTAGAAAGGCCTTAGAGTTAGTCCGGCCTAGAACGGCCTTAAAGTTACTCCGGTCCAGAAGAAGCTTGAATCTAGTCCGGTCCCAAAGTTTTAGAGTTAGACCGGTCCCAGAGAACCTATTGTTATCTCGGCCCAGGAGAGTACTGCGGATAACTCGGTCGACCGGGTTACCACACTCAGAGTTAGTCCGGTTGCGGCGTAGCACATAGGGCTGAGCAAGGAATCCGTAAAATCCGTAGTCCGATCCAGTTCAGTCCAATCCGATAGGTTTGGATTGGTTTTTTGAATCCGTGGTTTGGTTCCGGATTGAAGAATTAAAAATCCGTAGTCCACGGATTGGTTTCGGATTAAACCCCACGGTTCCGGATTGGAACCGATCCGAACTGTATACAAATAATCTATATTTTTATTATACATCCTCCCCAATAGTATCTTCTCTTATTTTATATAAAATCTAAACTCAAACCTAAAACCATATAATATCTTCTTTTATTACTTTTGTTTGTTAGTTTTTAGTTTTAATTTGTAATGGTCTAAATACTTATGATTAAACCAGTTTTCTTATGGTTGTTTAAATTCTAGAACAGTATATCATTATTATAGAAAAACATGTTGTTATTGTGGAACTAATATAGCGCTATGTTTATATTTTTATGAAATTAAAGTGTTTTATATATATATTTTTTTGTTATTTAATTATGTGAATCCGTGGTCCTAAACCGATCCAATTCGTATTTAAATGGATTAGTTCGAATTGGTTCCATGATTTAAACGGATTGGATTGGTTCCAATTTTTCAGGAACCGTAGATAACGGATTAGTCCTGATTTTACCCCAATTCGGACCATGCTCACCCCTAGTAGCATAGCTAGCTCGGTCAAGCATAGGAAATTATTAGCACGGTTTGTACAATTAGAACCAAAGTAAGAGCAGTAAAAGGAAGAACCGAACTAAGTGTAGTTCGGTTTATTCAGCAGCTTAGCATGGCCATGCTTACTTCGGTCATATTGGAATCCGACCATAATAAAACCATCTCACTTGGTTTAAGCAGTGAGGGGTGATAAAGGATAAGCATTATCTTTTAAGAGTATGAATCCTAGGAGGACTCTACATGGAGGAATAAGAGTCGACTAGGATTGTGCCACACAGAACTTATAAAAGCTCACAACGTCACCTATGAAGAGGTAACACAACTTTGATTTCCGAATACACAGAGCTTTTGTCTACTTGTCTATTTTGCTGACTTAGGCATCGGAGAGATTTCCGACACACACCCGCCGACTAGCTCACGTTTGTGTTCTCAGGGAATAAAGCGACGACGTACGGAGGAACGCAGACTTGATCAACAGGATTATACGATAAGATTTATTTCTTTCCCGTACACTCGTAAGCCCAAAAGAAAAGGTTCCGATACAGGGTGTACCCATCATGGTTTAGTCTCCCCCTGCTCAAGACATGGCACATTTATTGCCACAATTTGAAACAAATGTCGAGCAATTTACTATTCAGAGTAAATTTCGAGGTAACAGAAATGAGAACCATTTCTCAACACAATAGCTTGAGAAAAAGTATGAAATGATGACCATAGGCATACAACAATTGTTTTCTAAGAAAACACAAGCCATTACCAAAAAGGCGTTAAAACGCGACGTGCCCTTTCACAAATGAACCTATTCTTAAGAATTTTAATCATTTTGAAGCAAAACATTTCTGAACATTCAACCCTTCGAAAGATAAATAAACTCATTCTAAATTCAGAGAACAATCTGAAGTACAGCTAAGACAAGTAGAAATGAAGTAATATTTGTCCATTGCACGCATGTGACTGTTACACCAAAGAAATTTCAATTCCCTAATCCATAACACATTTATGTGGAGCATATCCTCAGATGTTGACAAAACCTAGCTGTCACACACAATCACAAAGGTCACCACATTGACTTACTGATGCACAAATTCATAAATATTGATGCTATGACATCTACTTACAATGCTCTCAGTGATGCAGAGGAAATATCATACTCGTAGATAATAAAAAAAAAATTATAAAGAAAAAAATCCCACAAATTACTCGAATCTGTAAAAACAACCCGATAAAGATTTCTCTACTAGTGAAAACTGGTTTAATTGTATTTCTTCTCCATTCAACACAGTAAAAGGAAATGCTTCCTAAATCAAAAAGAATAACCAAAGATTGAAAAGAATCACATCATCCAGTGTAATTTAAGGGTTGGTTTGGGGTGTCCTACAAAAGTGTACTTTTTGTCTTTTTACGAAAAGATGTGCAGAAAAGTAGAGAGGTGATGTGATGAAAAAAAGATAAAAAGATAAAAAGATGGATTATATAGGTTATGCCAAACAAGGCCTAAATTAACATTAACAGAAACCAACAAATTCTATGCCAAAATTGTATTTCTACATATGTGTGTGTAAATTTTTAAAAAACAGAAAGAAAGATAACATTTCACGGCTCCCTTACAGGATGGAAGTGGGCCTCCGCAGAGGCTACTCGAAGAGTGTTATGGGTCTCCTTCTAGCATCTTTTATTGTCTCACAACTCATTGTTGCAAGACTAACAACAATTCTTTCTGGCTTAACTTATTTACAGCTATCTTGTGACTTGACTGCCTTATATTTAGGCCTCGTTTGGGAACAAGCTAATTTAGTAACTTTTTGGCTATTTGGCTAAAATGTGATGTAAAAAAAACTAGTATGTTTGGGATGACTTTTTAGCTTTTTACGAAAAGATGTACAAAAAGTAGAGAGAAAAGTGAATTTTTGACTTTTTGATATGAGTTGTTGGCTTTTTGGCTTTTTTAGTAACTTTTTAACTTTTTGACTAAAATAGTCTCTTGCCAAACGAGGCTTTAAAACAATCGAGTTTGGCTAACCCTAAAATGAGTCTTGGTGGGCACATGTTAAGTATGCTCTAAAATATTGTATATTTTTTTATTGCACTTACTTTCAGGCAGAATATGCACACGCTAACAAAATCCCTCTAAAATTATCACCTGCAATTCAATCTGGATTTTGACAGCACAATACCAGAAAAATAATGGATTTTGACAGTCAAACCTCATTCTAATGCTCAATAACCCAAGCCCTACTGCTGCATTAAACAACTGCCCTAGTTTATCATAAACCACAATATTATACTTCACATTCTTTCTTAATATAATCATTGCAGCATGAAATTGACTCCCAATAAGGAATCAACAAAGCATAACAAGCACTTTGACTATCCCCACATATAGGAAAGATATCAGCTTTCCTGTACTACAATTTCAAATAAATGAATATATGTAACTTGAAGGTGGTGTTAGCACAACCTCTGCCTTTTCTCTTCATTCTACAAACACCACAGAGGAAAAAGGGCATTCTTCTGAGCTGGTTCAATCCAGAGTTTTAAATGAGTGAACTAGAAACAAATCTAACCACTGATTTTCAGATGAAGAGCATATGTTATACACAATACAGACAGTGACCTAACAGTGGAGATCCTTAAGATTTGGATGGGCATAAAGAATCTTCCAAATCAATCTCACCCTCAATTTGAACATAATACCCCTGTTTCTCTAAGAAACAGTCGCTGAAGTTTAATTTTTTCTTTTTCTTTTTATCGGCATTGTTCAAGTTTCGTTGTAGAACCATAATACAGGAAACTTTTGCTTCGCAATATGAAACATAAATAACCATAAAATAACTTACAAAGAGGTAAACATCAGACCAAAGTCTTACTAAATCCGGATCCTCTTTTCATTCAATTAAACCATCATAGAATTCCTTAAGTTATTTAAATTAAATTAAACTAATAATTCATGAAAAGAATATGCAAAAATTAAATTAAACTAATAACACCCCAATCATGTACACTTTTCCAGTGCATAGCTCACTATGTCATAGGAATAGCTCAAGCATAGTGTGAGAAGATAATACTGTACAAATAAGAATGAGTATAGCTTTTACCTAGTGGTAAATCTTCACTTTTTCTTTTATAACATGTTTACATCTCAAGTCTCACACAACTACATCGGTTTAAACTGTAAAAGTGAGGGATAACAGCTTTAAATGAGATAAATCAAATTGGGATTTGGTAGTCATTTCAACTGGAATAAGCTAATACAAGCTATGTTACATGGACTCTTCAAAATAAATCAAATACCCGTGTCGGACACCCAACACTCGGACAAGGGTATGGGATATGTGTCGGATACTTTTTAACGGATACTTTTTAACGGATACTTCTTATATAATTGTATATAACACTATTATTATATGTACATATTGTTGTATAATTGCTATAAATGTCATTTTGACACTATAAGTTAAATATAATACCATTTTATTTCACATATTAAATTAAAAATATAAAAATATGACATTTTTTTCCCGAGTCCGCGTATTTTTAAATTTATGATTTGATGAGTCCGACCTCTAAATACATACCCGCACCCGACACCCGTACCCGAGTCCATGTAACATAGAATACAAGTAACTCTTCTTTATTTTCATTCTTAAGTTCATGTAGAACAACCAATGCAGAATATGACCCAATACGGGACAGTCACAATCATGTTATACAATTTAGCATTTGAATCTGAATTTATATATATATAAATAATATCAAACCTCATTGTATAGCAGTTCATACATAAACAAATAGATCTTCGCAGTCACTTTTATTATTCCAATTTTGTAATTAAGAGCTTGTTTTAAGCACAGAATGCCCATCCTAAGTAAGACAACTATGATTGAGTTGAATGGTACAAAAACTGACCAGACAGATTTTGGGCGACTCAATGACATACTGACCACTGTGATTTGTAGATGCACAAATTGTGTCCCAATTCCTAACCCTATCTGCACAACTCAAGCTTCCCAAAATTTTGCAAAATAGCAGAAATAAGAGACAAAATCTGGCAGACCTGGCTGATAATTTTGTGAATTCTACCAAAGTATCAACCTAAATTATAGCCTTTCCTAAATGTCATGAAATGGTATTGCATTTGAGCAAGACTTGCCAATATTCTGAAACCTGACTCCATATTTTCATGAATTGTGTATTTTTAGGTAGTGAATGTCAGATGCAAGTTGCAACAATGGGAATAGAACATTAGTTACAACACTAAACTATGGCTTGGAGGATGTGATCAATGTTTTCTATTCTCACTTCTTTAGAGGATGTGATCAATGTTTTTGGCAATCATTTCAAGTTA